>OZ010713.1:35030707-35133823 GCA_963932345.1 Ophion ventricosus | reverse complement strand
GAGAAAAGGTTCGCAAAGACCTTCGGGAATTGACGAAGAAGCCGCGATGGAGAGCCAGGCCGTATTCGCGCTCGTCGCATTTCTATATTTAGCGAGCCCCTTCGCTAGCGTCCAGGCAGGTGAGTCCAACGGAAATCATAAAAAAAAAGAAAAAAAAAAAAAACAATGAACATTACCTTTTTATCTCATTCAATATCGTTTTCTACACATCCTCTCATTCGCCTTGGCGTTTTTTTTTTTTTTTTTTTTTTTTTTCTAACCTCTCCACCCTCCTCAACTCGATAAAAACGATGAATTGTTGATAAGCTCAATGCCAGGAAGTCGCCTCGATTTCATCGATCATTGGCAATGGCGAAAAGTCGTATTTACAAAAAGTAAGAATAAATTGGAATCGTATGAAAATGTTTGGGCCAGGTTTTCTTTCGAACATTTCATCGTCAACTTTCTCGGTGGGATTTTTCAAGGTCTCGTAAGATGCGGAGTTCTACGGAGATGCGCCGCGGACAATTCGACTCTGCGATGTGTCGCGCGACGCGCGGACATTTTTTTTCGTTCGTCCGAACTCGGGCTCCGAGCTCAAGAGTCGTGAGCGAACTACGCTAATCGTCAATGTTGCGGAAAGAAACGGACGAAACGTATATTACGCGTCGCTAAGATCGGAGCTAAGAGACTCTTTACTCTCGAGAGAAAGAGAGAGAGAGAGAGAGAGAGAGAGACCTTGCATCGCCGTTCGACGCTTTTCCTCGAGTCTCGCGATAAAGGAAAAAGGGGCGAGAGACGATAGAAATTGTACAAAAAACAACGTATCTCGGTTTAGTCGCTAGCTACGAGCGATATACGAGATGCGGAGCTTTCGACGAGCTCCACGCAGAGAACGTTGGTATTTTGGATATTCGAAAAATTGAGTCGAGAGAAAAGATCCGATCGGCGTTGAAGTCTTCTATAAAGCCGACACGACGCGCAGAGTTCTCGGCGTTGAAAAAGCCGTAGCTGTTTATTGACTTTTTACGCGAGGGATGAAAGTTGCTCGATATACGAGAGAGAGAGAGAGAGAGAAGCTTTTGACCAAGCTTCGAGACGAGAATGTTCGTATTCTGGATCAGAGTCGGCGGTAACTAGGTTACTTCGGTATCGAATTCGATTGAAGATACTCGATACGAACGTATCGAGCAACGAGAATCCGAACGTATCGAGCAACGAGAATCCGAACGTATCGAGCAACGAGAATTCGAACGTATCGAGCAACGAGAATCCGAACGATACTTCGCTACAAAAGTAGCGAACCTCCGACGATCGCTCGATACTTTTGTATCGAGCGGAGAAAAGTTTTTTGGCGATACTCCATACTTTTGTATCCAGTAACGAAGAGTTCTTCGATACGCTCGATACGTTTGCGTCGAGCGTCAAATATATTTGGTGTGTGAATTAATTTTTAGTTTTTTTTTTTTCCATGCGGTTTATTGACCCTTGGTGTGCATCCGGGGTCAGCCTGACCCCAACATTTTTTTTCTTACCTGCCGCGCTTCTTTTTTTGCGTATCATCAACTTTAAGGCAGTAGTCTGCTTTAGGAGCCGAAAAAAAAGCGTTTTTTCAACAATTTTTTTGAAAGGGAAGGAAATGATTGCGGTAAACGAAATTTTGAGACGATAGTATATTATATTCAAGCTTTGAAAAACAATTTTTATTATTACAAATTATTGAAATTTGCCAAAGTTGTAACGATTTTTCTGGGGCGCCTGGAGTGTGCACTCGTAAATCGGTGCCGGTGATGGAGGTCGTGCGATGCATCTGAAACAGTGGAACCAAATTTTTTTTTAGCTTTTATAAGTTCCTTTTCTATATGAACTAAAAAAATACCGAAGAAATGACGAAATTCCAAATTTTTTCGAAGTTTGAAAAAAAAATTCACTTTTTTGAAAAAAAAAATTCACTTTAAGTTGCAAAACAAGTAATTTAAATAGTACTTTTGTCCAACTTTTTTAGTTCAAATAGAAGATAATTCAATACTGAAGCTAGATCACTTTGGTTTTTTTCGATCGGACATATATTGTTTTTACTATCGCCGGCACCGTTTTCCAAAACTTGTGAAAATGAAAACTCGAGAAAACGGGCTGTAAAGTTTTGCCCGAGCATTCGCACCTGCTCGACGCTCGGCCACTAAAACTGATCTAGCTTCGAAAATATGTCGAATTGGCCTCTAAAATTTTGAACACATATTCTTGGATAGTTTTGGAATAGATTTAAGACAAAAACGAAAAATCGATTTTTTGAAGCCTGTAAAGCAGACTACTGCCTTAAGCACGTTTTTGAACAATTATGAAAGCTTTTTTTTTGGAAATCTAACTTCGCGGCCTTGAAGTTTGATCGATTCACTGCAAAAAGTGACTCAACCTTTTTTGCCGAAAAGCGCACAGTTAACGAGATATTCGAGGGCAAAAATGGCCTGGGGTCAAATTGACCCCATGTGGACGAAACGATTGGCTGTGAAGGTGTGCACACTAAGGGTTGAAACATCGACAAAATCGACATCACCCGTTGCTTTCTAAAAGCTTCTGCCATCTATCTGGTAGCGTACAGATACCATCGCGATAGAAGCTGGCTGCTTTCGAGGCGATAAAGTCATCGACGAATTTCCTAATATCTTTGACTTGTCGGAAGTGGCTCCCTCTTGAGCTGTGCGCCGAATTGACCGAAATAGGTGATGTAGTCGGATGGGGCCAAGTCCGGTGAATATGCCGGATGAGGAAGAACTTCCCAGGCCCAGGTTTAAAATAGTTGTTTGGGTCGTACGAGCAACGCGAGGTCGAGCGTGTTATCATGCAGGAGAATGACTTTTCGCCTTCCGTGTCCTGTGAATGGCCTTTTTTTGCTCAATTGCTTCGCTTAAACGATTTAATTGGTCACTATATCGTTCCGCAGTGATCGTCTGAGCCGGTTCTAGAAGTTCATTATAAAGAACACCCTTTATGTCCCACCGGATACACAAAAGCATTTTGTTTGACGTTCATTCGCGATTTGGGAGTTGATGTTGTTGGTTCTCCAGGCTCCAACCATGATTTTTTCCGCTTGGGATTCTCATCATCCATTTTTCATCCCCCGTCACGATTTTCCAGACAAAGTTCTTCCTTCGTTGTTTGCTAAGCAAACCAAAGACACGTGTTCATCCGTTGTCCGAGGTTATATATTCGGTAAGTTCATGTGGGACCGCTTTCCCGAGCTTCTGAATTTTTCTCATCGCGTGTAACCTCTTGGCAACGGTTGATCGATCAACTCCTAGTTGGGCTGCAAGTTCTTCTTGTGTCTGTGAAGAATCTTGGATCTTGGAAATCATTGTTTCTAAAACGTTTAAGGCGGGATCCTGAATTAGCCGGTTCGAAAAATCGATATTTTGAGGAATTTTTTTTCGGGTAAAAAAAAAAGCAAGTTTAGCGAAATTTTCAGATTATTTTATTACATGTCTGAACATTAGAAAACAATTTTTTTTAAAGAAAAATATCAACAGGCAACCGATTTTTATGCACATTCGTGCCACTGCTGTTTCCATGCGGCGTGACAAATGGAGCTCGTAATTTTCATTTGAACCAAAAAAACCAAAAACCATTTTAATTGTGACATACTTTTCTTCTATATGAACTAAAAAAAACGTAAAAAATTTTGAAATTTGAATGTTTTTTCGGGTTTGAAGTAGAAAATGTGCTTTTTGTGAAAAAAAATTATTTCAACTTGCTAAAAAAATTGTTAAGAATTTTTTTTTCGACAATGTTTTTAGTTCAAATAGAAAAGAAAACGATACTGAAGCGAACAAGCTTTGGTTTGTTTCGATTGGACTTCTAGTTTTTTTGTAATCAGATACGCCAAATTAGAAAAATCGTAAAAACGAAAACTCGAGAAAACGGGCGCCCTAACTGCCCGAGCGCCCGTATACCTGCTCGACACTCCACTACGTTCAGTGCTGTATCTTTGGAAATATTTCGAATTGGGCTATAAAACTTTGTCTAGACATTCTTAGATACATCAGGAATAGATTTAAACAATAAAAAAAAAATCGATTTTTTGGACCTTCTAATTCAGGATCCGGCCTTAAAAGAACCCATTAAGGCCATGTGTCACACGTCCAGTCGGTAAAAATCCTACTGCCAAATTTTCTCCTAGACCGATCATATTTTGGATAAAAGACGAGAAAGCGGTTGTTCGTCGTTCAACAGAGCGTAACGGGTTTCTTTTCTTTTTTCCCAAAAATCAACCGTTCCAGAAATCATTGGGAATCTGCAAATCAGCTATCTCTCTCGCACTCATGGCCGCTCGGTCGGTGTGACACTTTGCCTTAATGACAAAACTTGGAAAAATGTGACTAGCAAAAGAACTTTCGTAGGCGCGACTTCTCAAAGAACACATGTAAAAAATGTTTAGATCTAGAAAATTAAATGTCGCATTCGTCTGACAACGAATATTCGAATAAATTCTACATTAATTTTGCTGTTGCATAATGCTCTCAATGACTTCAACGTATAACGCGTGTACGTTGTAACGTAAACCTACATTCTTTTCCGTTATCAAACGTTATCTCATCACGTTAATATATCCGAAGATAAAGCATTCCACGTAAAATCAGTCACGAAATTCGTGACAATTTTATTGACAGAAAGTGGTCAAAGTCACATCGAAAAATCCGTTGATATTTTCCAACAACAACAAACAAACAGAAAAAAGGAAGAGAATTTAAATATCACTTTTTCGCTTGTACGAAATCGATTTTTTTTTTACACTGAAAACAAAAACTTACGATAAGAAGTTCTAAAATTCTGAGGAGTTGACGTTACCCGTCAACGGGAAATACGTCATCTGATAATTCCTTCCAAATCAACGGCAATGAGAAAATCATTTGTCAAATCTAATGTAATTATGAAATTTAAGGCGGGATCCTGAATTAGCCGGTTCGAAAAATCGATATTTTGAGGAATTTTTTTCGGGTAAAAAAAAAGCAAGTTTAGCGAAATTTTCAGATTATTTTATTACATGTCTGAACATAAGAAAACAATGTTTTTTAAAGAAAAATATCAACAGGCAACCGATTTTTATGCACATTCGTGCCACTGCTGTTTCCATGCGGCGTGACAAATGGAGCTCGTAATTTTCATCTGAAACAAAAAAACCAAAAACCATTTTAATTGTGACATATTTTTCTTCTATATGAACTAAAAAAAAACGATTTTTTTTTTGAAATTTGAATGTTTTTTCGGGTTTGAAGTAGAAAATGTGCTTTTTGTGAAAAAAAAAATTATTTCAACTTGCTAAAAAAATTGTTAAGAATTTTTTTTTCGACAATGTTTTTAGTTCAAATAGAAAAGAAAACGATACTGAAGCGAACAAGCTTTGGTTTGTTTCGATTGGACTTCTAGTTTTTTTGTAATCAGATACGCCAAATTAGAAAAATCGTAAAAACGAAAACTCGAGAAAACGGGCGCCCTAACTGCCCGAGCGCCCGTATACCTGCTCGACACTCAACTACGTTCAGTGCTGTATCTTTGGAAATATTTCGAATTGGGCTATAAAACTTTGTCTAGACATTCTTAGATACATCAGGAATAGATTTAAACAATAAAAAAAAAATCGATTTTTTGGACCTTCTAATTCAGGATCCGGCCTTAAATTCTTATAGAATACAAACGAATCAAATATAATTTTAACCGATCCGATGCGTTGGCTTAGTGGGTAAAAGTGCTTGCCAGCGGATCGGAAGGTCCCAGGTTCGAACCCCCCCCCGGTAGCGGACGAAATTTTTCTTCGACATTTTTCGATGAAACTCGTCGGGAGGCGAACTTGGGACCGGGGCTGTATCGGTATGGGTTTTCCGCAGTTTTCCTATACCCATGGCAAATGCGATAGAGAGTAGGAAGCCGGCTGCGGCCGCAAGGGCGGAGGGGGAGAAAAAAGGAACGGAGAGAGGAAAAGAGGAAAGAAACCAGAGGAAAAGAGGAAAAGAAACAGAGGAAAAAGAGGAAAAGAAACAGTGGAAAAAGAGGAAAGAAACAGAGGAAAAGAGGAAAAAGAGTTAGGAGCCGTAAAAACCCAAAAAGGGTATACGAAGGAATAATAATAATTAAATAAAAAATAAATAAAATATTTTAATTCGATAACATTTAACTTCTAATATTTTTCTAATTATAATATTTAAAAAAATCTAATGAAATTATAATTCTTATAGAATAGAAAGGACGAAAAAGTAATTAAAATAGAATAGGTGAACCCAGCGTGTGCTCGCTCTTTTTTTTTTGCAAAATCAACCCTTCGGTGGGTAATATCGTTAAGGGGCTATGAACGCTGGGCCAGTGTGAACGCTGAAAATTTGGGTGACTTTCGGGAATTTTTTGGAAGAAAAGTACTCAATCGAATGTTTCAAAAAATTAAGAATATATTTGGCTATATTTCACCTATATTACATAATTTTTTTCATAGAAAAATATTGAGATCCAAGCGACTTCTGCGCTGCCTTCGGAGGCGCCAAAAAAAAAAGTTCCTCCACTGCTGACATGATTTCGGCCGATTGAGTAGCTGAAACCGAAAAAGGAAAAAAAATGTCGTTAAACTGGAAGGTATTTCCTGTACAATGACGTAGGATTTTCGAAAAATATCAAAATCTAACAAAATGGCGCAGTTACGAAAAAAAAAAGTTTGTTTTCTTGCCTATAAAATGGTCGTTTTTTTTTTCAATGCCAAATCGTCAATTTTGTATCCAATCAATAATATCCTACGTCATTGTAGAAGTAAATCATATTCAAGAGTACTCAGTTCAAATTTCAAGTCAATCGGATAATTGCTCTTTGAGTTACAATGTCAGGAAATTTGAAAAATCTCATAGCTCGAGTATATAGTTGGAAAAAAAAAAACGGCGCAATTAAATCTCCGTAAACGCTCGAGTGTCCATTTCTTCAATGGATATTTCAACGTTATGCTCAACACATCGTTTTTGTCGCACGTTGTCCTATTATCCTTCCACACATATATTTCCCGAAACAAGTCTCTTCGTCATTGTAAAATATTCAATTAAGGTATTACTGGATGAATCGTCGGGTAGTAAAAAGTTAGTCCAAAATCGCCTAATCGTGGATTTAAAAGTCTAGATCACGTCGTAAATGTTTAGCCTTACAAATAGCTAGTTTAATAATAAATGAACACTTGGAAATGTTAATTATTCTACTTTTAATAATAATTGAAGTCAAATTCGACAATATTGGCGTGTGCTCGACTGAGGTTTTGTCAGTGACTGTACATCTGTTTCAACTGTCGAACAAAAAAATACCTCAATTTTTAAATTCAATTGATACATTCAGATCATATTATTAATAATTCTCTAAAAAGTCAATATATTGGGAGTACAAATTAAATCGGTCCGTTTTTTTTGTGGTAAAAAATCCATTTATTTCAAAATAAAAGGTACGAATAGATCAATCAAAGTATCGTCCATCGCTGGCTATTACTTTTTCCCACCTCTCAGGCAATTTTCGAATTCCATCACGAAAAAAAAGTCTCGTCTTTTGCGGCGATCCAAGTTTTGAGCCAATTTTCCATTTCTGCGAAAGAAGTGAACCGGTGAGCTGCTAAATCCTGCTGCATCCGTTGGAACAACCAGTAATCAGAAGGAGCAATGTCCGGAGAATACGGCGGGTGCGCGTAAAATATCCCATTTGAGCGTTTCCAAATATTTTGTTTACAACTTTTGCGACGTGAGGCCGAGCGTTGTCATGCAGAAGAATAATTTTGTCGTGTCTTTGCTCGTATTCCGGCCGTTTTTCACGTAATGCACGGCTCAAACGAATCAATTGTAGTTTATACCGATCGCCCGTAATGGAATCGCCAGGTTGTAGCAGCTCCCCGAGCAGAAATCTAATCAGGCTGCCTGAGGATCCATCAGGGCCGGATCAGGGATCAATAAGGCGCCCTGATCAGGTACGCCTGATTTGAGCCAGACAGGGGCCTGAGCAGGGATCAATAAGGCGCCCTGATCAGGCACGCCTGATTTGCGCCAGACAGGGGCCTGATCAGGGATCAACAAGGCGCCCTGATCAGGCACGCCTGATTTGCGCCGGATAGAAGCCTTATCAGGTATCAATAAGGCGCCCTGATCAGGCACGCATGACTTGCGCCGGACAGGGGCCTGAGCAGGGATCAATAAGGCGCCCTGATCAGGCACGCCTGATTTGCGCCAGACAGGGGCCTGAGCAGGGATCAATAAGGCGCCCTGATCAGGCACGCCTGATTTGCCCCGGATAGAAGCCTTATCAGGTATCAATAAGGCGCCCTGATCAGGCACGCATGATTTGCGCCGGACAGATTGGGCCGGAAAGATTGGGACGGTCATCGCCAAAACCGGAACAAAAACTAAACGATCAAGTCAAGTAAAATAAAAACTTAAGCTTTAAAAAAATGTTTTCATATGTTTCATATTTTTAATAACATTAGTAAACTTGATAACGTGTAACTGCGATAATAATTTAATAAATGTTGATCTATTTTTAAACAAAAAATTAATCAAATGATTGAGCCAGATGACACGCATGTCTCAGGCTGGATGAGGCACCTGATCCGGGCTAGATAAGTTGCTTGATCCGAGCCAGATATAGTGCCTAATCCGAGCCTGGTAATAAGGTGCCTGATCCAGGCCTGATAAAGCGCCTGATCAGAGCCTGATAAGGTGCCTGATCCGGACCTGAATTTGCAAAAGCGTTACATCCCTGATCAGGGCCGGACTAAATTTGCCTGATCCGGCCCGGATTTGCTATTGTGGCAGCCTGATCCGGTCCGGATTTCACCCTGAACAAATTTCTGCTCGGGTCATTGGCTCATTTGGCTGTCCAGGGCGAGGCTTGTCTTCAACGCTGAAATCACCTTTCTTCAAGCGTCGAAACCATTCCCTACATGATTTATCAGTTGGAGCATCATCACCATAAACTTCAACAAGCATTCGATGCGCTTCAGCTGCCACTTTCAATTAAAGCAGAAAAGTAAAACTGCCCGCAAATGCTGCTCAGTTGACACAAAATTTGACATATTCAAGACAGTAAAAAAAAACAAAGTTTTTAACCCTTAGTGTGCACACCTTCACAGCGAATCGTTTCGTGCACATGGGGTCAATTTGACCCCAGGCCATTTTTCACCTCGAATATCTCGGTAACTATGCGCTTTTCGGAAAAAAAAAAGGTTGAGTCACTTTTTGCAGTGAATCGATCAAACTTTAAGGCCGCGAAGTTAGATTTCCAAAAAAAAAAAGCTTTTATAATTGTTCAAAAACGTGCTTAAAGTTGATGGTACGCAAAAAAAAAAAAGCGCTGCAGGTAAGAAAAAAAATGTTGGGGTCAGGCTGACGCCGGATGCACACTAAGGGTTAATGGAACTCAAAGCGATACAAACTTAATGTTATTGACAGATGTCTAACCTCACTGAAAGCACCGAAATCAGCTGTCACTATGAAACATTCATAACATCCAGAGCCATCTCTTGAAAACGGACCGAATTAATTTGTACTCCCAATATATTGTGCTTAAAGTTGATGGTACGCAAAAAAAAAGCGCTGCAGGTAAGAAAAAAAATGTTGGGGTCAGGCTGACCCCGGATGCACACTAAGGGTTAATGGAACTCAAAGCGATACAAACTTAATGTTATTGACAGATGTCTAACCTCACTGAAAGCACCGAAATCAGCTGCCACTATGAAACATTCATAACAGCCAGAGCCATCTCTTGAAAACGGACCGAATTAATTTGTACTCCCAATGTATTGTGAGTTTTCCAATGATTGCTGATTAATTCATCGTAAAAAAAAAGGCGATACTTCTCGTTACTTCAATTTCTCGACAATAACTCAGTCGATTTATTTGAAACGTAGCATAATCAATCGCTTGATTCTAAATCTTGATATATTTTCTGCATTTACGGCGATTTAGTTTCATTCGTTTTGCAACCATTAACGTCTGCAGAAGCTGTTTTCTCATAAGCGAGCGTGTTGAATTCATATATTTATAATTACTAAATTATTTAGTGACAAATTCTAAAATAATGCATGTATCATCTAATTATTATCAATTTTTTTAGATAATTCTAAAATAATTCTAAATAAATTCTGAATAATTCTTAATAAATTCTATATACATTCTAATTCTTTCTAAATAATTCTAAGTTCTAAATAAATTTTACATAAATTCTAAATGAAATCTAAATAATTCTTCATAAATTCTAAATAAATTCAAAATAATTCTTCATAAATTCTAAATAAATTCGAAATAATTCTAAATCAATTATAGATAATTCTAAATTCTAAAATAATTCATATATAAGTGAAAAATTCTAAAATAATTCATGCATTATTTATCTCTCAAGTACTATAATTCCTCAAATTTTCAAGAATTTTGGCGATTTTTTTACACATCTATCCAGTAATACCTTAATAACCATTCACTAAATCAACGAGAATTTTGCCATTCCGCCAACAATTGTAAATACTCTTTTTCAAACCCGCTTCAATTCCAGCTCATCATTTTACCAGGATAATTACCGTTTTTTTCCTATTCTAGATATATATTGATTTTTTCGTTGTTCAATTTCTCATTTTCATTTGATTTTTCACGTTCAAGCAAAATTACGTATTATTTTCCGACTGACCATCTTTAATCCGCCAGTCCCCAAGTCTCTGCAAAAAAGAACGTTTCTACTTTTTCGTTCGGTAAATGCGGCTGGTTGTTTTTTTTTTTTTTTTTTTGTTTTTTTTTCAACGTTCGATTTATCCGCGTGAAAATGTGTCGAGAAAAAGTAAAAAAAAGAAAAACAAGAAAGTACAAGTTTAATATTGTGTAAACGGGAAAGACGTCGACGTTTGTTTTCTCTCTCGTATGGATTTTCTCTTGGTTGAATGGTATTTGTTTCTTTTACAATCTAATCGGTGAGGCACCATCGGGGGCGTTCTTCGTTTCTCGACAAATAACGTTCGCCGATGGTGTGTGAGTCTAATTCGTGTATATATTCGCGTGTTTCAACGGGGCTAGGCGGTATTGGAAAAACCACGTGATACGTGTATTTCCTACGAGACGTTCAACGTCTGATCGATTTATTTGTGAAGCTCAACCTCTTGGATTTGGTAGATAAACTTTTAGCTTGTTTCCAAGGCTAAATTCGTATTCATTATCGTATTCATTTTTTATTTCTTTACTTTTATCGTTATTCGAAGTCGAAGTTTTGTTTTTTTTTTTTGTCAATTGAGGTCGTAAGTTTCTAATAGGAATACGTAGAAACGTTTGAGTGATTTTGACAGCACGAAATGGCGAAGAAAAAAAAGAATTGATTTATCAGAAAGAATGAATTTTCGTTGCGTTCCAACGATGGGAACTTCAACGTCATGTTTTCTCAAGGTATTTCCGGTTAGACCGTCGGGCAAAAAGTTAAACGGAACCCAAACAAAAAACAGGTGCATCGCCCACACAGCCATCGTGACTTAACCGGTGCGGGGGAGTGCCGGGCGCCTATGTTTTTTTTACCAAAGAATACCACTAGACAAGTTTCGTCGCAATTGAAAATGATCATCTTACCACATGGGATTAATTCGTACACCTTTCCTATAAGTAGATAATATGAAAACTAATGGAGTTTAGCAAAATGTACTTATCGGAGCATTATCCCATTTTTTTCTCGAAACCGAATGGTTTTAGACAAAACCTTTGTAGAACATAAAAGATTAATATTTTTATGGACTACAACTTTTGTAGGAAACATTTTTCTCTAACATCAATATTTATTAAAATAAAATAGAAAAACGAAAAAAAACCAGTTTTTGTGAGTTTTGACCTTGAAAATCAAATTTGTGGGTATTGTTACCCGAGTCGAAAAATAAAAGTCTTATTTTCCGGCGTGTTTTCGGTCTAGACCGAATTCACGTCGAAAACCGGCCGGAATAGCGAACCATTCCGGCCAGGCCGAAAACACGCCTGAACTCTGGATTTCGGTTTCTCCGTCAGCCTGCTTTCTCGGAGCGAAAACACGCTGAAACTTACGATTTCGGCCTCTTCATCAACCCGCTTGCTCGGGCCGAAAACACGCAGAAATCTGGAATTTCGGTCTCCCCATCGAGTATCAATATTTGGTAATATAATGAGTGATAATTAGTGCAATTCGATCTTGCTTCCTCTTAAATCTCTACGATAATAAAGAAGATCTTTTTCACCGTGTTTTTTTTTTTATTCAAAATAATGAATTTATACAGAGCCTTGAGTAAATTAGTTGGGAGTTGAAGTGATGTAAAATTAGGAGTTAAAGTGATGTAAAATTTCAGCTTTGATTAGCTGAATTCTGCCAATTGTTGAACTGTTCTTGTGAGTTCGATTGATAATGAGGAGCCTGTAACCTGCGACGTCGATCAGTAGACCGAAAAAATGAGTATCGGCATATTTTCGGCCTGAGCAGAACGCTGACTGATGTAAGCTGAAATCCCAAGTTTCGGCGTATTTTCAGCCGGCAACCCGTTAGGACGATCAACACGCCGGAACTAAGTTCCGGCGTTTTTTTTCCGGCACATTTTCGGTACGTTCCGGTTTATAAGTCGCCTGAATTATTACGATTTTAAAAGATTCGCCGTTTTTTCGGTCTAAGTCGCCAACCGTAGGCCAACTTTTACAATTTCGGCCGAATCGAATAAAGTTTTCGGCCTTAGTTTTCGACTCGGGCACTATCATATTCGTGATCAGCGAGTCAAAATACACGGATACACGGAAATTCCAAATTAAGGCAGTAGTCTGCTTTAGGAGCCGAAAAAAAAGCGTTTTTTCAACAATTTTTTTGAAAGGGAAGGAAATGATTGCGGTAAACGAAATTTTGAGACGATAGTATATTATATTCAAGCTTTAAAAAACAATTTTTATTATTACAAATTATTGAAATTTGCCAAAGTTGTAACGATTTTTCTGGGGCGCCTGGAGTGTGCACTCGTAAATCGGTGCCGGTGATGGAGGTCGTGCGATGCATCCGAAACAGTGGAACCAAATTTTTTTTTAGTTTTTATAAGTTCCTTTTCTATATGAACTAAAAAAATACCGAAGAAATGATGAAATTCCAAATTTTTTCGAAGTTTGAAAAAAAAATTCACTTTTTTGAAAAAAAAAATTCACTTTAAGTTGCAAAACAAGTAATTTAAATAGTACTTTTGTCCAACTTTTTTAGTTCAAATAGAAGATAATTCAATACTGAAGCTAGATCACTTTGGTTTTTTTCGATCGGACATATATTGTTTTTACTATCGCCGGCACCGTTTTCCAAAACTTGTGAAAATGAAAACTCGAGAAAACGGGCTGTAAAGTCTGCCCGAGCATTCGCACCTGCTCGACGCTCGGCCACTAAAACTGATCTAGCTTCGAAAATATGTCGAATTGGCCTCTAAAATTTTGAACACATATTCTTGGATAGTTTTGGAATAGATTTAAGACAAAAACGAAAAATCGATTTTTTGAAGCCTGTAAAGCAGACTACTGCCTTAATCGGCGGTATGTGCTATTCGGAACTTTATCCAAACTTCACGCAAATTCCCAGGCATTCTTAAGCACCTCGTTGGCCGAGACAATTCGACAAAAAGTGCCCAAAATGGCAGGAAAATCCCGGAGTACTAATATTCATCTAAATCGAGTAAAGTTTTTGATTTTTGTTCGCCATATTGGCGCCGCCATTTTGAATTTCCAAATTTTGACATCAAATTCGGATTCAGCGAGCCCAAAACCCCCCTCCCGAGTGAGGCTCCGATTTCAAATCAGAGCAAGTTAAATAGGGAAACAAAGGTTGGCGCACTATTGCGTCAATGCCACACAGGGCACGGAATTATTTGACGCACTATTGCGTCAATGCCAACGAAGGGGTTAAGGGATCGTCACAGACATCGGCCCGAAAAATAGCCGATTTTCGCGATTTTTTTTTTTTTTTTAGGTGGATAGGATAAGCTAACCGGTCTAATTTTTTTTACAAATTGAAGCACTTATAAAGAATACAAAATGATTTTTTTTTAAATTCTTTATTTATTGTTTAACATTGTTTTTATTTGCGGAAAATTGCGTGGAAAAAAAAATGGTGTCCCATGGTGGCCAGATTGCGGCCGCAAATTTTATCTGAAACAAAAGTTTCATAATGAATATTAATCTGTAGGAAAGCCGCTGTGTTCCTGTGGAAGTTTTTTTTTTAGTGAAATTTGAAAGAAATGGCGGCGTTTTGAACAAAAAGTATCAAATTTTGCCTTTTTCGACAGTTTTTCGTAAAAAAAATAGGAAGATTAAAAAAAAAAAGCTGTCATAGCAACACAAGGAATGACGTGAAGAATGTTCTGTTAAAATTTCAAAACGGATAGCTTGAAGACTCTTCCTTAGCGAGTGGCCACCGTTTTGAAAAACACCATTTCGAGAAAAACGCGTTTAAAGTTCGGCCGGGGTCCCTGGCGCGCCGTCCGCGCCAGGTCTCACGCTCCAATCATTTTTTTCTAAGAAAGGCTGTGGCGACCGAAATAATTCGAATTTCGATCTAAAAATTGGACAGAACGTTTATAACCGTGTATACTATCGGATAATGGAGAAAAAAAATCGATTTTTTTGAAAATTTTACACTGTGATGATTCCCTAAGGGGCCAGTCCACTTTGGAGCCACGAAAAAAAGGCTATTTTCGCGATTTTTTTTTGAGGATTTTATAAAAGATATGAATATAAAAGTTGTTGGGCTTGATAAATAAAGTCTTAAAATATATTTTAAAAAAAATTTTAATTCATTTTTATTCATTTTTAAGTACAAAAACTATAGTTTAACGTGACGCCTGAAAAAAAGGTGGGCTAGGTAGCTCCATCACAACTCGGCAACGGCTTGTCTGAAACAAAAAAATCAAAGTCCATTAGATTCAGTATGACACCAGCTACAAAATGACCCTCGGGTATAAAGTTTTATCAAAAAATAAAAAAATGGCAGATGAAAAACGAAAAAAGTAAAAAAAAACCGCGTTTTTTTCGCACTTTTTCGCAACAAAAAAAAGAGTAAAAATCAAAATTTTAAAACCATCGAGGGTCATCTTGTTGCGAATCATGTTTACAATATGTGGTTAAAATTTCAAGAGAATCGGTTTATTAGTTTTAGAGATACGATGGAGCTAGATTTTGAAAACGTTGTTTCGAGAAAAACGCGTTTGAAGTTTATACTATGAAAAACTCTTACCTAATCTCAATCGGCAATATTGACACAATATTGACACAATATTTTTGAATGTATGTACTTTCGAAAACAGTAATAAAAAAAAATCGATTTTTTGAAATTTTCAAAGTGGACTGGCCCCTTGAGAAAATATTTATTCAAAGTGTAAGCATGACGATCACTAGGACCATGATGATTACTGTGCCGACCACCTTATAGAGTGCTGAGAAAATGGTCATATAATTGTCTCCTACTCGAGAATTCTTCTCGCGACGAGGACAAAGCGAGAGAGAGAGAGAGAGAAATGAAGAAGGTCGGAAAACATTCGTACAGTACAAAGTCTCCCATGCAATTGTGAGCAACGTGAGTCATATGCGCTCGTTAAACAGAGAGCGCGAGAGGGAGCCGGATTGCCGTCACTCTCAAGCATTCCATATAACTATAGCATTCTTATTACACGTCACATTTGAATTAATGTTTGCGTTCATCACCGATTATACATTTGTATCCTTGGTCATCGTTTATATTTGTGTTTATAACCTCGCTATACGCTCATTCTATTTTGTCTTTGCAGTCATGTCTGAAAAAATAGTCAAGAAAAAAGTGTCTTTTTTGCGTTCTCACCGCTTTATGAATTTTTTTTAACATGTCGCCATTTTATTTCTTATAAATACATTTTTCGTACATCATCTAGAAAGTTCAAAGCATGCTCTGTAATTTTTTGAACCACTTCGGACGGATAGTTTGGTCACAATACTTTTTTTTTTAACTGACCGGATAGAATCGACCCAAGTGTGACCACCGCGATTGAATTTGGATCTGTGAGACCACGAAGGGTTAAACTATGTACGTTTCAAACACTCGGCGATTTTGAAATTCCCGACATTTAATGCTTGACTGGAGTGGCTGGATAAACTTCCGAAAAGCCCACACATCCGAATAATTTAGAACTTCGTGTACTTATGAATTTTTACGCGCTGATCACGAATATGATACTGAAAATACCCGCAAATTTGATTTTCAAGGTAAAAACTAAAAAAGGTTTTTTTTTAGTTTTTCTATTTTATTTTAATAAATCTTGATCGTAGAGGAAAATGTCTCCTACAAAAATTGTAACCCATCAAAAGACCGATAATTTATGTTCTATACAAATTTTGTCTAAAATCATTATTTTCCAAGAACAATGGGATAATACTCCAATAAGTATATTTTCCTAAACTCCATTAGTTTCGATATTATTCACTTACGCACTTTACGGCATATGGGCCCAAACAAACGCAAATAAAACAAACCCAAACAAACTCGGATATGTTGAATCGTGGGTTGTGTAGTTCATTGGGGTGGGGCGCGGGCCACCTCGGATGGGTGTGTGGAATCGCAGGGTGTGTAGAACACTGGGGTGGACGGAGGGCACCTCGGATGGGTGCGTAGAATCGTGGGGTGCGTGGGACACTGGAGTGGGCGGAGGGCACCTCGGATGGGTGCGTGGAATCGTGGGGTGCGTGGGAGACTGGAGTGGGCGGAGGGCACCTCGGATAGGTGCGTGGAATCGTGGGGTGCGTGGGACACTTGGGTGGGCGGAGGGCACCTCGGATGGGTGCGTGGAATCGTGGGGTGCGTGGGACACTTGGGTGGGCGGAGGGCACCTCGGATGGGTGCGTGGAATCGTGAGATGCGTAGAACACTGGGGTGGGTTTGTTGGACAGCTTGGATGTTTGTTGGGCACCTTGCCTCCAAACAATATACATATACCTATACAACGTAAAATGCACATGCCCAAACAGCACATACACCCGCTATTCGAAAGTGCAGCCTTTGTTTCTTACCACTAGGAATAACTAAATCTTGAATTCTGATTATTCACATTCGAAGTATTCAATTTCACTGGTGCGCACGACGTTTCTTTGCATCCGCTAATAGTGTTTAGCAAAATATACTTATTGGAGCATTATCCCATTTTTCTCGAAAAATAATGCTTTTAGACAAAACCTGTATAGAACATAAAATATCAGTCTATTCATAAGCTACAACTCTTGTAGGAAACATTTTTCTCTGAGATCAATATTTATTAAAATAAAATAGAAAAACGAAAAAAAGTTTTTTTTAGTTTTTCATTATTTTAACTTTTCATTTTAACTTTTCAAAGCGTGCTCTGTATTTTTTTTTTTTTTTTTTCACTAACAAGGCTGTTATTTGGAAAAAAAGAAAGAATTTTTCTGTCAGTGTATATTGTGAAAGTGATTGATTTTTGAACATTTTCGACAAAATATGTCCCTCCGCGAAAAGAATACCTTAATCCAAAGTTTCTTTGTCCGAATCTTGTCAAAATCTTGTCTGAATTTATTTCTTCGTTTTTTTATCAATCACGTTATACATTTGTCATTCCATTCGAATTTTTTTAACAATTTCATTGATCGTTGCGAATGAGTTTTTTTTTTTCTTTACATGCCCTCCATTTTTTTTGTTATTGTCTCTGTGTCGGATCGCGCCGACTCGAGGGAGCCTCGAATCGATCGACTTATTATTCGACAAGCCCTTGCGTGTTGGGAGGGGCTGCGACCCATATATACGTCGCTGTGACTATATGTCTACTCACACCCACGTATATATGGGATATTTTACATCAAATGGACAATCCAATAATTCTTATTATTACAAATTTATGCCAGATTTTTTATTCTATTGAACTTTGCAAAACATTAAATCTGGCCGGAAAAAATACCGTTTTTTTTTTTTGGAACGCGCACTATGCTAGTATTTTTTCCCAAAAGTAACATATCTAAGGAGTATCGCGTCCAAATTTTACGTAAAAATGTTGAAAATTCACGGAACTATGATTTTTTGAGCGAAAAAAAAGTATTTTTTGCCTTTTCACTTCTATGGATTTTTTTTTAATATGTCGCCATTTTATTTCTTATAAATAAATTTTTCGTACATCATCTGGAAAGTTCAAAGCATATTTCGTAATTTTTTGAACCACTTCGGACGGATAGTTTGGTCAGAATATTTTTTGAAAACTGAGTAGAATCGACCCAAGTGTGACCACCGCGATTGAATTTGGAAGTGTCACCACGAAAGGTTAAAAGCTTTTTTTTTTTCTTTCAAATTAACAATTAAGGTTATTTTTTATCAAATGAATTCGAAGTATTTTCACGAACTTTTGGTGAAATACACGCATCCCTAATTTGCCAGGTCAAATGAGATCTTTGGTTCATATTAGTTTAGTTTTATATTTAAGGAGGTGGGGGCGTTACCCACAATCCAAAATTTAAACTTCAAAAATATATATAAGGTGTCGTAAAAAGAAATCCATTATTTTTGCATGAAATTGAAGGCTTTATTTAGCATAGTTAGAATGATCCGATTCAGGTCCAATATGCACCGTTTTGATCGATAACTTGTTGCCACTTTGAAGGTAATTTCATTATACCTTTCTCATATAAACCCTCGTCCCTATTGGCAAAAAACTTGGGACAGTCGATTTTCACAAGCTTCTCTTGAGGCGAATTTTTCACCAGCAAAATCTTTCGCCGTAGACAGGAACAGGTGGTAATCACTTGGTGCCAGATCCGGACTATAAGGTGGATGCATAAGAACCTCCCAACCAAGCTCCCGGAGCTTCTGGCGAGTCACTATCGATGTGTGTGGCCTGGCGTTGTCCCGATGGAACACAATTCCTCTCCTATTGGCCAAAGCTGGCCGCTTCTGGGCGATTGCTTCCTTCAGACGGTCCAATTGTTGACAGTACAGGTCCGAATTAAGAGTTTGGCCGTAGGGGAGCAGCTCATAGTAGATGATTCCCTGCAAATCCCACCAAACACACAGTAAAATCTTCCTGACCGTCAATCCTGGCTTGGCCACCGTTCGCGCCGGCTCGCCGCGATTCGACCACGACCGTTTTCTCTTGACGTTGTCGTAAGTGACTCACTTTTCATCACCGGTCACCATCCGCTTCGGAAATGGCTCGATTTTGTTGCGATTCAGCAGCGATTCGCAGATGGAAATTCGGTCCATGAGGTTTTTTTTTTTGCGTTAACTCGTGTGGCACCCGTACATCGAGCTTCTTTTTGTATCCAGCCTTATTCAAGTGGTTCCAAACGGTTTTTTTTGTGCAATGTTTAGCTCCTGGGTAATCGAAACAGTGCTTACATGACGCTCGGACTCGACGATTTCCATTATTTTATCGAAATTTTCGACAATTGGCCTTCCACAGCGTGGTGCATCTTTGACATCAATATTACCGGAACGAAATTGACGAAACCAAAATTGCGCGTGATTGGCTGTTACAGTATCAGGAA
Organism: Ophion ventricosus; assembly: GCA_963932345.1. Classification (NCBI taxonomy): domain Eukaryota; kingdom Metazoa; phylum Arthropoda; class Insecta; order Hymenoptera; family Ichneumonidae; genus Ophion; species Ophion ventricosus. Next base: position 35,114,333 of record OZ010713.1, on the reverse strand, counting down.
TCATAAACACTATTCACATTTTCAGCCGCCTGGCGTGCGTTTTCGCCTTTATCGAAGGAAAACTGTAAAATATGGCGTATTTTCACTTTGCCGGTGGCCATCTTTGACGCGCGCTCAAAAAGTATTGAGTCAAGCAATCACAAAACTATCTCAGATGTTTATTTTAGTACGAAATCTTATCTTTCTAACGCCATCTAGCGTAATCCGTTCGCACTTATACAACGCGAGATACAGATTACTAGAGCCATCTATTGCAAAAATAATGGATTTCTTTTTACTACACTTAATATATTATACTTTCGAAGTATACGAAGAAAAAAAAAACGTTTTTTTTTTAACATTGTAAAGGGGTTTTCTCTCCTTAATTTACACACCTCGTATCCTACAAAACGTCTCATACGCAAAGCAATTTCATAATTCACGTCAATCTTGCTCTCTACCAAAAGATAATATACTACACTCTGCGGAGGTACATCCGAGAAAGAAATCATTCCTGTCTTCCTTGTTTCTTTTTTCGTTTTTCTTTTTTTGTCATCTCGCCATTAGTCTTCGCGTTGCTTTTTCCATTCTGCTGTACCATACATCACACGCACCTCAAGCTCTTCGAGTCATTTTTCCCTCGCTCTCCGCCCCCCCCCCCTCCCCCCGTATAAATTATATTGCGTACATCTTTCGCTTGCGACGCTCAAAACGCTGGAAAAAGTCGAGACAACGGCGAAAATTAAAAAAAAAAACATGGTGTAATATTAGCCAAAGAAGAAAAAGATATTAAGAGTAACGAGACAGGCACACACACACACACACAAAAAAAAGGAAAGAAAACAACAACAACAAAACAAAACCATTGTTCTCGATGACAAAGTGCGTTATACGGGACCGTCAATCGTGAACGAGGGCCAACCATGGAGCATCGAGTGCACGGGTCACAAGCCTGGCGAGAAATTCAACTGGACGAGAAACGGTCAGCCCCTCGATGTATTCTCATCAAGCGATCTCTCCGTACTTACGAAACTAGACAAAGGGACTAGCGAGATCATTGCCGAACACGCCAACGACTTACACGAGGGATACTACAGATGCACACCCGGCGGCAACGAGTCCTTTCATCTTACGATTAAAAGCGGTTCGTAGTAGACCAAGCAAAAACAATTTAAAAATGTAATAGAAAAGGAAGATCAAGTTTCGAGTTGTCTCGTAGAGTAACGAAATGGCTCTTACGAATTGTGTCATGAAGTATCTTTCTCTTTTTTTTTTTTTTTTGTCTTCCTATTTAGAACGCATATTTGTGGTTCTTGACCAGATTTGTGAATAATGCATTATTTTGATAATGCATTACTGTATACATTACAAATTACAAAAGTAATGTGTAATGGATATACGTTCCATTGCAAATTACAAAAGTAATGTGTAATGGATATACGTTCCATTACAAATTACAAAAGTAATGTTTAATGGACATATGTTCCATTACAAATGACAAAAGTAATGTGTAATGGATGTGTGTTCCATTACAAATAAGAAAAGTAATGTGCAATGAATGCATGTTCCGTTACAAATTACAAAAAGTAATGTGTAATGGTTGCATGATCCATTACAAATTTCAAAAAGTAATGTGTAATGGACGCATGTTCCATTACAAATTGAAAAATTAATGTATGATCAATGAGTGCTTCATTACAAAATACAATTACAATAAGGTAATTCGTAGTGGAGAATATTCCATCATAAATAGAAAAATTGCCGTGCTCACATTAGAAATTTGCACATTGCAATCTCATTACTTTATTTCGCTCATTGAAATTTGTTTTAAGTAAATTCGTTTTTCTTCTGCATAAAACTCGACAAGACAAAAAAAAAAGTTTATACTAGAATGTTGCACATTGCTTTCGCTTTGTTGTTTTACACTGGCAAACAGCACATTACTTTCAACTTGCTGTGTAAAACAGCAAGGTGAAAGTAACGTGCGAACTTCTAATTTGAACGTTTTTCGTCTGCGTTATTGAGCTTCAAGCAAAAAAAAAAATGAATTAGTCTTGAAAGAACTTTTAGTGAGCGAAATTAAATAATAAGACAGCAACTTTTAGCAAATGTGCAAATTTCTAATGCAAGCACGGCAATTTTGCTATTTTTAATGAAATATTCTCCACTACAAATTACTTTTTATCAATTGTAATTTGTAATGGATCATGCAACCATTGCACATTACTTTTTGAAATTTGTAATGGATCGTGCATCCATTGCACATTACTTTTTGAAATTTGTAATGGATCATGCAACCATTACACACTACTTTTTAAACTTTGTAATGGATCGTGCATCCATTACACATTACTTTTTGAAATTTGTAATGGCACATGCATTCATTGCACGTTAATTTTCTCATTTGTAATGGAACACACATACATTACACATTACTTTTGTAATTTGTAATGGAGAACTTATCCAATACACATTATTTAAAGTAATGAGTAATGCATTATTTTAAAATTACTATTTTCACAACTCTGGTCTTGACACGTATAGATCGTAGCAAGTCGCAACACCTTTTTTAATACGTTTCCTTGATTATGTAATTCACTATTCGTTCGAATTGGATTTTTTTTTTCGAGCACAGAAATTCCGATAGATAGCGGAGAGTCTCATTTTAACGTTTTAGCGATTTTTTTTTTCGATCTTTAAAATACGCTAATCAGTCTGATTTTTTTATGTCAAATCAGAGCACTCGTGAAGAACGGAAAATAAATTTTTTTAACGTTTATTTATTTTTTTTTATATATTTTTTTTAAGGGTTTAAAATGTCTTCGAAAAAAAAGGAGTCCTCACGTTGTACACGGTTGTGGCTGTAAATATTGTCTGAAACATTGTAAAAAGATTAATCGGTATGAAAGCCGCTATCTTGCTATGGAGGTTTTTTAAAAATAAAAATTGACAAAATGGCGACGTTTTGAAAAACAAAAAAACGAATTTAGCCTACTTTTTCGACAGTTTTTCGTTTAAAAAAATATGAAGATTCCAAAAAAAGCTTCCACAGCAAGATGAAGAATGGCGTGAAGAATGTTGTGTCAAAATTTTGCTACGGATAACTTGAAAACTCTTTTTTTGAGAGTCTACACCGTTTTGAAAAACGACATTTGGGGAAAAATGCGTTTAATGTTTCGAATGTGGAATTTTCATATAAATTGTCTACTTAAGATTAATCGGCATATTGAACAGCATGTTTATAATCGTCTATATATATCGGATAATGCAACAAAAAAAGTCGATTTTCGGAAAATTTTGCCCTGTGATGATCCCTCAAGGCTCGCTTAATATACCATTTAGACGGGAAAAAAAAAAATTGGCCATTTCGAGGATATTCTTGAACTAAGAAATAATAATTCTACATGTATTAAACTAGAGGTGATTAAATTATTTATAAATTTAAACAATTTTATTCGATTCACTTATCATCAAAATGGCAGAGCCCTGGCAGAGTGTGTCACAGCAACGTTGCCGCGTAAACTTTGATCTGCAAAAAAAAAAGACAAAAATTTCTTCATTCTAAACATGTATAGTTTCTATTTGACAATAATTGAAATGTAGAAAATGCAAATTTAAGGGGCTACGGTGAAGGCTCAAAAAATAAGCTATTTTTAATAATTTTTTTTTAACTGTTGCACGTATCGGTACAAACTTTCTTTTTTTTCGCTCAAAGGTACACTCTTACAGAGTAGAAAACAATTTTTTGTTGTTGCACATAAATGTATATTTAACAATTGATAATCGTGTAAAGGCATGAAAAAAAAAAGTATTTCGCTGGCGTTGATTTTTGCGCGCTCCAGGTAATCTGAAAGAAAAACTTCAAAAAGATTCTTAATGTTTATGAGTGTCGCTATCGCCCGGAACTAGAAATTATTATTTTATATTGCAAAGTGATAAAATGGCGTCGTTTTTTGCAAAAGCGTTCGAAAAACGCGTATTTTTTTCGTCATAATACGGGCGGAAAGTATAAGTAAACATTAATATTTTAAAATAATTCTAGTTCGGACGATAGCGACAGTCATAGAGATTGAGGAGGTACGACTACTCCCTCAGGGTCAACAAAGGGACTAAATTTATGGCACCCGACGGGCGTGGTTGGGTTCTACTGCTAAAAAAGCACTGCTAAAAAAGTACTGCTGAAGGCTCTACTGCTAAAAGCTCCACTGCTAAAACTGTACTGCTAAAAGGCTCCACTGCTAAAAGCTGTACTGCCAAATGGGCTCCACTGCTAAAACTGGACTGCTAAAACTAGCTTCTGACAGAGGGCTCATATAAGTCCCACTGATGGAGGTTATACTGTACTTGTTGCGGTTTTTTTTGACGATTTTTGTGGAATTTTTCTGCGAAAACTTACCTTGGCTATCGGCGCCATTGTGCTGCACTCGGCGGGAGGTTATACTGTACGACGATTGTCACTAGTCGTCGCGGCCTTCTCCTTAATTTCTGCCATGATCTCCTTCCTCGCCGCTTGCGCAGGCTCAGGAGCACCGCAGGTGTGCGTGTTTTTTGGAATTTTTCGGGAATTTTTCTGAGAAATTTTTTTGGAATTTTTCTGAGAAAACTTCATGTCATTTTCCCTTTGTTTTCAATGTTCTATTAACTTTTCAATGATTTTCAATGATTTCCGATAAATCTTTTCAAACACATACCCTTTTGCGTTTTAGCAGTTTCAATGATTTCCAATAAAACTTTTCAAAAACATACCCTTTTGCGTTTTAGCAGTTGAGACTCTTTAGCAGTGCTGCTTTTAGCACTAGAGCCTATTTGGCAGTCCAGTTTTAGCACTAGAGCCCATTTAGCACGAGAGCTTTTAGCAGTTCAACACCAACTGCACAGGCTCAGGAGCACCGCAGGTCTGCGTGTTTTTTGGAATTTTTCGGGAATTTTTCTGAGAAATTTTTTTGGAATTTTTCTGGAATTTTTCTGAGAAAATTTTTTGGAATTTTTCTGAGAAAACTTCATGTCATTTTCTCTTTGTTTTCAATGTTCTATTAACTTTTCAATGATTTTCAATGATTTTCGATAAAGCTTTTCAAACACATACCCTTTTGCGTTTTAGCAGTTTCAATGATTTCCAATAAAACTTTTCAAAAACATACCCTTTTGCGTTTTAGCAGTTGAGACTCTTTAGCAGTGCTACTTTTAGCACTAGAGTCTATTTGGCTGTCCAGTTTTAGCGCTAGAGCCCATTTAGCACGAGAGCTTTTAGCAGTTCAACACCAACTGCGCAGGCTCAGGAGCACCGCAGGTGTGCGTGTTTTTTGAAATTTTTCTGGAATTTTTCTGAGAAATTTTTTTGGAATTTTTCTGACAAGAACTTCATGTCATTTTCCCTTTGTTTTCAATGTTCTATTAACTTTTCAATGATTTTCAATGATTTCCAATAAAACTTTTCAAAAACATACCCTTTTGCGTTTTAGCAGTTTCAATGATTTCCAATAAAACTTTTCAAAAACATACCCTTTTGCGTTTTAGGAGTTGTGACTCTTTAGCAGTGCTGCTTTTAGCACTAGAGTCTATTTGGCAGACCAGTTTTAGCACTAGAGCCCTTTTAGCACGAGAGCTTTTAGCAGTAGAGCCCGTTTAGCAGTAGAATTTTTAGCAGTTCTTTTTTAGCAGTAGAGCAGTAAAGCCCCCCCACGGGTATTCTGATTTATGTTAACTTACGTTAAATATTCGTATTGTCGATCCCGAAAGTGCGAAATTTGTGGTAAATCTTTTATTTATTGCATATTTACTAATAAAAACTGAAAAATTATATCCTCAACGACTCTGAAGTGTCTTCACGACGATTTCCAAGCAGTGCCAAGATTCTGAAACTCCGTAGCGACCGTTTTCGTTGTCGTTACCTAGCAACAGCCAATAAGAGGCTCCCTTTCTTCTGATCGTGCATGCGATTGGCTGTCGCTAGCCGGCGACAACGAAAACTGTCACTACAGAGCTAGCTTGCCAAACGAATCAGCTGTCACGCCCGACGTTGGCAAGTCTATGGGTACTATTTCGTCATTATGATAATATTCAACCGGAAGTTGAAACTCTTTTATAATGTAGTGCTTGAGCTACAAGGTGAAGTGCGAATTTTCGATTTTTTTACAATATCTATTGTATCTAATTTATCAAATATTCGTTTTCCAACGATCTCAGTTGGATACGTGAGTAGCAAAACCGTGATTACCGCACTTCCGGTCGACCGTCTCAATAAAACGACGTGCTTCACTAGCTCAAAATGCTCGACTTTGCAATGTTATTACGAGAAAAAACAACTGGATGATCAATATAGCTCAAATCTTTCCAGAAGGAGTCAAAACTAGACACCCTGATTTTGTAGATCGTTCGAATCTGTATTTGTATGGCTCAAAGTACAGACTATCCGAATACATGTTCTCGAATAAACAAACCTTTGGTGGAATAGTTATTCGATTTTGTCATCCGTCGAAGGATAACATTTCGAATTAACCTTCGTTATTTTGGGTCGATAATCCTGTAATTTCAAAATCTTCGCCCGTCCTACATTTAGCAATTCGAAGTTTTCACCCTTCACCCTTATTTCCTGCTTGAGGAAACTTGCATTCGAAGGCTCTTGTGCAGACACCATTTATTTCTTTCTATGGTGTCTTTCTTTTCTCCGCGCAGCTTCCGGTGGGAATTCTTGTGTTCAGACCGAAGGAATTCTTTTACCACGGGGATTTTTCGAAGCCGAGTCGGTTTATTTGTTTATTGGAAATCTTGCGAGAACTTTAAGACGAGAACCAAATTTACATACGCGAAGTAAAGCTGCGAAATTATTCCAAAGGCTAAAATGTTTTTTTTTTTTTTTCACTCGTAGAATTTTCTCGCATCTAGAAAATGCCGACGTAAAGTTGTATTTTTATTTCAGAATTTTAATGACATGTTGTAAATCCTTAATGGAGTAGTTCGAACTTAAAGTTTTCGTTATTTTGCGGAAGTTCGTAGGAATTAGTCCAATGCAAACTTGATGGAAGATTCATCAGAAAAGTTTCTGAACATTTGAAGGGGTGAATGGATTTTTCTATTTGATGCTTGCCACTTTACGCATTTTCTATACTTGAAAACCCAAACAAAGACATGAAAAAGAAATTCATTTGCGAAGAAACAAATGACAATCACAACAACAAAAAAAAAGTCTCACGTTACCGTGATGCAACTTCGTTGAGAACAAATATTGCTCCGCCGACAGTTTTCGCCTTAAAACAAAACACTATCTCATTCCACATTTGTAGGAGAATGAATATGAAACGCTGTTGGTTTCTTGCGCGCGTATGCAGAATTTCCGGTTCATTCAATGCCGGCGATCCACACCAGTGCGCGTTATAGATATTGAAACAAAGCGTAGATACGAACTCGTCCCGTGCAGAAATGTGACCAGGCATTCCCTACTTTGTGTCGGGTTCTGGCCAGGCTTGCCACGCCTGATTTACCTGACCGGGCCCTATCATGGAACAAACCGGGAACATCAGAAAATCGTTATTTACGACTTCGCGTGTAGAAATTTGAGTCGAGAAAAAATACCGTAAACCGGGGTAACTTGGGGACTTTTCCCCAAGTTACTTTCAGGTTTTTTTTATGTCTCCTGCCAATATATATTAAGCTAGGTAACTGAGACTGTGTTATATGAAGTTAACATTCTTCTTTCAAAACATGGACATGATTTGACTCTACAACCAATTGACAGCCTCATAAAAATCCTTCATTTTTGTCCCAATCGTACCCCATGAGTTTGGGGTAACTTTTGGACAGTACTGTTTTTGCTTAGAAATACTACGGAAAAATCAATTTGTCCGAACTTTGCATAGAAGTATTTTAATAGAGAATTAAGACACAGTTTTTTTAAACATTTACAAAAGGTTTTATTTCAAATTTGTATTAAAATTTTACAAATTACGGTAATAGGTTTAAAATATTAGGATTTAAAATAACGTAATTAGTTTGGAAGGATAGACAAATTTCGATAGGAAAGTGAGTAACTTTTTAAAATAAATTAATTACTCAAGTGAATTTAAAACTTGTCAGTAAACAGTATTAGTTCTTGAACTTTGACAATTTCCCGTTGGCCAATTCGAGTAGGTTGGTTGATTTTCTGGACGATTTAATCCTTCGAATAACAATATTTCGTCACGCTTAGCTGGCCATTTCCAGTTTAGGGCAGACTTCATCATCGCAGAGATAAGTACTTCTTCGTCATTTTTTATCTCAATGATCCGTCCCGGGTAAAGCTCATCTTAGTATCTCACCAGAACATACAGGGTGGAATACATACATCCAATAGGAAGTTGCTGAAACTAATCGGCTGTCATTTCAAAACACGTGCACAGAATCAGAAAAGCCAAATTGCTTTAAATAGAGGAAACTCTGCAGTTTTAAACGCACATAAATAAAACCCAGTCAAATATTTTTTATGTCAATTTATTACATCTTATAAAAATAACGAAAAAGTACAGTGATTAATGATAGATATTTTCGAAGTACGAACCGTTAGATTGTGCACAAAAATCAATTCTCTTTTGAAAACTGTGAAAAACTGTGTCCAACATATCGTTCGTAATGCCGCGAACCACTTCCTGGATGGCCGCGATCAGTTCTTCTACTGTGCTGGGGTTTTTAGCGTAACAATGATCTTTAATGTAACCCCACAAGAAAAAATCACAAGGGTTCAGGTCCGGTGAGTACGGGGGCCATTCTAGTCCGCCTTGAGCAAATTTAGGGTACCCCAGACCGATTACTCTAGTCCCATATACGCGATGAATAGCTTCAAACACCTCATGAGTCCGGTGCGGCGTCGCTCCATCTTGCATGAAGTAAACATTTTTAACCAGTCCCCTCTTTTTTGCATAAGGGAAGAATTTCGTTTCCAAAAGCTGTTTGTAACTCTCTCCTGTTACCGTAGATTCCAAGAATTGCAAATAAATTCCTTTTACTGAAATCGCTGCCCATGCCGTTACTTTCTGTGGATGAAGGGACTTCGCTAGCGGTATGTTGGGATTTTCCGTTCCCCAAAACCGGTAATTTTGCTTGTTTACGTACCCATTCATCCAAAAATGTGCTTCATCGGAATAAATAATCATTTTCTCATTAAGTTCTTCGGCTTCAAACGTTCCCGTAATAGTGTTACAAAATTCGATGCGTTTCGTCATGGCATGTTCAGTTAACAATTGATGAGTGCTTATTTTATACGGATAAAACTTTAAAAAATATTTCAAAATGTTGTGTAATGATGATTTGGTTATTTTTAATGCTTGAGCAGCTTTCCGAATCGAATCATTTGGATTTTGTTTGAAATAATTCTCAACTTCGTTGATCTTCTCTGGTGTAGTCACCGTAACAGATGGACCTGGCAACTCGTGTCTACGGTCCTGGAGTGTACTATACTCCACGAAGTTATCGATTATCCTACAAAAATTAACGTAAAATTACTTCAATGCAGTTTAATTGAATTGAAACACAAGTTGTGTGATAGATGAATATGAATAAATATTAAATTATTACCTTTTCAGAGTGTTTTCGCTGGCAACTCTATGAGTTCGAAACTTAGTACGAAACCCTCTATACGCATTACTATAAATTTTTCCCCTCGAGAAGAAGCACTCAATAAGATATACTTTTTCTTCCGTGTTGAGCTCACTCATTTTGACGCGCGCGTACTTGCTTCAACCGCGGCTGGAATAAAACTGCGGGGCCTCAGGTATGCGCCTTAGAAAAAGGGACCCCTATTGAATTCATGGAGGGAAGAGACACTTATTTAGTTTTAGCAACTTCCTATTGGACACCCTGTAGTTGCCCGCTATAAGGTTCTGATAGGAAATTAAAGATTGTGGGGCTGGGCGTCGATGGAGTAAGCTGTTCTTCCAAATCACTTTGGGGCTGGCCCGTTGTTTCCCCCTCTCAGTGCTGAAAATGTACATCTTTCAAGTTATAAAATTAAAGGTATAAATAACACTTCAAATAGATGTCAAATAATGTACTTCCAAATACACATATCTGTCAGTAGTGAAATGTTTCCAGTTTTTCGAAGGCGAACGAAAGTTTTAACACGAACGACAAAAAGGCTACAATGAACCGTGAAAAACAAGATGGACTGCCGTCGAACGTCAGTACAACTACAGCTTGCAAATATTTGCCGCAAGGTAGTAGCACATACCAGCGTATGCAGTAGCGGCGATTGCGCTCCAATTCATGAGGCATGGTGTTGGTGGAAAATTCAAAAGTCGAATATTACGCGATGTCCCAAAGTTGTACCCTCAGTCCTAAAGTTACTTGGGTTTAACGGTACTGTCCCTTATGCGATTTTCCTAGATAATACCAGACCATGGTCAGGCAGTCCAATGTCGATCGGGTCTGCCATGTAACAAGATCTTAGGCCAAGCCTCGATCCACCTTTCCCTTTTGCAGCAACTGATCAATAGCCTGATATCATCTGGCGAAGGGAGATAAGGGGCAGTGCTCTTTTTTTTCCCAACCCAAATTTCTACGTTGGATTATGCCGATTAGATTTAACACTTTTTTTATATATTAGTTTTGTCGTAAACTAGTAAGAAATTATGTGAAAACAACCGAAACTTTCCAACGGTGTGTTGGTCTAGTGGTTAACGGGCTTGCCGCTAAACCAGAACATCGGGAGGTCTCGGGTTCGAATCCCAGTTTCATGACTACGAGACTTCGAAGAAAAATAAATACGGGACTGGCGTAGCTCCAGCTATACATAGATGTGCGCACGGGGAGTGGTACGGTGTGTGGATCGTGTGCGAGCACAAGCTGTCGATCGTGATAGTTTCTAGACGAAACTTGACGCGGCTCCGAAACTGGGAAGCGAACATGGGTTTGTTATAGGCTTTCCGCAATAACCATCCGATCATTTTTCAAACATTTTCAAAGCTTCCTCTATGAGGAAGCCAACAGTAAAAGACAGGCATACACTGCCTAAGAAAAATAATTTAAATCGAATCTATTGAAATCAAATACCCGACTAGAAATTGACGTTGGGCTTTTGTACATTTCATTGCTGGGTCAACCCAATTCCTTGTTGGGTCATTATCGGGCTTCCATATCAGGTTCTTATAGGGTGTGTAACGATCTTCTGGGGTTTTCTTTGGGTTCTGTCAGGTTTTGCTTCGGGTAAGCCGAATTTTTTGTTGGCTTCTTATCGGGCTACCCTAACCGGTCCTACCATTAACCCACTGAAAGCCGTAGCGTTGTAATCGCTACACGATTAAATTCCTCTCTTGGCTGTTCTTCGCTTTGTTCATTGTCACTGTGCCTAACCTCAAAATCACTGTCACTGTACCTAACCTCAAAATCATTGTCACTGTGCCTAGCCCCAAAATCTTCCGGTCTTTCATCATTCGACTGTTCTTCAGTCTCCCAATTAGACGTTTCAATTGATAAGCGATGGTTTTTTGCTGATAAACCGCGAAGGTTTTTTTTACCGTGGTGTGGGGCCTCCCGACTAGAAATTGACGTTGGGTTTTTGTACGGTTCATTGCTGAGTCAACCCAATTCCTTGTTGGGTCATTATCGGGCTTCCCTATCAGGTTCTTATAGGGTGCGTAACGATCTTCTAGGGTTTTCTTTGGATTCTGTCAGGCTTTGCCTCGGGTAAGCCCAATTTTTTGTTGGCTTCTTATCGGGCTACCCTAACCGGTCCTACCATTAACCCACTGAAAGCCGTAGCGTTGCATGGATTTGGGTTCGCAGAGCCCATTTTTTGATACTTTCGAGTGTATCGAATTCTCCATTTTCACTCGCTGCTTCTTCATCGTTATCATCTTCATGATGCCCAACATTATCATCGTCGAAAAAGGTTATCTTCATCACTGTTTTCCACTGCTACACGATTAAATTCCTCTCTTGGCTGTTCTTCGGTTTGTTCATTGTCACTGTGCCTAACCTCAAAATCACTGTCACTGTACCTAACCTCAAAATCATTGTCACTGTGCCTAGCCCCAAAATCTTCCGGTCTTTCATCATTCGACTGTTCTTCAGTCTCCCAATTAGACGTTTCAATTGATAAGCGATTGTTTTTTTGCTGATAAACCGCGAAGGGCACGATGTTTTCTTACTCGTAATCGAGTTAATTCGTTGCTTTGCCTCGCTCTCAACATTTTATCCGTACACCGATTCTCTCTCTTCCTCTATACATATGCCGTTTCAAGTTTTCATCCCCACCTCCTTCAATCCACAGTTAGGTAAGATAAAATTTCAAGGTATTGTTTACTTTTAAAACAAAATACCGCGCAACAAAATAAAATGAAAAATTAAGTTCCGAATAAAATCGAAAAAAATCCGAATAAAAAAATAAGAAAAGCTCTACAATGAAAAAAAAAAAAATCTCACAAGATCCACTTATTATTGCAGTATCTATCAAAAATGTATTTGTATATCTATTTATTATTGCGAAGTATATTGTTTATATGTTCACCTATGACTCATGTGGTTACCCCTAAATAAACATTGTTGGGACATCATTACCTTATCCAAACCCCAGATGGGATAACCCTGTTGAAACGTTATAAGAACGTTATCGTTACTTCCCATCGCAGGGTTGTCCCAATACTATCTTTATCGGGACCTTGAGAGGCGTTCCCTATTTAGGGTTCACCTGAAAAGGTTCTTATGCCGTATAGGGTTGTCCCTATGAAAATTTCTAGTCGGGTAGGTTTTTTTTCCTTGTCTCACGGCCTACTACGATTTTATTTCTTTCAAATCCGAACACAGCACTACCTTGCTTATTCTCACATATTTCTTCGGCATTCTGAAGCAATAAAATAAAAATTCAGCATGCGAAGTCACACCACAAAACATTATTGCCAGGAAAAAAAAAACAATAGGACAATTGTGACGAGCTAACACAATTCTCCTGGGTGCAAAAAATCCTGCTTCGGTCAGAATAATAACTCTTAACCTCCAGGAAGCGAACCCCCCCCCCAAAAAAAAAAAACAATATGCTATGAAACTGGAAAAGCCAATGCAAGAACAAATATCACAAAAATGCTAACGTAATGCGTATCGAAAAATAGGATATCAAAATTTTGGTCGAAAACTTACTTTTGGCATTTTTTTTTTTGGACGCACACATAGCCGCAACCGCTTCCCGTGGGCCGTCGTCGCGTACTGCATTAAATGGCGCGTCTAAAGAGCACTACCCGAGCAGAAATCTAATCAGGCTGCCTGAGGATCTATCAGGGCCGGATCGGGGATCAATAAGGCGCCCTGATCAGGTACGCCTGATTTGAGCCAGACAGGGGCCTAAGCAGGGACCAATAAGGCGCCCTGATCAGGCACGCCTGATTTGCGCCGGACAGGGACCTGAGCAGGGATCAATAAGGCGCCCTGATCAGGCACGCCTGATTTGCGCCGGATAGAAGCCTTATCAGGTATCAATAAGGTGCCCTGATCAGGCACGCATGATTTGCGCCGGACAGATTGGGCCGGAAAGATTGGGACGGTCATCGCCAAAACCGGAACAAAAACTAAACGATCAAGTCAAGTAAAATAAAAACTTAAACTTTAAAAAATGTTTTCATATGTTTCATATTTTTAATAACGTTAGTAAACTTGATAACGTGTAACTGCGATAATAATTTAATAAATGTTGATCTATTTTTAAACAAAAAATTAATCAAATGATTGAGCCAGATGACACGCATGTCTCAGGCAGGATGAGGCACCTGATCCGGGCCAGATAAGTTGCTTGATTCGAGCCAGATATAGTGCCTAATCCGAGCCTGGTAAGGTGCCTGATCCGAGCCTGATAAAGCGCCTGATCGGAGCCTGATCCGGACCTGAATTTGCAAAAGCGTTACATCCCTGATCAGGGCCGGACTAAATTTGCCTGATCCGGCCCGGATTTGCTATTGTGGCAGCCTGATCCGGTCCGGATTTCACCCTGAACAAATTTCTGCTCGGGTAAATGCGCGACGTTGCTACCCGAGCAGAAATTTGTTCAGGGTGAAATCCGGACCGGATCAGGCTGCCACAATAGCAAATCCGGGCCGGATCAGGCAAATTTAGTCCGGCCCTGATCAGGGATGTAACGCTTTTGCAAATTCAGGCCCGGATCAGGCACCTTATCAGGCGCTTTATCAGGCCCGGATCAGGCACCTTACCAGGCTCGGATTAGGCACTATATCTGGCTCGGATCAAGCAACTTATCTGGCCCGGATCAGGTGCCTCATCCAGCCTGAGACATGCGTGTCATCTGGCTCAATCATTTGATTAATTTTTTGTTCAAAAATAGATCAACATTTATTAAATTATTATCGCAGTTACACGTTATCAAGTTTACTAACGATATTAAAAATATGAAACATATGAAAACATTTTTTTAAAGTTTAAGTTTTTATTTTACTTGACTTGATGGTTTAGTTTTCGTTCCGGTTTTGGCGATGACCGTCCCAATCTTTCCGGCCCAATCTGTCCGGCGCAAATAATGCGTGCCTTATCAGGGCGCCTTATTGATACCTGATAAGGCTTCTATCCGGCGCAAATCAGGCGTGCCTGATCAGGGCGCCTTATTGATCCCTGCTCAGGCCCCTGTCTGGCGCAAATCAGGCGTGCCTGATCAGGGCGCCTTATTGATCCCTGCTCAGGCCCCTGTCCGGCGCAAATCATGCGTGCCTGATCAGGGCGCCTTATTGATCCCTGATCCGGCCCTGATGGATCCTCAGGCAGCCTGATTAGATTTCTGCTCGGGTAGTTCGCTGACGGTCATAATTCTCGAGAAATCGACTCTCACAAACGTGCTCGGTCACCCCTGCCTCGTTATGCTTTTTTAATTTATTTTTTATTGAAAAAAAGAACTCATCGGTCATTTGACTCAACTGGACCGTTCAAACCTCCTTGAGGGGCTATACCAGTGTGAACGCTGAAAATTTGCTTGATTTTCGGGAATTTTTTCGAAGAAAAGTACGCAATTAAATGTTTCGGAAAATTAAGAATATATTTGGCTATATTTGACCTATATTGCATAATTTTTTTCATAGAAAAATATTGAGATCCAAGCGACTCACGCGCTGCCTTCGGAGGCGCCAAAAAAAAAAAGTTCCTCCACCGCTGACATGATTTCGGCCGATTGAGTAGCTGAAACCGAAAAAGGAAAAAAATGTCGTTCAACTGGAAGGTATTTCCTGTACAATGACGTAGGATTTTAGAAAAATATCAAAATCTAACGAAATGGCGTAGTTGTGAAAAAAAAAGTCTGTTTCTTGCCTATAAAATGGTCCGTTTTTATTTTCAATGCCAAATCGTCAATTTTCATCCAATCAATAATATCCTACGTCATTGTAGAGTAAATATATTCAAGAGTACTCAGTTCAAATTTCAAGTCAATCGGATAATTGGCTCTTTGAGTTACAATGTCAGCAAATTTGAAAAATCTCATTTCGAGAAAAACGCGTTTAAAGATTTTAACTATCGATTTTTGCAAGATAAAATGATATTTGCAAGATAAAATGATTTTTACAGGATATTCTTGAAAGGATAAACTGTCGAAAGAGGCAAGAAAAAAAAATCGATTTTTTTTAAGTGTCACACTGGTATAGCCCCTTAGGGCAGTTTTTACAAGATTATCGCACTAGGCCCTTTAAAACAATTTTTTAAGCCTGTACGAAAACAACCGCATATATGACAAAATTGTCACAATTTTTCTGTCGTAGCCGGTGATTTTCTCGAAAAGCCAGAAAACGTGCAACGTTACTATATGGATCTTGGTGGCAAAACGTGCTAACACCTTTCACGGTGAAGTTTACCGAGGCGATCCGTGTTCTCTCTCTCTCTCTCTCTCTCTCTCTCTCTCTCTCAGTCTCTCTCACTCTCTCGTTCGAGATAAAAATCACATTTTCCAATTATGCTTCTCGTTTTTATTCCTCGTTGTGTGCGCTTACCATCGTCCGTCCGGTCCACGAGCTTCAAAGTTTGCACAGCGATGGGAAAGTGGGAGGCGGGTGGGCAATGGGGTTAAATTCTAGCAAAACCTGGATCTCGTGGGTGTACGGCGGCTACGAGGCGAACGAGGAAATGGAAAGGAGGCTTTCGTAGATACGTAGTGAGTGCAAGAGCAAAGAAGAGAGGTCACGTTAAGTGTCTCTTACAGCTTGCAGCTTTACCGCGCGGGCGCCCACGCACACACACACACAAAAGCTTGATAGTTTTACGTATATGCATGTACATGTATAACTGCTAGGTCATATTTTACCCGAAAATGGAAGGATTAGAGAGATTTATGGGGGATCGTCCAAAAGCTCTCTGTTATACTTCTCTCTCTCTCTCTCTCTCTCTCTCTCTCTCTCTCTCTCTCTCTCTCTCTCTCTCTCTCTCTCTCTCTCTCTCTCTCTCTCTCTCTCTCTCTCTCTCTCTCTCTCTCTCTCTCTCTCTCTCTCTCTCTCTCTCTCCTCTCTCTCTCTCTCTTTTTCCTTTTTGGGGTTGGCCGCTTTGCATCTCCACTGCGGTGTGTGGCGTCGCGATATAGCATAACCGAGAACAAAAAAAAAGTGACATTCGTTTTCTCGTGCACGGTTACGTCGACATTGCGGTGGAAAAAAACGCCAGTGGTATGGAGCCATAGATGTAGACGGAGGACCTAGTTAACTTAAACTGGCTTCCTCGTTATCGCGCACATGGATGACGTCACCAGACTCAAGCGGCTTTCTGGTCTTTTCGGCGCCATTGGTAGATCGAACATGCACATGGCACATTTGGACACGTTTGGGATGGATTACACACCACCGTGTATGGCCCTGCGCGAATCTGCAGACTACGTGTTCAAGCTTCATGGGCTTTGATAAACCAGAAAGATCTCGCTTGAAATTCAAAAGGGAAAAGAGAATCCGTGAAAGCCCTGAGAACCAAGAGAGGCCCTGCATGCTTTTACACTAGAATTCACCCTTATCTCATGACCGAACGCTTGGATTTTCGGGTAATTGCGAATTGAAGAAGATCGGGCGCAGTTTATAGAAGGATGTAACAGAATATAAAATAAGTAATACTCGGTTTTGTCGGTCTTACTCGTTGGCTTCTCGGCTTCTCGACTCACGAATTACCCTATCGGCGTCAAGTTTCCGGAGAAAAAATTCCAAAAAATAACGGAACGGTTTTTTAAGGCGGGATCCTGAATTAGCCGGTTCGAAAAATCGATATTTTGAGGAATTTTTTTCGGGTAAAAAAAAAGCAAGTTTAGCGAAATTTTCAGATTATTTTATTACATGTCTGAACATAAGAAAACAATTTTTTTTAAAGAAAAATATCAACAGGCAACCGATTTTTATGCACATTCGTGCCACTGCTGTTTTCATGCGGCGTGACAAATGGAGCTCGTAATTTTCATCTGAAACAAAAAAACCAAAAACCATTTTAATTGTGACATATTTTTCTTCTATATGAACTAAAAAAAACGAAAAAAATGGTGAAATTTGAATGTTTTTTCGGGTTTGAAGTAGAAAATGTGCTTTTTGTGAAAAAAAAAATTATTTCAACTTGCTAAAAAAATTGTTAAGAATTTTTTTTTCGACAATGTTTTTAGTTCAAATAGAAAAGAAAACGATACTGAAGCGAACAAGCTTTGGTTTGTTTCGATTGGACTTCTAGTTTTTTTTGTAATCAGATACGCCAAATTAGAAAAATCGTAAAAACGAAAACTCGAGAAAACGGGCGCCCTAACTGCCCGAGCGCCCGTATACCTGCTCGACACTCCACTACGTTCAGTGCTGTATCTTTGGAAATATTTCGAATTGGTCTATAAAACTTTGTCTAGACATTCTTAGATACATCAGGAATAGATTTAAACAATTTAAAAAAAATCGATTTTTTTGGACCTTCTAATTCAGGATCCGGCCTTAATGCAATTTCGCCAATAATTGACACAAATGAATTTCACGAATGGCATTTTAAAGGGGAGGAATTCACCTTCATTCCGTCTCACAAAGAGCGAGGGAAAGATGAGGAAAATGGATTATTTTCTCTCTTTCTCTCTCTCGCCATTATATTTTTCGGTTCGTCTATACCACCACTAGAAAATTTTCCTCGTGTTTATTGGAAATGAAAATAACGATTGTCAATATTCTTGAGAAAAATCGTAACGTAATGTTGGGTGACGCTTCTCCTGCTGGTGACAGATTTTCCTATAATCGGATGAGAGTTTCGTTCTAACGATAAAATGTCAAGGAGGAAATGTGATTTCGATTCAAAGTACAAGATTTATTTATTTAAGCTCAAGCTTACGAATGTACGTTTCAGTTTTATCCTTCGAGCAACGTGGCAAACGTTTTTTTTTTCTTTGTAATCATTTTTATGGATTCGAGTATGAGAAAAAAGAAATCAGAAATCCTAGGAAGATACTGGGAGAAAGGAAAAAGAAAGAGAGAGAGAGAGAGAGAGAGAGAGAGAGAGAGAGAGAGAGAGAGAGAGAGAGAGAGAGAGAGAGAGAGATAGATAGATAGATAGTTTTATTAGTGCTCCAGGATATTAAATATCCTCTGGCACACAGACCATAAATACAATACATTACAAATTCTTTTCTGTTTTTTTCACTCGATACAATACAAAAACCTTACAACTAACCGCACATTGGTAATACATTTAACAATACGTACTACGAGTAAAACTGAATTAGATTTCTCCTTTGAGAAGTAAATCTCGTATGAGATCGAGAAAGGCCCTTTTGCTCAGTCCAATACTACCAGATGGTAGCAAATTCCACATGTACGAAGCCGAAATACCAAAGGAGTGTCTCTGGCATTCAGTTCAAAAATGAGGAATGGTCAGGTAGTCATGCTCCTCGCGAAGGGGCATATTGATGCTACGTGTGTTTATTTTTAGCTGCGACCTAAGGTACGCCGGCCTACCCGAGCGGAGAATATCATAGGCTATGCTTAACATATAAAACTTTCGCCTCTCGTCTAGTCCTAACCAGGGTAACTTCTCCCAATATGGCGTAATATGCTCAAACCATTGCACATCGAATATGAAGCGTGCACAAGAATTTAAAGCAACCTTAAGAATTGTGTTATATTCATCGGATAGCCCGAATAAGATGCAGCAGCAGTAATCGAATATAGGCATAATCAGGACAGACACAAGTTTAATCCTAGCGCGCTGAGGTAAGAAACTTCTACAGGTTTTTAGAGTATAGAGCCGTGAACTAGCCATTTTTGCGACGTTTAGTGCTTGCTCCTTCCAACAGAGTGTATCATCGAGCCATATCCCTAAGATTTTTACAGATCGACAGTACTGAACGGTGGTTTGGCCGTTTTTAATGGCAGGAATGACTTCTAAATTGAGGCCCCTGACTGACCTTCTACTACCGAGTATGATTGCATGCGTCTTCTGATCATTTAGCTGGAGTCCATTGAGGGACGCCCAGATGCGGATTAAAATAATTTCCTTGTTAATTTTGGCGATGCAGCGATCAAGGTCAGAGACTGGACTTTTAATGAATATCTGGAGATCATCTGCATAAAGATTGTAGGCGGCGGAGGATAAGAGAGGGAGAGAGAGAGAGAGAGAGAGAGAGAGAGAGAGAGAGAGAGAGAGAGCGAGAGGCAAGGGTTTCGTTGGTGTGTGAAGCTTTCAAACGTTGGTAACAATTTGCGAACTGCGTACTCCGAATCGCCAGGTCGAGCAGCTGCAACGACAGATGGCAATAAAATATAGCGCAAAATTAAAACAGTTGAACTTTTCCCGTCTACTCTCGACTGTTTCCCATATTTTCCGCTGAATAACGGCCAGCCAGGAATGTACAAAAGGCTCTTCACCAATACACGACGGTAACAGACGAAAAATCTCGCACTCCTATTGACATTCAAGAATGTCACGTTCAGCGTTTAAAAAAAAAAAAGAGGCGCACTTTTGCATTCTTGCCGATGGATGAACGTGTCTATTTGAGAGACAAAATTTTTTTTTTTGCTCATTGTCACAATATTTTGCAATAGATTGATAAAACAAAAGTACCAACTATTTTTTTTTCTCTCTCTCTCGATCTCTCCAAGTTTTGCCATCATTCATCAATAGCGCTAAAATTTCTTTGGAGTAACGATAAAAATATTGTTGGCCCAATGATTTGTTAGATGACTCCCCGAAGTATGGGATTTTTTCTTAGGATTCTAAAAGGCGGTTTATTAAGGCCTTAGGCCACTCTAGGATTGTCCAAAAAATGGCGACTGTGCAGCAGTTTTTCCGATGACGCTTTTATTTCTGGAAGGTCAACGGCCGGACCAACAGCTCCTATTATTTTTGGGTTATGATGACACACTACCGTTTTTTCCATTATGGATAAGAATAGCTATAGAAGTACGTAGGATTTTTTTGATATATTGTTTTTTTCTCAAAATGGCGCATTTCTAAAACAAAAAGTATAAAATGCCACGAGTAAAGTCAGAAAATTGTTTATAAAAAAGAAACTATGCAATTTAATAAAAAAAATCTTACGTAGCGCCTCAGAAAATGTAATTCTAAATATACAGTTAAAATTTCAAGTGAATCGGTTGAAATTTGCTTGAGTTATGAGTCCGGCCGACTTGAAAAATGTAGTTTTCGAGATAAACGCGTTTAAAGTTGGTAGAAAGCCACGACATGAATCATGAGGGGTTGCGCTAGAGTTCGAAAATCGAGTACTTAGAGATTTTTCACACCCATAATCTTGTGGAATATAATTTTATAGGTACTAAGGTACATTTTTAACAAAAAAAAATCGATTTTTGAAAAATCCTAGAGTGGCCTAAGGCCTTCAAAGAATTTTTGGCGACTTGCGATACTTTTCCAGAAATCGAAATTTTGACAGTTGTTACTTCAGCCCGCTGAGTACATCTATCTTCATTTGAAATACGCATCTACTTATATATCTATAGCTAACAGGCTGAGTTCTAGCTATACCTATATTGCATAGGTATAGCTATACCTACCAGGTGTACAAGTATGAAATGCGATTTTTTTTTCTAAAAAAAAAACACGTTAAATTCGGAAGAATGATAAAAAGTACTTTATTCAAAGTATGCTCCATCGCTTGTTATACATTTTTCCCATTTTTCGGGCAATTTGTGAATACCACGCCAGTAAAAATCTTCCCGTTTTGCTGCGAACCATTGATCGAGCCATTTTTTCACATCTTCGTACGAACCAAAGCGCTGCTCAGCAAGTGCGTGACCCATCGATGCAAACAAGTGGTAATCGGAAGGAGCCAAGTCTGGTAAGTAAGCCGCACGGGGTAGAACTTCCCAGCTGAGTGCTTCCAACGTGTCGCGAAGCGGTTTTGCCGTATGTGATGGAGCATTGTCATGAAGAAAAATGACTTTGTGTTGCCTCTTTCGGTATTCTGGCCTTTTTTTGCAAGCAGCGAACGGTTCAAATCGGTCAATTGTTGTTGGTAACGTTTAGTATTAACCGTTTCCCCGGGTTTTAACAGCTCATGATAGACCACGCCCCTCTGGTCCCACCAAACACAGAGCATCGTCTTTCTGCCAAAGCGATTCGGTCTTGCGGTCGATGTGGATGGTGCGCCTGGGTCTACCCATGATTTTGTTTCGCTTGGGATTCTCAAAATACATCCACTTTTCATCCCCTGTAACTATACGATGCAAAAACGACTTCCTTTTGTACCGAGCGAGCAAAATGTCACATGTGTTATTGCGCTTTTCCATTTGCCTGTCGTTCAACTCATGTGGTACCCATCTATCGGTCTTCTGAATCTTTCCCATCTCTCGTAGCCGATTGGAAACAACTTTTTGACTAACGCCCAATTGCTCGGCGAGTTGTTTTTGTGTTTGCGAATCATCTTCGTCCAACAATGCTTGCAATTCCACATCTTCGTATTTTTAATGGCGGTTTTCCATGTTCCTTGTCTGCAACATCGAAGTCACCACTTTTGAAACGCCGAAAGCATCGTTCACACGTATCTTGCGATGGAGCATCCCGAGCAGAAATCTAATCAGGCTGCCCGAGGATCTATCAGGGCCGGATCGGGGATCAATAAGGCGCCCTGATCAGGTACGCCTGATTTGAGCCAGACAGGGGCCTAAGCAGGGACCAATAAGGCGCCCTGATCAGGCACGCCTGATTTGCGCCGGACAGGGGCCTGCGCAGGGATCAATAAGGCGCCCTGATCAGGCACGCCTGATTTGCGCCGGATAGAAGCCTTATCAGGTATCAAGAAGGTGCCCTGATCAGGCACGCATGATTTGCGCCGGACAGATTGGGCCGGAAAGATTGGGACGGTCATCGCCAAAACCGGAACAAAAACTAAACGATCAAGTCAAGTAAAATAAAAACTTAAACTTTAAAAAATGTTTTCATATGTTTCATATTTTTAATAACGTTAGTAAACTTGATAACGTGTAACTGCGATAATAATTTAATAAATGTTGATCTATTTTTAAACAAAAAATTAATCAAATGATTGAGCCAGATGACACGCATGTCTCAGGCAGGATGAGGCACCTGATCCGGGCCAGATAAGTTGCTTGATTCGAGCCAGATATAGTGCCTAATCCGAGCCTGGTAAGGTGCCTGATCCGAGCCTGATAAAGCGCCTGATCGGAGCCTGATCCGGACCTGAATTTGCAAAAGCGTTACATCCCTGATCAGGGCCGGACTAAATTTGCCTGATCCGGCCCGGATTTGCTATTGTGGCAGCCTGATCCGGTCCGGATTTCACCCTGAACAAATTTCTGCTCGGGATGTTCACCATAAGCTTCTCGAAGTAATCGGTATGATTCAGCAGCAGTTTTCTTCAAATGAAAATAAAAAATTAATGCTGTCCGCGAATGCTCTTTGTTCGGTATAAATTTCGACATACTGAACACAACAACACAACACTATGTACACACTTTTCCAATTCATCACTCGTGCGCGTCTGACACTTGTTGGTCACACGACAAAATGGCGCAGTGTCAAATCTTTATAGCACAAACTGCATTGGTGCACCATCTGTTGTCTGAAATCCGCATTTCATACTTCTACACCTGGTACATACAGCTATACAGGGTGTCCCAGAACCGAATGTAGTCCCTGAAATTGGAGGTTGGGGATGAAATTCTGAGTCGATTGATATAAGTATGTATGGGCCTCAGATCAACTCCTGAATTATTATTAATTTTTAAAGGCGTGTAGTGACGCATGGTGGGAGCACCGCACGTCCAAACTTGACGAAGATCCACGCAAAGCGGAGTGCGCGATAACAAGCTATATAGATATAGTAGGAGGGTGGTAAAAAAAATGACTTTCAAAAATTGATATCTCGAAAACTATAGCGGGTCGCCGAATTTCCGACCGTCAATTCGGTTTTCGCTTTTCGGAAGTACACCCAAAAAAATCTAATACGAGTAAATAAAAATGTATACAAGAAATATGACTTGTACAGATAACGAATCGTATACGCGATTTGTCTTTAAAATATTTTGTCCCTCGACAAGTATTGATTATCCAGTGCTCGTGCTCGAATAACAAATTTTCATATTTATCGTTCCCAATTAGTCTCATTAATGAAAAACGAACCAACGAACCCGATATCAAGAAAATAATGTACGAAACGAAGGCGGAGCTAACGAAGTAATAAACTTCGTTAAAAACACGGTACTCGTATTAGGTGACAAGACTGAAAATTGTTCCCATGAAATCATATTTATTATACAGCGGTAATTGGTGAAAGGCTTTTTCCCTCGCCCTTGTAAATTAAAACTTTCAAGAACGGAAAAGCCCAGTAGGTGAGTGGGAAATATCAGCTAGCACTGTTTACGATGTAAAATAAGTTCGATCAATGTTTCGCGTCGAAACTCCCACGCCCGATGAGCAGTAATAATCGTGTTTGCTCGGGAAATTTCGAATAAATGCAATGAGAGCTTGCGAGAAAGTGACGTACGGCACTGCAAATACATGTTTTTTTTATTTGTTGCACATAAAGTGTGTAGTTTTAGGAATTGAGGCATCAGTCTTCATCTATTACACATACTTTCAAGAATTTTTTTTATAATAAAATTTATCTCCACATTTTAATCTTTTTGTACATAAAAATAGACATTTCAAAGTAGAAGAGAAAATTCAAATTGTTTTTTTTTTAACTAATAACCCCTACTAAAAACTTTCACAGCCGATAAAAAGAAAACAAAATGGCGCACTTATGAATTTTTCGACTGTTTTTTACAACTTAAATTGTTGAAAAATAGGATTAAATATTAAGTAATATTTATACCATTAGTGGGAATCGAAGAGGTACGTGCATAGAATAATCCCTGTAAATTTGAGCCCAATCGGTGCAATAGTTTTTCCAAAATCATGTCGACTAGGTCGGAAAACGTTGTTTGGAGAAAAACGCGTTCAAGGAGGGTGCTTTGGATCGTGGTCGGGTTCTACTGCTAAAAAAGTACTGCTAAAGGCTCTACTGCTAAAACTGTACTGCTAAACGGGCTCTACTGCTAAAAGCTCCACTGCTAAAACTGTCATGCTAAAAGGCTCCACTGCTAAAAGCTGTACTGCTAAATGGACTCTACTACTAAAACTGGACTGCTAAAACTAGCTTCTGTCAAAGGGCTCATATAAGTCCCACTGATGGAGGTTATACTGTACTTTTTGAGGTTTTTTGACGATTTTTTTGAATTTTTCTGAGAAAACTTACCTTGCTATCGGCGCCATTGTGCTGCACTCGGCGGGAGGTTATACTGTACGACGATTGTCACTAGTCGCGGCCTTCTCCTTAATTTATGCCATGATCTCCTTCCTCGCCGCTTGCGCAAGGCTCAGGAGCACCGCAGGTGTGCGTGTTTTTTGGAATTTTTCTGGAATTTTTCTCAGCAAATTTTTTGGAATTTTTCTGAGCAAATTTTTTGGAATTTTTCTGAGAAAACTTCATGTCATTTTCCCTTTGTTTTCAATGTTCTATTAACTTTTCAATGATTTTCAATGATTTCCAATAGAACTTTTCAAAAACATACCCTTTTGCGTTTTAGCAGTTTCAATGATTTCCAATAAAACTTTTCAAAAACATACCCTTTTGCGTTTTAGCAGTTGTGACTCTTTAGCAGTGCTGCTTTTAGCACTAGAGCCTATTTGGCAGTGCAGTTTTAGCACTAGAGCCCATTTAGCACGAGAGCTTTTAGCAGTTCAACACCAACTGCGCAGGCTCAGGAGCACCGCAGGTGTGCGTGTTTTTTGGAATTTTTCTGGAATTTTTCTGAGCAAATTTTTTTGGAATTTTTCTGAGAAAACTTCATGTCATTTTCCCTTTGTTTTCAATGTTCTATTAACTTTTCAATAATTTTCAATGATTTCCAATAGAACTTTTCAAAAACATACGCTTTTGCGTTTTAGCAGTTTCAATGATTTCCAATAAAACTTTTCAAAAACATACCCTTTTGCGTTTTAGCAGTTGTGACTCTTTAGCAGTGCTGCTTTTAGCACTAGAGTCTATTTGGCAGTCCAGTTTTAGCACTAGAGCCCATTTAGCACGAGAGCTTTTAGCAGTTCAACACCAACTGCGCAGGCTCAGGAGCACCGCAGGTGTGCGTGTTTTTTGGAATTTTTCTGGAATTTTTCTGAGCAAATTTTTTTGGAATTTTTCTGAGAAAACTTCATGTCATTTTCCCTTTGTTTTCAATGTTCTATTAACTTTTCAATAATTTTCAATGATTTCCAATAAAACTTTTCAAAAACATACCCTTTTGCGTTTTAGTAGTTTCAATGATTTCCAATAAAACTTTTCAAAAACATACCCTTTTGCGTTTTAGCAGTTGTGACTCTTTAGCAGTGCTGCTTTTAGCACTAGAGTCTATTTGGCAGTCCAGTTTCAGCACTAGAGCCCATTTAGCACTAGAGCTTTTAGCAGTACAGTTTTAGCAGTAGAGCCCGTTTAGCAGTAGAATTTTTATCAGTCCTTTTTTAGCAGTAGAGCCCTTAGGATCTTTGCGGGGCAGGCAGCAAGTGGGGAACGCCTATGCTTAAACACGGGTGCCTGTATAACGGCTGCCAACCCCGAATGATCAAATTTTCGGTTACGTAAAATAAACATATTTCAGCTAATAAATATGTGGAATGCATATAATTGACCGTTTAGAAGTGTTACTAATCGTTTTATTGTTGTTTCTTGACATCGCTAATACGTTATTAACCAGGTTGAAATGCGTCAAACGCGTAATTTAGTTCTCAGTAACTGGTAGCACTGAGCTCAGATACGAGCGCTACATAGCAAGCGCTCATCTGTCAAACTTCCTTCGCGAATGTAGCTTCTGTGTTCGACGCAAATGAATAGATGGAAAGGAATAATCTGAAGTGAAAAACAGTATAATCTACGGTTGAAGCAAGTACAAAATGAAACATGGATTCGTCACAATACGCCGGGGTCGAAAGGAGCGTCAGCCGAGTGGAGAGAAGAGCCTATTTTGAGGCAAAAGACAAATCGTTCTATAAGAAAGGCATCGAAAGTTTAGAAAAACGTTGAAATGATACGGAAGGTGACTATCGCTATGGAAGGTGACTTCCATAGCGATTCCGATGAACAAAAGTCCCCAAATAGAAACTTTTCTTTCAACTTTTGGCCAACTTTTTGGCATTTGAGACCACTGCGCGGCCTTAGATAAAACGTCGACATTGTATCTGTTATATACGTTTTGTTTTCCGTAGAGCGCTTTATTGTGTATAAAGCGTGTATGTATGGTTGGTTCGTATAACACGGACGCTATGGTATTCACATTCTTGAGCTTCCCTGACCGTACGAGTGTTTTTTTTTATCCGGCAGTCACCAACCACATATCGTCCTCCCGTCGCCTCGGGCCTCGTTTTTTTTCGCGTTTATAGTCTCTCATAGCGTACACGCGCTATGAGTTCTCTCCTCTGCAACACTCTCAACCACGCTCCAGGGCTGTAAATTACCGTGGCAAAATTAAATTCTGCGAGGCAAGTTTCCCTTAAGGGACAACACCACTGTGACGGCTTCAAAAAATCGATTTTTTGAAAACCATATAGAAAAATCTAAAATACATTTAAGATTAAGATGCCGTTGGACCCAGGTCGAAAAAATAATTATTTTCGGAGATATTGAATGATTTGTGGAGCGGTGCAGCGCTCCGTGACGCTGCACGGAGCGCTGCAATTACGCCAGTCTTCGAAAATTTGAGCAGAGACGATTTGCTGCAGCGTTGTTTGGGCGGCTTCACGCAAAACAACAACGAAAGCTACAACAAATCAGTTTGGGCAATAGCCCCCAAGTGTCAGTCCGGGAGCAAAAAAATCGTCGATATTGCAGCTGATATCGCGGTATTATTATTCAATGATGGCCTGAGAAGCCTCATGAAAGTTTTGGAGACGTTGGGGATAACTATCGGCCCAAATTGTTTCAATTTTTGCGTTGAAACCGACGCAGCGCGGATCGAGCTGGCGGAGCGCTCGCTCACAGACGCTGCGAAAGAGGCAAGAAGAGCCTCTACAAGTTCGAGAAAAGATGCTAGGGACAATCATTTGCTTCTTGAAGGCCAGCTATATGGTGCCGGCATCGCTGATTAAAGGTAAAAAAATTTTATTCCAATTTATCGCATAAATTAACAAACCTAAAACTTTAAACGCGTTTTCCTCAAAACCACTTTTTTGAGTGCGGCACGCAGCAGAACTCGAGCAATTTTTATCCGATCGACTTCAAATTCGGACTGCATCAATAAAACTAGATTATCTAAAGAAGTACATAGGATTTTTTCGATATCTCAATAATAAAAAAAGTTATAGCCTATTTTCGACGAGAAATTTTGCTCGAAAATCGTCCTTTAATTTCAAAAGTGTGCCTATTTTTTAAAAATCAATATTTTTTCAAATCCCTATGTACTTCTCTTCAAAATATCATATTATTAACGAAAACACTCGGTATTTTTTTTCAGATCGACTTTGAAGAGAGTTCTGCTGCGTGCCGCGAACCACTGCAGAGGCAACAGTACCTGACGCGGGAGCTTCCCCAGCGTCACCATGGGGCGTGAAAAATTTGAATTTTTTTTTTTATGTATCTTCAATAAACAACGAACAAAACAAAAAAAAAAATTTCGAATATCTCTTTTTTTTCCCACAAAAAAAAATTCTTGAAAAATGGCAAAAAAACAGGGGGTCACAGTGGTGTTCTGCCTTAAATATGGTATAGCTGCAGTGAGAGGGACTGTGGTACTGAGGGGATCGATTTTAGTCGTACACGAGATAGACATAGACAGAGGCAAAAAAAAAAAGAACGAAGGAAAAAAAACGGAAAAAAGTCTGCTGCAGCGTAGCGTATATTCGTGTCACGGAATACGGAAAGTCTGGGAACTTTCTGCTAGAGGGGCTGCATACGCTCACCGCTTTCAACCCTTTCTCCGTACGGTTTTCTACCCCTCGCGAGGAAAGGGATAACTGCACGGAAATCCGGAAAGAAATAACAGAGCTGCCAACAGAGCCACGAGAGAAATTAAAAATAATGAAGGAGTGTGCGGAGTGATCTTTTTGTTTTCATGGCATCTGATCCTTCAATCGCGTAAGGCTTCGTGTAAAGTTTTACTTCTAGTTATAGACTAAGCCAGCGGCTTCGCCCGCGTAGAATTTGGCACATGGATACTTCATTAGAAGTGGCAGCCCGTGTTAGGGGTTTTAAAAATTCTAAAATATACACTTTATTTGTTTTTAAGAATATTTCTACCGAGTTTCAAGTTCATACACGCAAGGAAAGTTTTCCATATAAACTTTTACACTCCATTTCACCTTGAGAGTTGATTTTCGAAAAATCCTTTTTTAGTGCACCTCTACATCTTCCAAGGAACATATATTCCAAGTTTCAAGTTCATACACGCGAGGAATACAATTTTCCATACAAACTTTTCCACCCCCTTTCACCCCCCTAGGGTTTGAATTTCGAGAAATACTTTCTTAAACGACGCTTCCAATATAAAATTAACACCCTCTCGAAATTTCACGATTCTACCTTTAGCGGTTTAGGCTGGGTGACGGTGAGTCGGTCTGTCAGGTCTTTGCCTTTTATATATATATAATATAGAGGATTTGCTATAGAAATACATAGGGATTTTTCGTTTAATTAAATTTTGTAAAAATGGTGCCCTTTTGACGAAAAAAAATCGATTTTTTGCTAAAAAAAAATAAGCAGTAAATTGTGTATAAAATATTGGGAGTACAAATTAATTCGGTTCGTTTTTTTTTTGGTAAAAAATCCATTTATTTCAAAATAAAAGATACGAATAGATTAATCAAAGTATTGTCCATCGCTGGCTACTACTTTTTCCCACCTCTCAGGTAATTTTCGAATTCCATCTCGAAAAAAAGTCTCGTCTTTTGAGGCGATCCAAGTTTTGAGCCAATTTTCGATTTCTGCGAAAGTAGTGAACCGGTGACCTGCTAAATCCTGCTGCATCCGTCAGATCAATCAGTAATCAGAAGGAGCAATGTCCGGAGAATACGGCGGGTGTGGTAAAATATCCCATTTGAACGTTTCCAAATATGATGTTAACGACTTTTGCGACATGAGGCCGAGCGTTGTCATGCAGTAGAATAACTTTGTCATGTCATTGCTCGTATTCCGGCCGTTGTTCTCGTAATGCACGGCTCAAACGAATCAATTGTAGTCTATACCGATCGCCCGTAATGGAATTGCCAGGTTGTAGCAGCTCATTGGCTCATTTGGCTGTCCAGGGCGAGGCTTGTCTTCAACGCTGAAATCACCGTTCTTAAGGCGGGATCCTGAATTAGCCGGTTCGAAAAATCGATATTTTGAGGAATTTTTTTCGGGTAAAAAAAAAGCAAGTTTAGCGAAATTTTCAGATTATTTTATTACATGTCTGAACATAAGAAAACAATTTTTTTTTAAACAAAAATATCAACAGGCAACCGATTTTTATGCACATTCGTGCCACTGCTGTTTCCATGCGGCGTGACAAATGGAGCTCGTAATTTTCATCTGAAACAAAAAAACCAAAAACCATTTTAATTGTGACATATTTTTCTTCTATATGAACTAAAAAAAACGATTTTTTTTTTGAAATTTGAATGTTTTTTCGGGTTTGAAGTAGAAAATGTGCTTTTTGTGAAAAAAAAAAATTATTTCAACTTGCTAAAAAAATTGTTAAGAATTTTTTTTTCGACAATGTTTTTAGTTCAAATAGAAAAGAAAACGATACCGAAGCGAACAAGCTTTGGTTTGTTTCGATTGGACTTCTAGTTTTTTTGTAATCAGATACGCCAAATTAGAAAAATCGTAAAAACGAAAACTCGAGAAAACGGGCTCCCGAGGGAAGGGAGCGCGCGCCCTAACTGCCCGAGCGTCCGTATACCTGCTCGACACTCCACTACGTTCAGTGCTGTATCTTTGGAAATATTTCGAATTGGGCTATAAAACTTTGTCTAGACATTCTTAGATACATCAGGAATAGATTTAAACAATTAAAAAAAAAATCGATTTTTCGGACCTTCTAATTCAGGATCCGGCCTTAAAGCGTCGAAACCATTCCCTACATGATTTATCAGTTGGGTCATCATCGCCATAAACTTCAGCAAGCATTCGATGCGCTTCAGCTGCACTTTTCTTCCAATTAAAGCAGAAAAGTAAAGATTCCCGCAAATGCTGCTTAGTTAACACAACATTTGACACATTCAACACAGTAAAAAAAACATGGTTTTTAATGTCACTCAAAGCGATATAAACTGAATGTTATTGACGGATGTCTAACCTCTCTGAAACCACCGAAATCAGCTGTCACTATGAAACATTCACAAGAGCCATCTCTTGAAAACGGATCGAATTTGTACTCCCAATAAAAAGTTTACATTGAATCGAAATTACACAATACGTACTTCGATATTGCACAATAAATGGTATAATTAAATAATTCGATTGACAATTCCTCCGATGAATTGCACTTTTACGGTTTGCCATTGTCACCCATCTTTCCTCTGCTTGAAGTGGATACGTGACTCGTGGTACTCTTTCTCTTTCATCGTTGCGCGTACCCGCTTCGCTTCTCACTTTTCTTGACTCGCAAAGTACAGAAAACTATGCGAACTTGTCTCGGGTGCCAAGAATAACTGGACAGTTGATGTACCCGTGGATAGGATCGTGACCGGGTAAGAATCGAAATTCACCACGTAGGATATTTCGACTATCGCAGCGGGAAATCTTTATGTCGGAACGGTTACCATCCACCGCACAATTCGTTGGAGCGTGCTCTCCTTCGCTCCTTCTCTCTTCTACCTTTTGGACAGAGTAAAAAGGTCGTACATCACTGCCCCAGTTCGATTGGGACAACGTACAGGCGGGTTTGCGTCTATATATAAATCCGGTTTCGCGCAGCAAATGTGGATGAGAGTCCCACGACCGGTTTATCGTCCTCCTGGAACTCTCTCTCTCTCTCTCTCTCTCTCTCTCTCTCTCTCTCTCTCCATCTTCCTCTTCATTCTGTTTTTTTCCCCTCACTATCTTTCTCTCCGACTGGAGCGATAAGTCTATGTGAGACTTCCAAAAAAGAATAAAAGTTTCGCCGAAACTTTTTCGGAAAACCAATTTAGCCGTGGGAACAAGGGTGGAATTGATAATTCTGTTATTCGCTAAACTTCGTCTTTTGCAAAATCTGCACGATAGATCTTAAGAGTGTAGATACGTGCGAGGAAAAAGTGCGAACGGTGTAGTAAGAAAGGAGGACAAGATAAGATGTATGATTCATACGACTACATGAATCATTACATTACTTTCGAAGCTTTTATCCACTGAAGGATGGTTTCTTTCATTCTATACATGCTCTTCTGCTTGGCAGGCACCATCCTAAAAGAATAGAAAGAGGTCTCCGGACGGCCCGTACTATCATAGACTGTACGTATACGCGATAGTTTTATCATATTAGACCCGAGAGTGTTCCGTGTGTGCAGTTACGTATCGTATACATTGTAGCACTCGCAAACGGCTGAGCCCTTTGCCAGATCTCAATGACCCATGCGGTACAATTGGAAACGAGACCAGACTGGGATCGATAGTCACGTTGTTTGTGCGGCTCGGTGGTCAAGTCAGAAAGTCTCATTCTCTTCTCTCATTACACAATATATTCGAACCCAAACCTCTCCTTATACTACAACCTTCCTCGCAAACCTTCAATCATTCTCCGACCAATTAACGTTAAGGTCAATTCTAGGATTTTCCAAAAATCGCTTGGGAGTCGAGCGGG
The DNA here is from genome assembly GCA_963932345.1 of Ophion ventricosus. NCBI lineage: Eukaryota > Metazoa > Arthropoda > Insecta > Hymenoptera > Ichneumonidae > Ophion > Ophion ventricosus. The sequence goes on along the minus strand of OZ010713.1, from coordinate 35,082,153 downwards.
GGAGAGTCTTCATCATTTATATACATACCGTTATAAGGAATCCGAATATCGTTTCAAATTATCAGGGTGTATTCTTAAGGCGGGATCCTGAATTAGCCGGTTCGAAAAATCGATATTTTGAGGAATTTTTTTCGGGTAAAAAAAAAAGCAAGTTTAGCGAAATTTTCAGATTATTTTATTACATGTCTGAACATAAGAAAACAATTTTTTTTTAAAGAAAAATATCGACAGGCAACCGATTTTTATGCACATTCGTGCCACTGCTGTTTCCATGCGGCGTGACAAATGGAGCTCGTAATTTTCATCTGAAACAAAAAAACCAAAAACCATTTTAATTGTGACATATTTTTCTTCTATATGAACTAAAAAAAACGAAAAAAAATTTGAAATTTGAATGTTTTTTCGGGTTTGAAGTAGAAAATGTGCTTTTTGTGAAAAAAAAAAATTATTTCAACTTGCTAAAAAAATTGTTAAGAATTTTTTTTTCGACAATGTTTTTAGTTCAAATAGAAAAGAAAACGACACTGAAGCGAACAAGCTTTGGTTTGTTTCGATTGGACTTCTAGTTTTTTTGTAATCAGATACGCCAAATTAGAAAAATCGTAAAAACGAAAACTCGAGAAAACGGGCGCCCTAACTGCCCGAGCGCCCGTATACCTGCTGGACACTCCACTACGTTCAGTGCTGTATCTTTGGAAATATTTCGAATTGGGCTATAAAACTTTGTCTAGACATTCTTAGATACATCAGGAATAGATTTAAACAATTACAAAAAAATCGATTTTTTGGACCTAATTCAGGATCCGGCCTTAAGATATTTTGCTAACGATTTATGAAATAAAAAAGAAATTGATTTTTTGAATCATCTAAAGTGGTTGCCCGTCTTCAATGATCTATCCAATAATTGCATCAAAAGTATACTCTTTATGCGTGATGATGCACGGGCAAATTTTCATTATATCTTTCGATTGGTAGTACCCCGCTCTATTCTCTACCGAGCACCATCTGAGATATTTTTTCATCATAATACTTGAATATTCCAGACTTCAGTCGATACAACATGCCGCGTTGCAAGCAACTAGGCCGGCCATCTGATCGTTATGAGGCATCCATTGCACGTCGGTGCGCTTAATTTACGTTCCAGCCTCCTCGTTGCTGAATTTATAGCACAATTGATCGAACAACTATGCACAACACATATACGTGCGGAAGTTTTTATAAGCACGTATCTGCATTTTTTTTTTGTTTTTTAAGCAAACACGATTGCGAGAAGAAACTCGAGAGTTTGGTGGTTACAAAAGTTCATGTATAACAATCGTGCTCTTCACGAGCACAAGTATTGAAAATGGAAAAAGAGGCAAAGAAATGCAAAAAAACGAAGTGAAACAAAGGGTGAACCAAGTTTTGTATTATTCGTTGAGCTGTACGGGTCTGGCATTACACTCGTTCTCACTCATCCTCCATCGTCCCTCTCGCCTATTTCATACACTTGTCTTATTCTTCCAACGAGCTTTTTACCCATTACCACCGATGGAAAAATTCGCTCGGGGGGGCTCAGCGCAAAGGAAGACTTCCGCTGCACCCGCGCACCAGAGTTTTTTTTTTTTTTTTCAGCCTCTCTACCACTTGCCACCGCTTCTTAATCCAGAAAAACTCGAGAGCTCTCTTAGCGTATTTCTTGTCATGGTTCGCTCTTGTTTTTTTTTTTTTTTTTTTTTTTTTACTTCTATTCCTCTGTACCTCTTTCGTATTCCATATTCCATTTCACTCGGTCAGCTTTTGTAAAAGCTGGCACACCGTTCTACAGGTATGAGTTTACTGTTCGAGGCCCAGGAAACTGAGTTGTTTTCCTACTTGTATCTGTCGGTCCTCGTAATTGCCGATTCAGAAAACTTTCGAAGCGCAATTTGCTCGGTCGGACCTTTTTTTCATTGTCTCACTGCATTTTACTTTGGTCTTTGTTCACTGAAACTTTGTTGATGAGTGTGTGTCGGTGGAATGTTTTACGGAATTGAAGAAGAATAGATTGAATGTTTTTCGAGATACGGAAAAGTCGAATGAATTAAGGGAGGGGTAAGGGTTTGCACTTTCGAAAAATCGATTTTTTTTTGTGCTTTTTCTTATAGTAAAATATTTCAAGAATATTGTCACAAAATTTGAAGTCAATCGGAGCAAAACTCTAGAAATTATTGACCTTTTAGTCCCCTACCCTGTTCGATCGAGCAAACTGAACAGCAGAGTAAAGAAGCCAGGATAAGACGAAGACTCGAAAAAAAAAAAGAAGATGAAGACAACGAAGCTGCTGCAGGGAGTGTACTGTATCGAGCTGGAATCGATGATTCAGTGTAAGTTGAAAAAAAAATGGTTCTTCACTTTTGTCGAGTTTAAAACTCGCGTTTCTTTCGACGCGTTTTTTTTTCGCGAAACCACTTTTTCAAAGTCCGTGATCACTGGCCATTTAAAAAATGCTTCACCGATTCATTTCCAATTTTACACATAGTTTCTATATATAAAATACCTCCCCCCAACGTTGAGTATGATATTTTTTTTTTACATTAAGGGGATTTTCCACTTAAAAAATGGCAGAAATTTTGGTGAAATATCGCAATGTTTGCTTCAAACGACCACCAAAAATGTAAAAATCAAAAAAATAATAATCAGAGAACGTTGGGGGGAGGATTTAGTGATGTTTTAACTAAATTTTTTATTTATTTTGATTTCAGATAATTTTCGGCTGTGATACAGTGATCACCGCAAATCTTTATTTTCTCGGAATCGTTCTCGGAACGCTCCGTCACTGGCTTATTTTTCGTTATTTTTCGATGAAAAAATTACACATTGTTGCTGAAATGGTACTTCATGAGTCCTGAAGGATTGAATAAATTTGCCTGAAAAATTTGTCTAAAAAAAATTCGCAAAAAAAGTGTTTTTTTTTTTTGCCCTGAAACCCTTACGCCTCCCTTAAGCCGATTGTTGGCTCATGCGTTCCGTTGTAGGGTAGATTGGGTACGGTTGTAACAGTTTTCCGTTGATCGCCCATAACGTTGCAATTATGGTATAAGACGTGCAAATAAAATGCTTTATATCAAAGACTGTACAAAGCCTTCAAATCGAAATGACAATTAGGTGCCTAGATCTTTAAGAATATGAGATAAAGCTCGTTTTTGTAAAACATGCGCGACTGTTACAACCGTGCCCATACCAGGGGCGGTTGTAACACATCCAAATAACACACAGTGCATGCATTGTAATCACTTTTTTTAATTAAAAACACGTATTAAGGGGCCGGTCCACTTTGGAGCTACGAAAAAAAAGCTATTTTCGCGATTTTTTTTGAGGATTTTATAAAAGATATGAATATAAAAGTTCTTGGGCTTGATAAATAAAGACTTGAAATACATTTTAAAAAAATGTTTAATTCATTTTTAAGTACAAAAACTATAGTTTAACGTAACGCCTGAAAAATAGGTGGGCTAGGTAGCTCCATCACAACTCGGCAACGGCTTGGCTGAAACAAAAAAATCAAAGTCCATTAGTCCATCAAAAAAATCAAAGTCCGCAGTGTTTCAATCGTACCCCGTTACAACCGTACCAAGTCTACCCTAATACGTTTAATATTTCCATTTCGTGCGTTCCATTATTATTTTTCGTCTTTCGAGCAACCCTACCCATGCAGAAAATGTCGTGGGGATCCAATTGGAATACCATACTTGTCCCAACTTTCTGATAGGGATCCAATAGCTCATCATATTGGATTCCTATACCAAAACGTCACGCTCGTACATGGGATTCTAATCGGGTTTCCCCATTGGAATCCAATTTACGAATCTAATTTAAATTCTAGACGATAGCCACATTAACGAACCGAATTCCCGATACGATTCTTGATGGATCCCATGGCATCCTGTACGTTGAATTATCCGAACAAAATATACAGACATATAAAATGAGTAGATCTTCGTAAAGAATATATCTTATGTTAAAAAGTTTACACTGCTTAAAAAACGATGTCTTGAAAATCGATTTGAATGACATTACTGAAAATCCACTCGAATTATCAATACACGCTCAAGAAACCTGCAGATTATGTTTCAATACGCCAAGTTTTTTCTCGTGACTTTTCACATATTTTCGATTCGAACATGGTAAGAATTCTCAAATAGCGATCACCGGAGAACAGTACCGAATTCAATTTGATCCCAATGAGGACGTCCTATGTGCGACGTCACTAACTTCATTTTGCCTTTATCTTGCGGCTTGAACGCGGCTCGAAAATGTTGACTCGGGATGAGAATCGAATTGGATTCCTACGACAATTTCTGCACTGTGTGCGGGGTCTCGATCAAATCCCTATAGGGATCCGGTAGGATCTGGGAACTTCCAAACAAATTTCGGCACGGGTAACAATCGCCGGGATGTCCGGTGACCGCGGATCCCCAGGGCATTGAGAATTTTATAATACGCGGTTGAGCATGAAAAGCAAGCTAGAGATACAGCAGTGCTATATATCTACGTTTATTTATAACTGCAGAGAAGTCGGTATCAATAATAAAAAAGGATCCTTCTGAACGTTTCTCATGCACTCGGCCACGTTCGTTCTGCGGTACTCGTAACCAACTTCTTCACCACGTGCAACCTTGCTCCACTTCTCCTTTCACTCCTCGTTTCAGTTCGCTTGATTGCCGATTCAGGAAAATTGCTCGGTTAACACGGGACGTTTCATTATTTTTTCACCCAAAAATAAAAATAAAAACGTGATTGAAAGATTTTCTTCTACCATTGTATGAGAAAAAAATATTTCAAAGTTCGTTGCGATTAATGTTAATGTTTCAAAACCTAACTGATCAACGAGCAACTGTTGGTTGATGACTGCATTGTACCAAATCATGTTGCATAATGTCTGATTTTTTTAAAAAGCAATTCTTACTTTGCCCAACTCACCTCATACTCATGCTTAACTCACACCATTGTCGGGGTAGGTTGATCAAATATGGCCTTAGTCATTTGAGAGCGATTATCTGTGAAACAATATACAGATAACAGGAATTTTGTCTACGGACTTTTTTCCCCCCAGATGCCTATTGAACAAAGTAGATTTCATTTTTATACGGCAGACTGCTAAGGAATTACAGGACGATAATTCCAAACTTGCTCTACATGCCCTTCCCTACCCCCACAGTGTATATAAACGATAGTTATGTGAGTGCTAGTATTCCAGGCCATGTAGCATGGCCCTGGTATCGGAGTAAACTTCGATTTTTCCTATTTCTTCGTTCTCTTCGCAATCTCCCGCTCTGCACCTCTGAACTTTCGAACTCGCGGAATATCGAGCAAAATGGAGCAAATGATGTACCTCGGAGGGGCAAAAAAAAAAAAAAAAGGAGATGAAAGTTGAGAAACTGACAGATATGCAGAAAGATATATATATATGTACGTGGCAGGTTCGACGGTAAAATAGTTTTCGAGACACGAAAGAATGGGCACAATGTGACGAATGTCAACGGCAAATATTTATTGAAAAAGTTTCGTTGACGGATTGCGCTTGCGAGTCGAACAAAGAACAGCTTCGGGAATACAGTCTGAAAAATATAACACTAAAGCTCCGTAGATCGTAGTCGGAGATTGTCGAAAGCAAAGCAATAGCAATGATGGAAGGACCAGACTGAAGAATCTGTAACTGCATTTAAGTAAGTTTTGGACGAGTACTCATCTCCAAGAGAATCTGATTACTTTCGTTTCTACCGAGTGTCCGATGGCAGATTTCAAACTTTAAATGATCATAACTTTAAGGCGCGTGGTGCAAGAGGAGTGCGGGGCGGGTAGCTGAGGTCGCGTGCGTTGCGGATTTTTTAGACGCCATGGACCGTTTGTTTTTTATAAAATTTACAATTGAAGAAACACTTTTTACATCAAGCATTTAACATTTATGATACTGATGACGAATTTGTTATAATGTACCGAGTGATTTGACAGTCTTTCATAAAATTTTAAACATTTTTTTGCACTAGTTCGTGCGTAAAACTGCCATTCAGCGATGCGCGTAGGCAGTTAAAATATCTCCTTACGTTAAGGCAGAACACCACTGTGACCCCCTGTTTTTTTGCCATTTTTCAAGAATTTTTTTTGTGGGAAAAAAAAGAGATATTCGAAAATTTTTTTTTTGTTTTGTTCGTTGTTTATTGAAGATACATAAAAAAAAATTTCAAATTTTTCACGCCCCATGGTGACGCTGGGGAAGCTCCCGCGTCAGGTACTGTTGCCTGTGCAGTGGTTCGCGGCACGCAGCAGAACTCTCTTCAAAGTCGATCTGAAAAAAAATACCGAGTGTTTTCGTTAATAATATGATATTTTGAAGAGAAGTACATAGGGATTTGAAAAAATATTGATTTTTAAAAAATAGGCACGCTTTTGACATTAAAGGGCGATTTTCGAGCAAAATTTCTCGTCGAAAATAGGCTATAACTTTTTTTATTATTGAGATATCGAAAAAATCCTATGTACTTCTTTAGATAATCTAGTTTTATTGATGCAGTCCAAATTTGAAGTCGATCGGATAAAAATTTCTCGAGTTCTGCTGCGTGCCGCACTCAAAAAAGTGGTTTTGAGAAAAACGCGTTCAAAGTTTTAGGTTTGTTAATTTATGCGATAAATTGGAAAAAAATTTTTTTTACCTTTAATCAGCGATGCCGGCACCATATAGCTGGCCTTCAAGAAGCAAATGATTGTCCCTAGCATCTTTTCTCGAACTTGTAGAGGCTCTTCTTGCCCCTTTTGCAGCGTCTGTGAGCGAGCGCTCCGCCAGCTCGATCCGCGCTGCGTCGGTTTCAACGCAAAAATTGAAACAATTTGGGCCGATAGTTATCCCCAACGTCTCCAAAACTTTCATGAGGCTTCTCAGGCCATCATTGAATAATAATACCGCGATATCAGCTGCAATATCTACGATTTTTTTGCTCCCGGATTGACACTTGGGGGCTATTGCCCAAACTGATTTGTTGTAGCTTTCGTTGTTGTTTTGCGTGAAGCCGCCCAAACAACGCTGCAGCAAATCGTCTCTGCTCAAATTTTCGAAGACTGGCGTAATTGCCTCCAATACTTCCTCAGGAAGAGGCGGCTGCGCGGGACCCCGAGCGTCACGGAGCGCTGCACCGCTCCACAAAATATTCAATATCTCCGAAAATAATTATTTTTTCGACCTGGGTCCAACGGCATCTTAATCTTAAATGTATTTTAGATTTTTCTAGATGGTTTTCAAAAAATCGATTTTTTGAAGCCGTCACAGTGGTGTTGTCCCTTAAGGTAGTAGTCTCGGCAACAGTCACGTTGAAAAGTTTATTCTTCTTTCAATCGATGAAAGCTTCGAAATATTACGAAATATCTTTATAATTTAGATGAGGGACAGTGCGTTTTTCCGATTTCAAATTTCTACACGGGAAAAAGCGCTCGAACATATTCATTCCTCGATGAATGGCATATCGAGAATAAATCTAGAACTCTAAGAATAATTTTCATTTAAATCGTCAGTACTACATTGCAGATGTTCGCGCAAACCAATTTTTAATATTAAGTTCTTCCATCATTGCAATTATATCATTTGGATTACGGAGAGTGGACGAAACGGAGGCAGATCTACATTTGCATTTTAGTCGCGACGAAGAATAATAGACGAGAGGTTTTGATTACGAGATACATGGACAGCACACAGTCGTGACGAGCTTTAACGGCCAGCTGGACAAATTTCCAGAGCTCTGAGTTGCTAACGGAGGCTCGCTATGGACCAAGAAATATCCTGGTAGCGGGTTTAATAATAATATACAGTGACCAGCAAAAGAAAAAGAGACCACCTTCCGCACTATCCGATTTTTTAACTTGAAAATCACTAAAAAAAATCAGAAATTCTTATATCATTTCGCTTATATGAATCGTCAATACCTTTATTTCGATATTCGCGAAAAAAAAACACGTTTATTAAATGAAGTTTGACTTTGGTTATACAAAAATACTAGGAAATACGTATGGGCAAAAAAAGAGAGCATTCTTTATTTAATAGAAAATAGTTCGAAAAAAAGATATCCAAACTACGGTTAATATTTAGTATGGTCCCCTTTAGCCTCTATCACTTTACTCTAGCATGGCATTGTTTATTATTATTTAAGTAAAATTTTTATAGTCCTATATAATCAGTCTCCAACATTAATGAGATCAACATTGACATATTTATTATTTTTATCGTAAACTAGCATTAAGGCCTTAGGCCACTCTAGAGGCCAAAAAAGGGCATATTTTGTGATTTTTTTTTCAGCGAAACCATAAGATAAATCGGAATTACAAAATAGGGGTTTTATTATACACGTAAATGACTATACAAAATTATTTTTTACTGCGATACACGTCAAAATGGCGACTGTGCAGCATTTTCCAATGACGCCTTTCTTTCAGGAAGGTCAACGGCCGGACCAACAGCTCCTATAATTTTTGAGTTATGATGAGACACTAAAGTTTTTTCGATTATATATAAGAATAGCTCTAGAAGTACGTAGAATTTTGTTGATATATTTAGTTGATTTTTGTCAAAATGGCGCATTTCTAAAACAAAAAGTATAAAATGCCATGAAAAAATCGTCAGAAAATTGTTTATAAAAAAGGAACTATGCAGTATAATTTAAAAAATCCTACGTAGTGCCACAGAAAATGTAATTTTAAATATACAATTTAAATTTCAAGTGAAAATCGGTTGAAATTTGTTTGAGTTATGAGTCCGGCCGGCTTGAAAAATGTCGTTTTGAGATAAACGCGTTTAAAGTTAGTAGAAATTCACGACGTGAATCAAGGGGGGTTGCGCTAGAATTCGAAAATCGAGTACTAAGAGATTTTTCACACCCATAATCTTTTGGAATATAATTTTATTCCTTTTGGAATATAAAAAACGATTTTTGGAAAATCCTAGAGTGGCCTAAGGCCTTAAATAGGAACAAACCTTTCAATTAATGAAGATAATTCTTTATCGTATCATCAAAACGCTTTTTAAACAATTTAAAGTAAAAACAAATTAGCATTCCCAAGAAAACTTAATTAGATTAGTCGCAATTGTGGCAAATATAATGGCGACTACCGTCGATGACACTCCAAGTGAGACCAGAGTTGACAACCTCCTTGACATTTCACCCATTGTTCAACCGTAACCTACAAATACACAGTTACTTGTTTACCAAGCTCTAAAGTTCAATAATTATTCAGAAAATCACCCAATACGCAAACTGTTATTTCAACGAAGTAATATCAAAAAGCAAATTGATGAAAAATACTTACTTTTTGACGAAAAAAAAACTCAACGGGCCCCTCTGCGAGCATCAATTTTGCGGGAAGTGACGCGTAGCACTGCCAAGCGTTGTCGAGGCTCGCAAGACGTGCGTATTTCCCCTTGTATCTCTCTCCGCACCACTTTTTCTTTAGTGAATATTCGCAGTGTTACAACCGTACCCAGTCTACCCTACTTAAATATAGCTCGAAACATGACAAAGAAAGTGCTATGTTCCGGACGGAGGAAGAGAAAAATGAATATAGGCAGTGGTGTGCATTTCCATGATCCGTTTTGGATTTATCTATTCGCCACTGTACGAACAAGAGGATTTTCATCTCTGTGAAATACCAACTGTATTTGTTTCTACGCGTTGGTGCTTCCTCACAACGTTGAGTTAGGTTTCAACGAGGAGCTCATGCTCTACGAGACAATGGGTCATTAAAATCTTGGAAGTTAACGATGCCGCCTCATTCGTTCGCTGGGTTTATTCCAAAGCCCAAGTTTTCGCTCGTCACGGGGGCTCTCTTAATTGAATAAAGTTGCATTCACTTGGATAGCTATACCGAGCCAAAATAAATTGCGATCCATCTCCGCAATGGAATTATCATTAAGTTGGATTCGTGTCATTCAGCCTAACAGTGCTGAGTTCGAGTTGATCCTCCCACACTTTCGAGCAATCGAGAAGTGTAGGCGATGTGAATCATGAGACACGCTGATGTTTTATTGTGTTTCCTAAGTTATTTCGGCCTCGTTATCGTGGTCTCGAGTGTGGCCGATGAGCACCTTCCGCGGCTTTATACTGGCGAATTTTCGGGACGAATACCATCAGTTACGCTCAAGATATAACACGCGATCTCTACATACGTAACCCACCTCCGGTTATATACCAATGTTCGAGCTAAGAATACATACTTAAATGTGACGTTTATGGATAATATGGGATTGCCAGGAATCCACATAGGAGGATTTTCGAGTCCCAACCACGTAGTGGCAAATGGCTCGTATGGCATGAGATATCTACAAAGGAGGCTCCAAGCTCCTGTCGCATGCTCTCTACCTTTGGCGTCGCTTCTCGCGCTGATGTTCTGCGCCATTGGTGTCCGCATTTTCTACTCATACACGCACTAACGTATGTTCATCACAGTTCGGAATAACACGCTCCTGACTTGGCTCAGGTCGCGTCAGAGACTTGCGACCTGAGCCACGCTTGAGTTATACACGCCGAATGCAAATTACATTCGTACGTCTGTTACTGCGAATTGAGAGAACCAGGCGAAAGAGCTATGCGTAATTCCATCCGTGATAGGCGGTTGCGTTAGTTGGCTAGTGCGGAACGAACCGTCAACGCCCTCATATATTCATTAGTAAATCTTGCTCGTAACTCTCGTTTATGTCCATCTCCTACATATAGATACAAATATATATATATATATATATATATGTCGATTTCGTGTTAGCCTCTTCCTCATTCCGCCATTTCAAGTGTCATGCATTTTGATTCGTAATCAGTCAAGATTTCTAACTCTGTTGGTTAGGGGACGTCCATTAATTACGGGAGGTGTTCTTTTTTCTTTCATTTGGACCCCTACCCCCTGGTGAGATTTGGTGAGATGTGGAGGCCAAGCCACTCCCCCGCACAGGAGATTTTCCTCATCGTTTTTAAGGTCTTGCGACAGTCACGTTAAAAAGTTTATTCTCCGTTTAATCGCTGAAAGCTTCAAAATATTGCGACATATCCTTATAATGTAGGTTGTTCATCTTATTGGGATGTAAAAACGTATAAACTAATGATGAAAACGCCTAATACAATGTTTACCTAACCCTCACTTTTGTGTCAGACTCTGGCTTGCGGATTATCGCTAAGCATCAAAAGCATCAAGCATCAAAAGCAAAAGCATCAAGATCGAATGACTTGAGAGCATTTATAAAAGCTTCATTGATACTGGAGACCTTTTATTTGTTCGTCAGTGATTTAGCATTCGATTCTTCCTAGTACCTAAAGCGTATTCCATAATCTTTTGCAAATTTAATGACACGGACACAGCTCAGACCACATTCGAATTCCGATCTGCGAAGCAGCAGTTGTTTAGTAACGCGTAAAAACAAACCGAGACAATCCTCGACCAATGATTCTTTTTTTTTTCCACTCCCGAAATCGGTTCGCCAAACAGGATTCGGAGTCTCGATATAGTCAACCGCAAAAACGGTCCGTTCTGGGCTTTTTTTTTTCACCCGCTGTGTTCCACAAACGGTTTCGTCTATTTCCCTCCATTTATGGGGCTATAGGGCTAGAAAGGGTTTTATCGTTTTTCGCTCGTAAAAGCCGTGTGTGCGGAGAATTTCGATATTCTCCCTCCCTTTATCGAACGCCTTATAGTTCGTCGATGTATGTGCGCATACGTACATACGCAAAGCAGATCGGAAATCCACGGAGTATATTACGTTCCGCGTGGTATTTACAGAAAGAGAAGGCTGGTCCTATTCGTTTCAGACACAATGGAGTGCTTCAAAGAAAGGTATTAAGAAAATCCGACACGTCGTTTATTTCGTGCTTGTATATGTTCTTCACTGAGGAAAGGAATGGTAAAACTTGCGAATTATCTTTCTTCTCACCAGAACATTTATAATCGTATCAACTTTACGAAAGCTTGAGAATTTTATCATCTTCCCGACTGGAAATCTTGGACAGGCAGCCTAAACACTGATCAGACCGCTATCATGCTCCGGTCTGACATGACGTAATAAGGCACATCTGATCGGTGCCGGATGTCCACCGCATCAGTAGAACTTTACGGGAACTGTACGAGAGTAAGAAGGCTACCTTACTACGGCCTGGTCAGGATGTCTTTTTACTAATATGGCCCTACTAGTACTTGGTCCAATAAATAAGGCCGTATTAGGCGCTATCGGGTTGCCTTACCCTACCAGGGCAGTCAGGCAACCTGACAACCCGTGTGGAAAATTGACGGGGCATCCGTAATACAATTCGGGGCCTTCAATGGCTTATTTGTGGATTCCCTAGTAGAGGTTTTCATAAAAGAGCCACACCGGGTTCGAATTAGGTAATGACAGGGTAGGTAGCTTGACCAAAACTATGGTCCGCAAGGATTTCAAGGGCCTTTAAGGCTCAACGTTGTAGATTCCCTAGTATGGATTTCTCCAATACTATCAGACTGTCATTACAGAGGTAACCGAGTATAAATAGCTTGACTAAATAAATTAATGACATAATAATTATCACAATCGGTTAAATATCAATCTAACATAACAGGCATATAATTCCTCTCTGTCTGTCTGTCTGTCTGCCTATAACTTCCTCTCTTTTTGTCTCTACCAACCTTCCAATTTCACGTATAGAATTCTTCGAATATCTTTCTACTGTTATATACACTTCATAATTCGTACTTTCTGATTTCTTATTTAAAAAAATCAAGGCTGTGATGCCTACCAACGCGCATGAAATGTGTTCGTTTGAACAACGCGGGATCAGACGTGGTAAAATATTCGATAGAATTCCAAGCCTGAAACGTATTGAAACAACACATTTCTTTTGTACAGTGCACACTTATACGAATGGCTGCAATGGTTTTGATGAGACACCGTTGAGGCAATTTTAAAGGCTCCGATTAGTTTGCCTTTAACCCCTTCGTCGGCATTGACGCAATAGTGCGTCCAATAATTCCGTGGCCTGTGTGGCATTGACGCAATAGTGCGTCAACCTTTATTTCCCTATTTAATTTGCTCTAATTTGAAATCGGAGCCTCACTCGGGAGGATTTTGGGCTCGCTGAATCCGAATTTGAAATCAAAACTTGGAAATTCAAAATGGCGGCGCCAATATGGCGGACAAAAATCAAAAACTTTACTCGATTTAGATGAAAATTAGTACACCGGGATTTTTGAGGTCGCTTATTACGAATCTGAACTTTAAATTTGAAAATTCAAAATGGCGGCGCTAGAATGGCGGACCGAAATGGAAAATTTTACTCGATTTTAGATAAAAATTGGCACTCTGGGATTTTCGAGGTTGCTTATTACGAATCTGAACACGAAATTCAAAAATTTTTAATGGCGGATCTAATATGGCGGACGAAAGTGCAAAAAACAGCTCGATTTGGATAAATCTTGGTACTCGGGGGTTTTCGGGGACGCTGAGTGTGATGCTGAACTCAAAATGAAGGAATTTTTCATGCACCCTCAAAAACCCCAGAGTACAAGTTTTCAGGATAAAAAAATTTTCCTGCCATTTCGGGCACTTTTTGTCGAATTTTCTCTGCCAACGAAGGGGTTAATGGCCCTCGGTAGCAAAGTGTGACCGGCCATTGATGGTCCATGTAGGGCTTTCAGCCTAGGGGCCTAATAAAGTTCGGAAAATTAAGATGGGCCCGATCAAAGCCTAGGATCCTGAATCGGACCCTATCGAAATTTCTACATGGATTCCCAAGGCCATCATCGCTTTTTTAATCACCTACCACATGAAAGCACGCGATCCCAAAAACTCGCGCGAACATCCGGTTATATATCCATTTTCAAATTGATGATAATTCCATTTATAGAACAGTCGGAATATATTTTCACTTCGTCAGTATCTGTTTATTATCTTACGGCCTCAAAGGGTGGATATCACGAGTAAAGCCTGCAATAAGTTGCGGTCCTCGTTAGCAATGCTCTCCCCCCCTTCACTCATTCGTTTTACGAGTTTGACCCAAGGCTTGAAAATCTCGAGTGCGAATCTCGCGCATTAAACGTTTGATCCTTTTTTTTTTTTGTTGCATGCCAATGTACACGTACACAGGCAAATACAAATATAGTATTGTGGTGCAACGCTGATACCACTACAGGTACGGATCCTCGTCGTTTATCGACATCCCCTAACCCTCAACCCTTTCTCGTCTGCCGCTCCTTCGAATTTTCACACACAACGTACGAACGTTGGCGGGGGAGGGGGGAGGGCGGTGTAAAAGAGAAAGGAGATTCCCCCTATCAGTTGGCAATGTCCATCGCTTTTTTTTTTTTCTCCTCGTATCGAGCATGGCCTACATGCCGAGCATTACCTACTCGTCGTCCCGCGTTGCACAGGCGTTACAGTGTGTGTTACGGGCAAGCAAAGCGGCGTGACCCACTTTTACGTAATACACAATTGCGAGAGGGCTACGCCATTTTAATGGGCTAAAGGTCATTGCGGTTACGCGTGAAGGGCATACGAAACTTCGCGATAGCAACGGAAGTGAGAAAGTTGATTTTTGGATTGTTGGAATGCAGGGGCTTTTTTTTTTTGTGGCATTGCGGAAATTTCTTTTGACAGGCTTGAGGGGCGGGGGGGGGGGGGCATCCCTTTATAACGCAAAGAAGAGCTTACGGTCGAAAATGAAGTGTCCACGAGGTAGCTGAGGAACAACTATGGCCCCGGAATCGTAAATTGATCGCTAGATCATTTAGTCAGAAAATGTTTGACTCTTGAAACTTCAAACGCGTTTTCCTGAACATCACTTTTTCGTGAACCTCGTACAAGATAACTGAAAAACAATGTTATGGAACATTTTTTTTTAATTCACACTTTTAGATAACATAATTCCCGTCTATGCGAACCTAAAGTACCTTGAAAATTATTTAACAAAACTATTCTTCATTGACAAATAGTATAGTAAAAATGACAAATGGCACAAGGGTGTCTGATTTTGACCAGAACTAGAATTTCATGGCATTTAAGGATTTTTAAGGCAGTAGTCTGCTTTAGGAGCCGAAAAAAAAGCGTTTTTTCAACAATTTTTTTGAAAGGGAAGGAAATGATTGCGGTAAACGAAATTTTGAGACGATAGTATATTATATTCAAGCTTTAAAAAACAATTTTTATTATTACAAATTATTGAAATTTGCCAAAGTTGTAACGATTTTTCTGGGGCGCCTGGAGTGTGCACTCGTAAATCGGTGCCGGTGATGGAGGTCGTGCGATGCATCTGAAACAGTGGAACCAAATTTTTTTTTAGTTTTTATAAGTTCCTTTTCTATATGAACTAAAAAAATACCGAAGAAATGACGAAATTCCAAATTTTTTCGAAGTTTGAAAAAAAAATTCACTTTTTTGAAGAAAAAAAATTCACTTTAAGTTGCAAAACAAGTAATTTAAATAGTACTTTTGTCCAACTTTTTTAGTTCAAATAGAAGATAATTCAATACTGAAGCTAGATCACTTTGGTTTTTTTCGATCGGACATATATTGTTTTTACTATCGCCGGCACCGTTTTCCAAAACTTGTGAAAATGAAAACTCGAGAAAACGGGCTGTAAAGTTCTGCCCGAGCATTCGCACCTGCTCGACGCTCGGCCACTAAAACTGATCTAGCTTCGAAAATATGTCGAATTGGCCTCTAAAATTTTGAACACATATTCTTGGATAGTTTTGGAATAGATTTAAGACAAAAACGAAAAATCGATTTTTTGAAGCCTGTAAAGCAGACTACTGCCTTAAGGCAAGGAAGAGATTTTTTCATGACTTTATGATATTAAAGTATACTTTTTTAGTGCACCTAATTTTCTAAATTTTTATACTTATATTCTGCTCTTTGAAACAGACTTGTGTTGGTATGCCAATAAAAAGTATACGAAATAAACGAAAAGTCACCAAACTGCGCCAAAGTCTACCAAACCATGTGTAGTAAAAAAATGTGAGACAAACCTCATTTCAAGTTTGCTGTAAAGAAATATATTTTGGGAACGTCTGGAAACATATAACATACATTTAGGAAACTTTGAGTAATATCATCTAGTCGCTTTACACGAATAACAAAAAAAAAACTAATATGTTGAGATAACGAATCATTGCTTTTTCTAATACCATAGATTTTCGCAAACCCGCGAAAATTTTAAATTCTTTTGGATAAATTAATAGAAAAATTGGCCGTGATAATGAGCGCTGCAGAGATCTTAAAAAATTCGGTAGTCTGGTAATTTTTCATGACATTTAAGACTTTTCATGACTTTTCAGATCGGTAGACACCCTGTGACATCATTATTGTTAATGGCTAAGGAAAAATCCGTCTATTAGATGTGGAGAAATCGTGTGCAGCGTTTTGAAAAACACCGTTTCGACAAAAAAACGCGTTCAAAGTTTATCTAGCAGTTCTATCGCTGTAATCACAAGTTCACCTTCAGTCTGCGATTCCTGCACCATATGTTGGACCTTCCAATTTAATTTTCGTCGCCTCGTGGGACGAACGAGTGTTTGAAATTTTCACATTAGCCTAACTCCTTAACATCCCAAAAAGTACCTTACAATATTCGAACTATTACGACGAATTGCGCGGCTTTCGTTTCGTAGCAATTGCTTTGTACAAATTTAAATATAAAATGTCCGTAAATATCGCCGTGCACAGTAAAGCGAGGAATAATGTGTTACGAGAAATATTCTCACGTAACATCCAACATTACGTAATCTTGTAATTGTGCCAGCTACACGTCAACCGATATCGCAAACAATATCGTTCTCGTAATCAGCCTGCTATTAGCTTATTATCTGTGATAAAATTGTTATCGAAATTCATCATTCCCGTGCCGTACAACGCGCTTCGAAAATATAATATACGATAATTGTACGTGTATGATGTTCAATCTTTGCCATACATATACGTCGATAAAGGTGCGAACACTTTCTTGTCCGAGTGTAACATGGTTACTACGAGATGCAAAATCGATTTTCAACACGTCTCCGGCACTGCAACATCGACCTCCCGTAGTATACGGGAGATCGATGTTGCTGTGCGGGAGACGCGTATATCACTAGCCACAGTCTCGCATTAGGTACAAGGACGGCTCACCAACCTATCGTCCCCTGAGCTCCGTTCATCCAATGTATCAAGCGAAGCTCCATTTGTTCTTGAATCATTCGATTACTATAAGCATACCCTGAACCAATGAAATTACTAAATATATTTTGGTTGCGATTAAAACCAATGCGTGAAAGCTTCCTTCTTCGGTCAAGATCAAGTCGATCTTGCATCTCGCCAGATACAGAAATGTCCTAGAGACGTATGCATATTGTTCGCTTACCAACAAAACAATATTTTTGACGAGATGGAAAATAAGAGTTAAAAAAAACAATGCCCTGGCTATCTCCGAATTAAACTCTCTGGAGGATGAACTAAAACATATACGAAAAGCTTTAGGAGATAATGGCTACAAGCCAGGCAACATCGAAAGAACGATCAAACATCTGAAAAGAACAATAGCTGATGAGCAAACCGTGACAACACCTGAAAGGGAAGAGAATGAAGGACGAGTAACATCAACAACTTGCCTTCCATACCTTCAAGGCATAACCGATCGCATAGACAGGGTCCTTGGAAAACATAACGTGTGAGGTATCTTCAAAACTCAGAAGAAATCAGCACAAGTGCTTCCGAGTGCGAAAGACCAAAGACCACTGTTAAGCGCACCAGGAGTGATAATCCGCTCATGCGGTGAAGTGTACATAGGAGAAACCGGGAGAAAGATCGGTACACGGATCAAAGAACACCAAAGGTGTATCAAATATGGCCACATTGCACAATCAGCTCTGGCCGAAAATTGTATGAAAAATGGTAATTCTATTCAGTTCGACAAAGCCCAAAGTCTGGCCAACAATCTGAAAAATGATGTATTCCCAGCTGAAGGGTAAGGCAAAGGGAAAAATGTGCAAACGCAAAGCTCTAAAAAGAGTGCGCGTAAATAGGAAAAAAACGAAAGATTTACTTCTAAACGGCCCCGAATTTTTTTAATTTCAATTTGACCAATCACTTTTTCTGGTAATTGGAGCACGTGGAATAGTCCTTAGAAAGTCGCGGACCGCTCCCTCCGCCGAGAAAAAGCTCTTTGTTTTCGAAGAAGGTTACGTCAAATGCAGTAGTATTTACTAAAGTGGCTGAAACAACTTACCCTGAACTAATCAAATTAATAAATATATTTTGGTTGCGATTAAAACCCATGCGTGAAAGCTTCCTTCTTCGGTCAAGATCAAGTCGATCTTGCATCTCGCCAGATACAGAAATGTCCTAGAGACGTATGCATATTGTTCGCTTACCAACAAAACAATATTTTTGATGAGATGGAAAATAAGAGTTAAAAAAAAAACAATGCTCTGGCTATCTCCGAATTAAACTCTCTGGAGGATGAACTAAAACATATACGAAAAGCTTTAGGAGATAATGGCTACAAGCCAGGCAACATCGAAAGAACGATCAAACATCTGAAAAGAACAATAGCTGATGAGAAAACCGCGACAACACCTGAAAGGGAAGAGAATGAAGGACGAGTAACATCAACAACTTGCCTTCCATACCTTCAAGGCATAACCGATCGCATAGACAGGGTCCTTGGAAAACATAACGTGTGAGGTATCTTCAAAACTCAGAAGAAATCAGCACAAGTGCTTCCGAGTGCGAAAGACCAAAGACCACTGTTAAGCGCACCAGGAGTGATAATCCGCTCATACGGTGAAGTGTACATAGGAGAAACCGGGAGGAAGATCAGTACACGGATCAAAGAACACCAAAGGTGTATCAAATATGGCCACATTGCACAATCACCTCTGGCTGAAAATTGTATGAAAAACGGTCATTCCATTCAGTTCGACAAAGCCCAAAGTCTGGCCAACAATCTGAAAAATGATGTATTCCCAGCTGAAGGGTAAGGCAAAGGGAAAAATGTGCAAACGCAAAGCTCTAAAAAGAGTGCGCGTAAATAGGAAAAAAACGAAAGATTTACTTCTAAACGGCACCGAATTTTTTTTATCTCAATTTGACCAATCACTTTTTCTGGTAATTGGAGCACGTGGAATAGTCCTTAGAAAGTCGCGGACCGCTCCCTCCGCCGAGAAAAAGCTCTTTGTTTTCGAAGAAGGTTACGTCAAATGCAGTAGTACTTACTAAAGTGGCTGAAACAACTTATCAAGAGAACATTGTCCTCCATCCGTGGGGTACAATGATCCCCTTCCCTACATGCACGTACGTTCTGTAGGTCGTAGACTTGAGTAAGGTGGCACAAGAAGAGTATTTAGGTAAACGTCGCAAGCAAACAGAAGGGTAGATTCAATCCCCTTCACAATCTCGCATACAAGGGCTGAAGAATAAGATTTATGTTAGAAAGCAAACGTGAAAGTCAGAATATATGTACGTAAATGCACATACATGGCTAAGTAGAGACTCGCATTCTCTTGGATAACGAGGGGACCAAAGAATCACTGAGGTCGCTAAGATACTGAAAGAACATCGTTGGAAATTCACGAAGAGCTCCAAAGCTTAAATCTACAAACGGTTGAAGAACTCCGGTGTAAATTTAGACGATGATCATTGGAGTTTAAATTGCTAGTCTAATTTCGTACGCGGCGCGTTATAACCGTTAGTTTGCCGTATGAATGACAATTAACGTAGTATTATGCGTTCATTGAAATTAATTCGGCTTAAAAGAGCGCTTTCACAGCTATATTAGTTACGAAAACACTTATTTGTTGGGTGAGATAGTAACACAGCTAGATAGGAACATTAGCCCAGTGGTCATTTCTTTATATGGACTGTACATAGATACACAAATGTGTGTGAATATATATATATAACACATGGGTCATTAAGTCCCGGGACTAACCAGTAAAAACACATTTTGTTGCAAAATGCGACTTTATTCATCAATCTAGTCACCTTCCATAGCGATACAACCGTTCCAACGTTTATCCGAACTTTCGATGCCTTTCTTATCCAACGATTTGTCTTTTGCCTCAAAATAGGCTCTCCTCTCCACTCGGCTGACGCTCTTTTCGACTCCGGCGTATAGTGATGAATCCATGTTTCATCCATTCTAATGTACCGACGCAAAAAATCCTTTTTATCACGCGTTGACAGCTTCAAACAGCGCTCCGAATCATCAATTCGTTGTTGTTTTTCTTCCACTGTGAGCAAACGCTGCACCCACTTGGACAAAAGTTTTTTCATACCCAAATTTTCATGCACAATTTTGAACACGGTGCCTTTTGATATCTTTAGGATGTCAGCTATCCTCTTGCAACTTCACTTTACGATCGGACATAAGAATTTTCCGAATTTTGTTGGATGTTTTCGGACGTAGCCACTTCAATTGGACGACCCGAGCGCTCCGCCGTCTTCGGTGGTTGTTCGACCGCGTTTAAAATCCGCATACCATCGGCAAATGGTTGTTTTCGATGGGCACTTTTCCCGGTAACACTTTTCAAGCCATTGCTGAGCTTGAACGGTATTTTTTCCCATTAAAAAACAGTGTTTGATTAACACACGAAAGTCGTTTTTATCCATCGTTAAAGCAAAAACAAATGTAGCGTCACTTAACCTTCAATATCTCGACAACGACTGAACCGAATGTCATGAAATTTTTACACGTATCTTTTAAAGGTTGGTACTACCGAAAAACAAAAGCGCCATGTGACGTCGCTGCCACCCATGTCGCGCGTCGTCGCCTTAGTGCGGCGCTACGAGCGCCTTCAACAAAAGAACTCACGACGAGGCTTTCTAAGAGTTCCGACGACTTCGTGTTCGGATATAAAAAGATATTCGGCGCGTCCTCCTTCCTCTCTACACGTGTGGCTACTTGTTTAACGTAGTTTGTAACTGTACATAAGAGTTATAAAGAGTTTTATCATTATTTATATAATTTCGTGGAGTGTCCTTACTTATTTCACCCGGTAATTCCCTCCTCCAAAGCCATGGTATTGGCAGCGCCATCTGTGTGTCAGTCCCGGGACTTAATGACCCATGTGTTATATAGCAGATTGAGGAAAAATATAAGTGGTGCGGGGTTTAGTTTCGCGTAAAAATTTGCCTCTCGACCCTGAAAAAGTCATGAAATGTCACGAAAAATTACCAGTCTACCCGATTTTTTTAAGGCAGAACACCACTGTGACCCCCTGTTTTTTTGCCATTTTTCAAGAATTTTTTTTTGTGGGAAAAAAAAGAGATATTCGAAATTTTTTTTTTGTTTTGTTCGTTGTTTATTGAAGATACATAAAAAAAAATTTCAAATTTTTCACGCCCCATGGTGACGCTGGGGAAGCTCCCGCGTCAGGTACTGTTGCCTCTGCAGTGGTTCGCGGCACGCAGCAGAACTCTCTTCAAAGTCGATCTGAAAAAAAATACCGAGTGTTTTCGTTAATAATATGATATTTTGAAGAGAAGTACATAGGGATTTGAAAAAATATTTATTTTTAAAAAATAGGCACGCTTTTGAAATTAAAGGACGATTTTCGAGCAAAATTTCTCGTCGAAAATAGGCTATAACTTTTTTTATTATTGAGATATCGAAAAAATCCTATGTACTTCTTTAGATAATCTAGTTTTATTGATGCAGTCCAAATCTGAAGTCGATCGGATAAAAATTGCTCGAGTTCTGCTGCGTGCCGCACTCAAAAAAGTGGTTTTGAGAAAAACGCGTTCAAAGTTTTAGGTTTGTTAATTTATGCGATAAATTGGAAAAAAATTTGTTTACCTTTAATCAGCGATGCCGGCACCATATAGCTGGCCTTCAAGAAGCAAATGATTGTCCCTAGCATCTTTTCTCGAACTTGTAGAGGCTCTTCTTGCCTCTTTTGCAGCGTCTGTGAGCGAGCGCTCCGCCAGCTCGATCCGCGCTGCGTCGGTTTCAACGCAAAAATTGAAACAATTTGGGCCGATAGTTATCCCCAACGTCTCCAAAACTTTCATGAGGCTTCTCAGGCCATCATTGAATAATAATACCGCGATATCAGCTGCAATATCGACGATTTTTTTGCTCCCGGACTGACACTTGGGGGCTATTGCCCAAACTGATTTGTTGTAGCTTTCGTTGTTGTTTTGCGTGAAGCCGCCCAAACAACGCTGCAGCAAATCGTCTCTGCTCAAATTTTCGAAGACTGGCGCAATTGCCTCCAATACTTCCTCAGGAAGAGGCGGCTGCGCGGGACCCCGAGCGTCACGGAGCGCTGCACCGCTCCACAAAATATTCAATATCTCCGAAAATAATTATTTTTTCGACCTGGGTCCAACGGCATCTTAATCTTAAATGTATTTTAGATTTTTCTAGATGGTTTTCAAAAAATCGATTTTTTGAAGCCGTCACAGTGGTGTTGTCCCTTAAGATCTCAGCAGCGCTCTTTATCATCGCCGATTTTTGTATTAATTTATCCGAAATAATTTCAAGTTTTCACTGGTTTGCGACAATCTACGGTATTAGAAAAAAATGGTAGTAGAAATATAAAATGATTCGTTATCTGAACATATTAATTATTTTGTTCGTGTAAAGCAACTAGATGACATAGCTCAAAGTTCCTAAATGTATGTTATATTTTTCCAGATGTTCCCAAAATATATTTCTTTGCAGCAAACTTGAAACGATGCTCGTCTCACATTTTGTTACTACACATGGAATTGTACAATTTGGTGACTTTTCGTTTATTTCGTATACTTTTTATTGGCGTACAACACATCTGTTTCAAAGAGCAGAGTATAGATATAAAAATTTAGTCAATTAGTCGCACCAAAGAATTATAAAGTATATTTTTATACCAGAGAGTCATACTTAAAAGTCATGAAAAAATCCTTATTCCTTGCCTTAAAAATCCTTAAATGTTATGAAATTTCAGTTCTGGTCAAAATTACACACCCTGTTCATCTCCTTAGCTTCAAAGACCAACAGGGTAATCGAGTTTTGCCTGGGATATGGTTCTTACGCCGAATCTCTTTCACGTGTACGCTTACACCCCTGCACTCTTCTCGTCCCTCTCCTCATATTCCTCATTACCTTTTTCCTGCCGTTCCCGAAATCGGGGAAAAACTTTTTATCGAAGTTTAAATATCGAATAAAAAATTTTCTTCGTGCAACTTTCCAAAAACTTGTGATACTTGAGTAATTTTTTGCACGTGACTACGGTAGAAGTGAATTTAGTGTTTTAGTTTAGCGGAAATTGGAAAGTGTAACTAAAAAAGACGAATATTGTCGGCAATATTCAGATGAGCATTGAAGCGATGTATTGCACATTGCTTCATTCATTTATTTCGCACCCAAAGCTCACGGTATGGGCAAGTTTTTTTATTTTTACATAAACATTCCGTGTGGGAAGACAAATGGGAAAGACAGACAGGCATGGTACTGACGTACTTACGATTAAATTACAGATGTACTCGTAGGGATAGATTTGCGCAACAAACCCAAACAAACTTAAATAAATCTATACCTCGCAAGCATTTTTTTCAGTTTTATTTAAAAAAAAAATGAACAACCCGTCACTCGCCTCAACTGGACCACTCTGATCTCCTCAATCGCGCAGCTTGTGCCGCAATTTCACATTGTCTAAATCTATCACGAAAATTCAAGAAAAAATCAAAAGCTTATATTAATCAACGCTGTCTCTCAATTTTGATATTTTATAAAATAAACTTTTATATCCTACATGGTAGATTTCAATGACGGTAGAATATATTATATCAGCCGTTTATTATCATATATTATCCGAAGTATATTTAACCTCACACTTTTCTCGTCGATTTTCATCGTTCCTTGCCATCCTCTCCTATCCGCGCCTTCTATTTTCACGTACTGGGAAAGCTCGTAAACTCTTCGCTTGAATTATGAAAGCCAACCTCGCCTGAGACGACGAGGAGTCTGTTATGTAGCGATAAAAAAAGCATCTCAGCGAGCGGAAAGAATACATGACCGGTCGTGTCGAATCTTCTCCCCCTCTCGCTCTCTCTCTCTCTCTCTCTCTCTCTCTCTCTCTCTCTCTCTCTCTCTCTCTCTCTCTCTCTCAGACACGCCTTTTCTGCAAAAATATGGACTTGTGCGTGTTTACAGGAGAAAACGAGAGAAAGAGAGCGAGAACGATTTGTGATCGTTTATCTTTTTACTATCCCATGACTCTCTTCTCTAAACCGTGTCGTATGCATGCGAGTTACACGTAGACCCATGCATCAAAAATTCACTATATAATTCCCCCGTCCCACCGGATGTCACACGATATCACCAAAACTCTCTTATACCTCGGTACTTCAACGCTTTAGATGATGCACCGCGAAAATTCACATTCTTTACTCGAACAGGTTCCAAATCGCTTGCGACATACACAGGGTGGTTCAAAAGTCGTGGATCAAACGAAGGGGAAAGTTAGTCAAGATCGTTTTCAAGCAAAAAGGTCGTCTACAGGTTGGTCCGTTTCTCAAGGACCCCGAGCTATGATTTTCTTATGAATATTTTTGTTAAATCGCTTTCCAGCTGTACAAAAGAATCAATTTAAAAAAAGCTACCCGTGCGGACATTGAGTTAGGGCTTTGATTGGGCCCATCCTAATTTTTCCTAACTGTATTTGTTATTTGTGACTTCATTTTACTACAGAACCTTATTTTAAATAAAAAAAAATCTGCAATTGAAGCAACACAGAATTCTTGGTGAGACTTACGGCGACCATTCTCTGTCGAAAAGAACATGCAGAGATTAGTTTGAACGCTTAATAAATAATGCTTTTGATTTTGAAGATAAAGAACGCTCTGGCGCACCGAAAAACGTTTGAAGACGAAGAATTGAAGGCATTGCTTCATGAAGACTCATGGCAGACGCTAGCCGAACTTGCAGAATCATTAGGAGTTGATCACAAAACAGTTTCGAAACGTTTGAAAGCATTGGGAATCATTGAAAAGCAAGGACATTGGGTGCCGTACGAGTTGAAGCCGAGAGCCGCCGTACGGCGTCTTTTCACGTGTGAAAAGATGCTTCAACGGCTGAAGAGGAAAGGTTTTTTGCATCGTATCGTGACTGGCGATGAAAAATGGGTACACTACGATAAGCCTAAGCGTGGAAAAACGTGTGGTAAGCGGCCATGCATCAACATCGTCGGCAAAGTCGAATATCCATGCTTCCAAGCTTCTGCTCTGCATTTGTCGGGATCAGCTGGGCGTAGTTTATTATGAACTGCTCAAACCGAACGAAACCATCACGCGAGATCGCTATTGACTACAATTGATGCTTGTTCGAGCCGAGCATTGAAGGAAAAACGGCCGCTATACGAGCAGAGACACGACAAAGTGATTTTGCAGCATGACTCGGCTACAAGTTGCAAAACCGGTGAAAACCTACTTGGAAACGCTCAAATGGCAACTGCTACTCCACCCGCCCGTATTCACCAGACATTGCCCCTTCCGATTATCACTGGTTCCGATCGATGGCACATTGCCTGGCTGAGCAGCATTTCCATTCTTATGAAGACGCCAAGAAATGGGTCGACTCATGGATAGCCTCTAAAGACGTGTCGGTTTTTCCGACGTGGAATTAAAATGCTGGCAGAAAGATGGGAAAAAGTTGTGGCTAGCGATGGACAATACTTTCAGTGACATGTTTTTTTTTTACTAATTTTTCAAAACAAAGCATTAAACCTCCTAATAACTTTTTTGTACAGCCGGGAACCAATTTTTCAAGAATATTGACAAACAAAAATGATTTCTTCCGAATTGTTGAGAAACGGACCAACCTGTATATGACCTTTTTGGTTGGAAATTATCATGGCACCTTCCCACTTCGATCGAACCACGACTTTTGGGCCAGCCGCATACACGCGTATAAACTTAACGTTACGAATACGTATACCCGTGCAGAAATTTCTCAGAGAGATCCAAGTTCCGATCGGATCCCGATTGGGATCTGATACGGATTCCCTAGAAGGGGTATCCTCATCGGAATCCAGATGGCGCCCACTACGTAACGCAAGGCGGAGATGTGGAGGCAAGAATTTGAAAAACCGTATTAAATACATTTTTCTTAGCAAATTAAATACATATTTTCTTAGCTCGAACGATCTCCATGTAATTTAAATATAATTACTTAGAATAAATAACCTATATCACTTTTCTCCAGAAAATATAAGTCTTTCAAGGTCTATATATTGTTTTTTTTCGAAATTTTTTATTAAATGTTACGAATTTTGTTCGAAATTCTGTTATTAAAATCTATAAGTATTGACAGTTATACTGTAGCACCAATTGTTTACCTAATCGTTCTTCGAATCCTTAAATAAATGATTTCCAAAAACGTCCAGCGTCTCCAGCTGATACGGATCGGTATCTCCTGGTGATTTTTATATTGATCCCTGGGATCCGATTCGATATCGAACTAGATCTTGTTCTAGCAGTTCGGGATTCTAGCCTGGATGCAAAGTTTCTATTTGGATTCTGACTAGAGTCCTTAACAGTACGGGATTAGGAACCTGGCTGGAATCCGATTTGCAAGCGTTACATTTCGCTCCCGAAACCGATCCGATATCCGACTGGATCCCGATTGAGAAACCAGAATCCTAGTCCAAATCGGATTTTATCCATGACAATATTTCTGCACGGGTGCGTGAACGGGTACGTACGAGAAAGCATGAATCTGCAGATGCAGCCGAAGCTAACACATGGGTCATTAAGTCTCGGGACTAACCAGTAAAAGCACTTTTTTTTTTTTTTTGCAAAATTCGACTTTACTCATCAACATAGTCACCTTCCATAGCGATACAATCATTTCAACGTTTTTCTAAACTTTAGATGCCTTTCTTATAGAACGATTTGTCTTTTGCCTCAAAATAGGCTCTCCTCTCCGCTCGGCTGACGCTCTTTTCGACTCCGGCGTATAGTGATGAATCCATGTTTCATCCATTGTTATGTACCAACGCAAAAAATCCTTTTTATCACGCGTAAACAGCTTCAAACAGCGCTGCGAATCATCAATTCGTTGTTGTTTTTGTTCCACTGTGAGCAAACGCGTCACCGACTTGGACAAAAGTTTTTTCATGCACAATTTTGAACGCGGTGCCTTTTGATATCTTTAGGATGTCAGCTATCTCTTGCAACTTCACTTTACGATCGGACATAAGAATTTTCCGAATGTTGTTGGATGTTTTCGGGCGTAGCCACCTCAATTGGACGAGACCTGAGCGCTCCGCGTCTTCGGTGGTTGTTCGACCGCGTTTAAAATCCGCATACCATCGGCAAATGGTTGTTTTCGATGGGCACTTTTCCCGGTAACACTTTTCAAGCTATTGCTGAGCTTGAACGGTATTTTTTTTCCCATTAAAAAACAGTGTTCGATTAACACACGAAATTCGTTTTCATCCATCGTTCAAGCAAAAACAAATGTAGCGTCACTTAAGGAGTGAGGTCTAGTTGGAACGTTAAAAAAAAGGCCTTTTTTCCGATTTTTTTTCGGCCAAACGATAAAATAATTTACAACAAAAGTTCTTCCGTTTAAAAGATATATATTTAATGTAAACATTATAATTTTTTTAAAGAAATATGTTTCAAAATAAGCCGATACGTATCAATGGCCGAGGACACTGCAAAAAAAAAACAGGTTTTGCGGGGTGATCACTCTCACGCTGTGACGGATTATCTGAAACCAAAAAAACAGGGGGGAATCTTTAGTTAATGATATAATGTTCCGGTTGAACGAAGGGTTTTGAAAAATTTCCATTTTTCACAAAATGGCGGACGTTGAAAGTCAAAAGTGTTGTTTTGACCAAAATTTCACTTACAAAAATTGACGATAAAAAAAAAAATAATTGTCCAAAAAAAAAAAATCCTTCGTTCATCCGGAGGAAAACTATGTATAGAAGAAGTGATATTAATTTCAACCCGATCGGTAAAGCCGTTCTCGAGTTACATTGATCACCGACTTCGAAAACATGGTTTTGAGAAAAACGAGTTTAAAGTTTTGAGTACGATTTGCATGCAGATAAAAAATTTTTTTTTGTAACTTACATAGAGTCGTCTATTCCTGGGCCATATAGTTCGCCTTCCTGCGCTTTATTAATTGCATCTGAAGCCATTTTCAGTTGCCGCCGAGCTACCCTCGCCTCTCGAGTGTTTTCCAGGGATCGCCGGTTAGCGGCGATCCCTGGAAAACACTCACTGCAATGTATTTCGGCGAATAATGGTCTGATTTACATTCAATTAGTCGGAAAATACTCGTAAGATATTATACTTTTAGAAAATGAAAGAAGAAAAAATCGATTTTTTGAAAATTCTAACTAGACCTTCCTCCTTAAGGCAGTAGTCGGCTTTAGGAGCCGAAAAAAAAGCGTTTTTTCAACAATTTTTTTGAAAGGGAAGGAAATGATTGCGGTAAACGAAATTTTGAGACGATAGTATATTATATTCAAGCTTTAAAAAACAATTTTTATTATTACAAATTATTGAAATTTGCCAAAGTTGTAACGATTTTTCTGGGGCGCCTGGAGTGTGCACTCGTAAATCGGTGCCGGTGATGGAGGTCGTGCGATGCATCCGAAACAGTGGAACCAAATTTTTTTTTACTTTTTATAAGTTCCTTTTCTATATGAACTAAAAAAATACCGAAGAAATGACGAAATTCCAAATTTTTTCGAAGTTTGAAAAAAAAATTCACTTTTTTGAAAAAAAAAATTCACTTTAAGTTGCAAAACAAGTAATTTAAATAGTACTTTTGTCCAACTTTTTTAGTTCAAATAGAAGATAATTCAATACTGAAGCTAGATCACTTTGGTTTTTTTCGATCGGACATATATTGTTTTTACTATCGCCGGCACCGTTTTCCAAAACTTGTGAAAATGAAAACTCGAGAAAACGGGCTGTAAAGTTCTGCCCGAGCATTCGCACCTGCTCGACGCTCGGCCACTAAAACTGATCTAGCTTCGAAAATATGTCGAATTGGCCTCTAAAATTTTGAACACATATTCTTGGATAGTTTTGGAATAGATTTAAGACAAAAACGAAAAATCGATTTTTTGAAGCCTGTAAAGCAGACTACTGCCTTAACCTTCAATATCTCGACAACGACTGAACCGAATGTCATGAAATTTTTACACGTATCTTTTGACGGTTGGTACTACCGAAAAACAAAAGCGGCATGGCATTGGCGGCGCCATCTGTGTGTCAGTCCCGGGACTTAATGACCGATGTGTTATCTCTGCGTGTCTACCGTGGTGCTGTATGTAGCAAGAGACTGTTATAGCGTACGTATATGAAGAAAAATGAGAATTGTTATGGGTTGGCTATAAAACGTGCGTTCCCGGCTCGAGTGCACTCGCGACCTTCCCACAATGTTCCTCCACGTGTGTCATATACCCTTCTCTCAAAGACAAGCTGGAGGAAATCTTTCGTCTGGTTTCTTAATACATTCGATTCTCGTCAGCGAAGGTCGACGGCGCGTCTCTTCCTTTCTCTACTCGTTCCCTCTCTACATTTTACTCTCTCCCTCGATTTATTATAATTTCCACAATCTAACAAAGGTAGAATATAGCGAACCCATATATATTAACATACGACCCGAACTTTATTTCATTGTGGGGCAGGAAGGCGAGTGCCGCGACGCTTTCTTCACGTCGGCACTTCGCCGTTGTTACAATCCCGTGCTCTCTAATAGACGCATACATAATGCAAACGACCCTCCACCTTTCGCGCCAACGTCTATAACAAAAGCTCCATCTACTCTCTAACTTTAATAGGAGAAATCCTCCCTGCTCCGATATTCTACTCCCGCTGACTTGCCCCGAAAATATCGTCGTTTCAACTGAAGCGTTGGGAGAGCAAGGGAAAAGTCTGACGCCAAGAGTTTTCTCTTCTCATGATATCCCCTCCGCGACACACTGAGTAAATTGATATGGGTATACATGAGATGTAAATGACGATTCGGTGAATTGCTACTTGGGGAAATTCTTCGACATGATTTAGTCTTGAATTTCTTTAAACGTATTCAAATCTGCTTTTCCGATGACTGCGCCACGATTGTTTGTGCTTATTTTAAAAAGACTTAAAACAAAAAACAGCGGCAGTGGAAACGTTTTATTTCTAAAGTATAAGTAATTATGTGTAGCTCACTATAAATGCTCGATTTTTATGAGAGATTAAATGAGTTTATTTCTTTACATAATATGTAAACAAGTTTGTCAACATCGCTCACCCTGCTTTTCAATCGTGACGTAACTGATGGGTGTATTCTAGTATGAACAACTTCACGATCATTTTTTTGCAATTAAAGGGTCCAGCCAGATAAGAATGATGAATCTGCCCCCACCGTATTTTGTGGCGCTGATTTTTTCCTAAGTTTCTAACCTAAAAAAAAAATGTTGTGCAAAATTACAGCTTTCTACATCGATTCCGAGGGGTCTTCCTGCTAAAAAAAAACGTGTTTTTTTTTTTCATTTTTGCAGTTATTAAATACTAAGAGGCGACCGAAAAATCTGAAAAAATTCTGTAAAATCAGAAACTTGTCAATGTTAATGGAAAAATTATTTTCGTTTTTTTTAATGCTGAATTCG
Organism: Ophion ventricosus; assembly: GCA_963932345.1. NCBI lineage: Eukaryota > Metazoa > Arthropoda > Insecta > Hymenoptera > Ichneumonidae > Ophion > Ophion ventricosus. The sequence goes on along the minus strand of OZ010713.1, from coordinate 35,051,568 downwards.
ATTTTTAATCATCGAATCTTTCTTGAAAAACATTATTTCGTAGCGAAGAGATTTTTCTACTATTATGACAAAAATTTACATGATTTTACTCTTCATTCCCTACATTTCAGAAAAAAAAAATGTCTCAAAATTCGATCTGCAGCACATTGGAAAAAAATAAAAACGACAAAATTTCTCATTTTTCATTGGAAATCCATACATAAATCATTCGTTCGGTTTAATAAATGGATGCTCAAAGCTGGAGTAGTTGTCAGACATAACAAACAGATGTAAACAATAGGATTTTTACGCTGATTTTGGATATTTTTTATTTTTCGACGTCATTTAATAACATGTCGATGAGAAAATCATTGAGTATGTTTATGCAGACACTTGCTCACGTTACGCTAAGATATTCTAGTTACGCAAACGTTCAAACACGCATGCATAATAACACGAAGAACGAACTGATGGCGTTTACGCGAGTTTTTTCTACAGTAGTAAGATAACAGCGCAGCGTTACAGAATTGCGGCTTGCGTAAACGTACCCTCTCACAGTTGTTTGACAGTTTACGCGGATCTGAATATTTCAGCTTATTAGCTTGACCAAAAGTCCGCGTAAACATACTCATCTCAGCATAGCTGTCGGTAAAACCGCACAGTTCAAGTGGCGCCACTAGTGTGGATGCATCGAACTAAATTGAATTACGCAATCGATCTAGATGTCATGTCTCATTTCTCATAACTACTCCAGCCATGAGCACCCATTTGTTAAACTGAAAGAATGATTTATGTATGGATTTCCAATGAAAAATGAGAAATTTTGTCGTTTTTATTTTTTTTCAATGTGTTGCAGGTCGAATTTTGACACTTTTTTTTTTTGAAATGCAGGGAATCAAGAGTAAAATCATGTCAATTTTTGTCATAATAGTAGAAAAATCTCTTCGCTACGAAATAATGTTTTTCAAGAAAGATTCGATGATTAAAAATCGAATTCAGCATTAAAAAAAACGAAAAAAAAAAATTCCCATTAACATTGACATGTTTCTGATTTTTCCGAATTTTTTCAGATTTTTCGGTCGCCTCTTGGTATTTAAAAACTGCAAAAGTCGAAAAAAAAACACGTTTTTTCAGCAGGAAGACCCCTCGGCATCGATGTGGAAAGCTGTAATTTTGCACAAAATTGTTTTTTTAGGTTAGGGACTTGGGAAAAAATCGGCGCCACAAAATTCGGTGGGGGCGGATTCACCATTCTTATCCGGCTAGACCCTTTAGAGAAATGGTTGAATCTACAGTGTTAGTATTTCACAGTTACATTTATCCATCTTTGAAGGGTAGACCGGGTACGGTTGTAACGGGGTATGGTTGAAACACTTTGCGTTTTTCAAGCCTCGACACGCTTGGCAGTACTACGCACCACTTTCCGCAAAACTGACGTTCCCTTGAGGGGCCCATTGAGTTTTTTCGTTCAAAAGTAAATATTTTCGACGAATTTCTTTTTGATATTCATTGATATAACAGTTTGGGTATTGGGTGATTTTCTTATTATTGAACTTTAGAGCTTCATAAACGAGCAACTGTGTATTTGTAGGTTACGTTTCTTAGTCACCGGGATAGTTTTATTGCCGAACGGGTGGGGGTAATCGATTGTAACGTTTGTCTAGAAGCGTATAAACGGAGTAGGCCAGATGAAAAATAGGTGAAATGTCAGGGAGGTTGTGAACTCTGGTCTCACTTGGAGTGTACTGACGCGGTAGTTCCCCATTATATTTGCCATAATTGCGACTAATCTAATTAAGTTTTCTTGGGAATGCTAATCATCAATAATCGGGAAATATTTATCCTGTCGCACGGCCTACTACGATTCTGGTTATTTCGAATACCCCCAGCAGAAATTTAATCAGGCTGCCTGAGGATCCATCAGGGCCGGATCAGGAATCAATAAGGCGCCCTGATCAGGTACGCCTGATTTGAGCCAGACAGGGGCCTGAGCAGGGATCAATAAGGCGCCCTGATCAGGCACGCATGATTTGCGCCGGACAGGGGCCTGAGCAGGGATCAATAAGGCGCCCTGATCAGGCACGCCTGATTAGCGCCGGATAGAAGCCTTATCAGGTATCAATAAGGCGCCCTGATCAGGCACGCATGATTTGCGCCGGACAGGGGCCTGAGCAGGGATCAATAAGGCGCCCTGATCAGGCACGCCTGATTTGTGCCAGACAGGGGCCTGGGCAGGGATCAATAAGGCGCCCTGATCAGGCACGCCTGATTTGCGCCGGATAGAAGCCTTATCAGGTATCAATAAGGCGCCCTGATCAGGCACGCATGACTTGCGCCGGACAGGGGCCTGAGCAGGGATCAATAAGGCGCCCTGATCAGGCACGCCTGATTTGCGCCGGATAGAAGCCTTATCAGGTATCAATAAGGCGCCCTGATCAGGCACGCATGACTTGCGCCGGACAGGGGCCTGAGCAGGGATCAATAAGGCGCCCTGATCAGGCACGCCTGATTTGCGCCGGATAGAAGCCTTATCAGGTATCAATAAGGCGCCCTGATCAGGCACGCATGACTTGCGCCGGACAGGGGCCTGAGCAGGGATCAATAAGGCGCCCTGATCAGGCACGCCTGATTTGCGCCAGACAGGGGCCTGAGCAGGGATCAATAAGGCGCCCTGATCAGGCACGCCTGATTTGCGCCGGATAGAAGCCTTATCAGGTATCAATAAGGCGCCCTGATCAGGCACGCATGATTTGCGCCGGACAGATTGGGCCGGAAAGATTGGGACGGTCATCGCCAAAACCGGAACAAAAACTAAACTATCAAGTCAAGTAAAATAAAAACTTAAACTTAAAAAAAATGTTTTCATATCTTTCATATTTTTAATAACGTTAGTAAACTTGATAACGTGTAACTGCGATAATAATTTAATAAATGTTGATCTATTTTTAAACAAAAAATTAATCAAATGATTGAGCCAGATGACACGCATGTCTCAGGCAGGATGAGGCACCTGATCCGGGCCAGATAAGTTGCTTGATCCGAGCCAGATATAGTGCCTTATCCGAGCCTGGTAAGGTGCCTGATTCGAGCCTGATAAAGCGCCTGATCAGAGCCTGATAAGGTGCCTGATCCGGACCTGAATTTGCAAAAGCGCTACATCCCTGATCAGGGCCGGACTAAATTTGCCTGATCCGGCCCGGATTTGCTATTGTGGCAGCCTGATCCGATCCGGATTTCACCCTGAACAAATTTCTGCTCGGGATACTTGTGTCGAGTATTCCTCGATGTAGTAGTATTGAATGTTATTTAAATCAAACGAAAACGGATCGAATCAAAGAATTTAGTCGATTTCAATAGACTTTTTTTTTTCTCGCAATTGCGAGGATCTTTCCGCAACCTTTCGCATTTTTCAATCCTTCCGAGCACGACCACAGCCAAGCGGCATTACGGATAAAAGCGTTTGACATTGGAAGGAAACGCGGTGGGGGGAAGTAAGGAAAAAGGCAACGAGACGACGATCAATGACGTGCAATCTTCATTAACGGAGTTGTCAACAACCGTGAGCAAGTGCACGGGATCAAATAAACACCGAAAAGAAATAGTGAAATTTACCTGGTCCGTGATTAAGTCACCCAACTTCAAATAAAACTTTTCTCACTCCGTTATCGTCTACGGTGCGCGCCTTGACGAAACTTTAATTGAAAAAGTCGTTGGAAAAGGTAACTGGATAAACGAGAAAAATCTCATGGCGTATTAATAACGCGGAAGAGCGCAAAACTCCTTTGGTAAGAAAATCCAACAGATAGAAGAACAAATATCTCGAAGAGCACTTCGTAGTCTTCAAGCCTATCTTCATTTTAAGCGATACATTTGAACTAACTTTACACGCATAAAAAAGTCGACCAACCTCGTTAACTTTGTTTCCTCGAGAAGAAAAAGTATTTCGGAATATGTTTATAGGGGAGAGTGGGACACAATGTGTCACGGGGCACAGTGAGCCACATGCGGTTTCACGGAGATTTGTAGCTCGTAAATTCCGAAATTTCATGTGTTGGACCGCGATTTATATTAGGTTTCGTCAAGCCTAAAAGAGAGTCGATAGCGGCTCAAAAAAGATTATTGAAAATTAAAAATTGATTTGAGACTTGGAAAAAAAATATTTCGCTCGCCGGGAAAACGTAAATATAATTTTATAGGTACTAAAGTACATTTTTAATTAAAAAAAAAAATCAATTTTTGGAAAATCCTAGAGTGGCCTAAGACCTTTAAGGGCATAGAGATGCACTAAAAAAAGATTAGCTTCTCGCATGGTCAACTATATGTGGGCTGTTCGAGAGTATCGAATGTCTGAAAGTTGAATGTGCTTGCTGAAGACCATAAATCCTACGATGTTGTCTACAGAACTATATTGCAAAGCCATATAGTTCTGTAGACAACGATGACATTGCACGAAAGTTGGCACTTTTGCGCTACTATTTAATTAATTACCAGCCAGTGAGTCTACCATCTTGCCTGAGAAATATAACAGTGCCTTTATTTCATACTTTTTTTCTCTCTTTGTTTATTTCCTCTCTGGATTAAATCCTAAAGTCCACGCGGACGAAGTTGCGAGCAAAAGCTAATTATTAATAAATATATTGGGTGAAGTAAAAAGTTCTGAGTGTTTTCCGCTAGATGTCTTTAGCGAGCCATATCTCACGATGTATAAATCGCATCGGGTCATACTGTACGGCGATTCAAAGGTGGCATTACGCTTAAAAAAAAGTTCTTTGACAGTTTTGTGTTTGGTGAAGCCAGTTGTGTGTTACAGCCTTCCCAAAATGGAGGTAAAAAAAGAGAATTCGATACATTCTTCAGTACTACCAACGACCAAGGTGAAAAAGCGGAGCAGGCGGCCAAAAAAATTTGTGCTGTTTATGGACCCAATACAGTATCGAATGCAACAGCAAAGCGGTGGTTCCAACGATTCCGTTCTGGTAATATGGACGTCGAAGATGAGGCACGCTCTGGTAGGCCAATCGTCGAAAATGTCGATAAAATCATGGAAATCGTCGAGTCGGACCGGCATGTCAGCATTTATTCCATTGTCCAGGAACTGAAGATTAGCCAGAAAACCGTTTGAAACCATTGGCATAAGGCTGGTCTCAAGAAGAAGCTCGATGTATGAGTGCCACACGAATTGACGCAAAAGAACCTTTTTGGACCGAATTGATGCCTGCGATTATTTGCCGAAACGTAACGAAATCGAGCCATTTTTTAAGCGGATGGTGACTGGCGATGAAAAATGGATCACATACGAGAACAACAGGCGAAAAAGATCGTGGTCCAATCGCGGTGAGCCGGCCCAAACGATCGCCAAGCCCGGATTAACGGCCAAGAAGGTTTTGCTGTGTGCTTGGTGGGATTGGAAGGGAATCATCCACTATGAGCTGCTCCCATCGGGCCAAACACTCAATTCGGACCTCTACTGTTCAACAACTGATCAGATTGAAGCAGGCGATCGGCCAGAAGCGACCAGAATTGGCCAATAGGAAGGCTGTTGTGTTCCATCAAGACAAGGCCAGGCCGCACACATCTTTACCGACGCGCCAGAAGCTCCGAGAGCTTGAATGGAACGTTCTATCGCACCCGCCGTATAGTCCAGATCTGGCACCAAGCGATTATCACCTTTTCAAGTATTTGCAAAATTTTCTTGTTGGTACAAAACTGGCCTCACGAGAGGCTTGTGAAAATGAGCTGGTCAAGTTTTTTTTACCAATAGGGACGAGGACTTCCTCAATCGCGGAATTATGAAATTGCCTTCAAAATGGACAAAAGTTATCGAACAAAACGGCGCATACTTGATCTAAATCGGATAATCCTATGTTAATTTCATCGTCGAAATAAAGCGAAAAAAACGCTCAGAACTTTTTACTTCATCTAAGGGATTGTCTATTTTATGAAAATTTCCTAAATATAGCATTGAACAATCAACGTATGCTTGGACGATTGGCTGCGGTTAACATATATACATAATTTCGGCAACTGCTGGAATATCAATAAGCAGACTTTTTGGTTGTAACAATAGCTATAAAATATTATTGTCCCCCTCAAGGAAATATAAAATATAGTTGGAAAATACGGTTGGAAACACCATGCATTTCTCTCAGTGTACAGTTGCGCGCTTTCCGTTCAAACGGAATGGTCTATGATAATGAAAGTGCAAAATTACGCAGTCTCAAAGTGCCTCAGCGACAAAGCGCTCTTATTTTTTTTTTTCTACCGAACTAGCGAGGAGACAGGCAGAGGTGTTCGTATTCAGATAAAGCCGTGAAAGAGAGATCTGGTTTTTAGTGTTAATGCAAAAAAAAAAAAGTACAAGTCTTAAAGATAGATATTATTTTTGTCACTCGCCCGCCTCGTTCATCTTTGTTGCGTATTCAGTTTCCCTTGCATCGATACTTTCTCGCTTTGAAATTTTGCTCTGCATCCGAGGTTCGTTTTGTTCATTAGTTGAAGAAAGAAGAAGAAGAAGAAGAAAAAAAAAAGAAGGATCTCGCAAAACAAACGTCGGACGAAGAACTCGGAAAGGCTAAATGTACCCGTTAATTGCCGGCCGTAATTTGCCGGAAGTTTCCGTTTAATTACCGAGAGTATCCCGCGTTCACATATTCTCCTTTTCTCCCAATCTGTATGTGCGAAAGTCCCTTGAAAGCCAGACAACGAGAATATAGGATGAGGAGATGGCTAAAGTCTCGAGGAGAACGAGAACGGAGAGCTTCGACTACACAAGACCCATGTAAAAAGAAGACGAATAATATAAAAAAAAAGAGAAGAAGAAAAAAAACGTGGGGAAATGGTGAACTGTGAGGCTCATGGGCAATGTACTGGCTCGAGGCTTTTACACAAATGTACGTATATTTTACCCACGCGCACTAGCAAATTTACGATGAGGCCCATTATACATTTCCATGACGAAATGTGTCAAAAACAGTACTTTAGATTTTTTTAAATTGAATGCATATGCTTTCGTGCGGGAATTGCCATGATCATCAGGCCGACTTTGCCATTGGAGTCATCAAGGAAATCAAGATCACCTTCAACTTTCTAACGACGTCCGTGTAGAAATTATCGTAGGGATCCAATTGGATTCCTATTCTCGACCCTACTTCCTGATAGGCATCCTATCGCATTGGATCCATATGATAGTAATTGTGTGCGTTCATTTTTAAGCGCTTGTCATTGGTGAAAATACGGGTTTATTGCGAAAAAAAATGATTACTAATTGATCATTTAAAATATACATCGCTAGCTACCACATTTTTCCATCCCGTGCAGACATTTCTTAGAGATACCCAAGTTCCGGTTAGATCCCGATTGGGATATGATACGGATTCCCTAGAAGCGGTATCCTCATCGGAATTCAGATGACACAATACGGAAACGTGGTGGCAAGAATTTCAAATACGTATTAAATACATTTTTCTTAGAAAATTGAATACATATTTTCTTAGTTCGAACGGTTTCCATTTAATTTAAATATAATTAGAAGAAATAATCTATATCACTTTTTCTCCAGGAAATATTGGATGAAGTAAAAAGTTCTGAGCGTTTTTTTTTTGCTTTATTTCGACGATGAAATTAACATAGTTTGGATTATCCGATTTAGATCAAATATGCGCCGTTTTGTTCAATAACTTTTGTCCATTTTGAAGGCAATTTCATAATTCCGCGATTGATAATAAAATACTATTAGATAATAAAATTTATTGGGAGTACAAATTAATTCGGTCTGTTTTTTTGTGGTCAAAAATCCATTTATTTCAAAATAAAAGCTATGAATAGATTGATCAAAGTATTGTCCATCGCTGGCACACTGCTTTTTCCCACCTCTCAGGCAATTTTCGAATTCCATCTCGACAAAAAAAGTCTCGTCTTTTGAGGCGATCCAAGTTTTGAGCCAATTTTCGATTTCTGCGAAAGAAGTGAACCGGTGAGCTGCTAAATCCTGCTGCATCCTTTGGAACAACCAGTAATCAGAAGGAGCAATGTCCGGAGAATACGGCGGGTGCGGTAAAATATCCCATTTGAGCGTTTCCAAATATTTTGTTTACGACTTTTGCGACACGAGGCCGAGCGTTGTCATGCAGAAGAATAATTTTGTCATGTCTTTGCTCGTATTCGGGCGTTTTTCTCGTGATGCACGGCTCAAACGAATCAATTGTAGTCTATACCGATCGCCCGTAATGGAATCGCCAGGTTGTAGCAGCTCATTGGCTCATTTGGCTGCCCAGGGCGAGGCTTGTCTTCAACGCTGAAATCACCGTTCTTGAAGCGTCGAAACCATTCCCTACATGATATATCAGTTGGAGCATCATCACCATAAACTTCAACAAGCATTCGATGCGCTTCAGCTGCCACTTTTCTTCCAATTGAAGCAGAAAAGTAAAACTTGCCGCAAATGCTGCTTAGTTAACACAAAATTTCGACATATTCAACACAATAAAAAACAAGGATTTTAAGGCGGGATCCTGAATTAGCCGGTTCGAAAAATCGATATTTTGAGGAATTTTTTTCGGGTAAAAAAAAAAGCAAGTTTAGCGAAATTTTCAGATTATTTTATTACATGTCTGAACATAAGAAAACAATTTTTTTTAAAGAAAAATATCAACAGGCAACCGATTTTTATGCACATTCGTGCCACTGCTGTTTCCATGCGGCGTGACAAATGGAGCTCGTAATTTTCATCTGAAACAAAAAAACCAAAAACCATTTTAATTGTGACATATTTTTCTTCTATATGGACTAAAAAAAACGAAAAAAAATTTGAATTGAATGTTTTTTCGGGTTTGAAGTAGAAAATGTGCTTTTTGTGAAAAAAAAAATTATTTCATCTTGCTAAAAAAATTGTTAAGAATTTTTTTTTCGACAATGTTTTTAGTTCAAATAGAAAAGAAAACGATACTGAAGCGAACAGGCTTTGGTTTGTTTCGATTGGACTTCTAGTTTTTTTGTAATCAGATACGCCAAATTAGAAAAATCGTAAAAACGAAAACTCGAGAAAACGGGCGCCCTAACTGCCCGAGCGCCCGTATACCTGCTCGACACTCCACTACGTTCAGTGCTGTATCTTTGGAAATATTTCGAATTGGGCTATAAAACTTTGTCTAGACATTCTTAGATACATCAGGAATAGATTTAAACAATTTAAAAAAAATCGATTGTTTGGACCTTCTAATTCAGGATCCGGCCTTAATGGAACTCAAAGCGATATAAAGTGAATGTTATTGACAGATGTCTAACCTCTCTGAAAGCACCGAAATCAGCTGTCACTATGAAACATTCATAACAGCCAGAGCCATCTCTTGAAAACGGACCGAATTAATTTGTACTCCCAATAGATCGGTTAGCGTGAGTGCGATAACAAATTCTTGCGAGATGTTCAGTCTTTGATATAAAGCATTTTATTTGGACGTCTTATACCACAATTGCAACGTTATGTTATGTATAAAAACTACCAAAATCGTACGTTCTTGGTAGCTCATAGTACACAACACCCTTTCGGTCCCACCAGATACACAGCATGATCTTCGAACCATGGATATTCGGCTTTGGTGTTGATGTTGAGGTCGATGGCAACGATTTACCGGGCAAAGCGTAGTATTTTTTCTTCTTGGGGTTATCGTAGAATATCCATTTCTCATCCCCAGTCACAATCCGATGTAAAAAAAAACCCTTTCCTTTTTGCCTTTGAATCAGCTGCTCACAAGAGAAAAATCGCCTTTCAACGTCTCGCAATTTCAGTTCATGAGGCACCCAATTTCCTTGCTTTTCAATCAATCCCATGGATTTTAGTCGTACGGAAACTGCTTGTTGAGTCACTCCCAATGAATCTGCAAGCTCTTCTTGCGTTTGACTCGGATCTTCATCGAGTAATGCCTCCAATTCATTGTCTTCGAATTTTTTTTTTGGCTGTCCAGGGCGAGGCTTGTCTTCAACGCTGAAATCACCGTTCTTGAAGCGTCGAAACCATTCCCTACATGATTTATCAGTTGGAGCATCATCACCATAAACTTCAACAAGCATTCGATGCGCTTCAGCTGCACTTTTCTCCCAATTAAAGCAGAAAAGTAAAACTTGCCGCAAATGCTGCTTAGTTCACACAACATTTCGACATATTCAACACAGTAAAAAACAAGGTTTTTAATGGAACTCAAAGCGATATAAAGTGAATGTACTTGACAGATGTCTAACCTCTCTGAAACCACCAAAATCGGCTGTCACTATGAAACATTCACAAGAGCCATCTCTTGAAAACGGACCGAATTAATTTGTACTCCCAATACCATTAGATAATAAAATTTAAAAAAAAAGTGTTTTTTTTTAAATTTTCAAACCCACGCAATCCCTTAACCATGTAAAATAAACGCCTCCTTTCCCGAGCACGGCGATAGCGGATCATCGGGTACCCAAACGAGCGTACAATGTTTGGAATACGTTAGAGCCACCGATGAATCTCCCGAATGGCAGAAGTTTGACATTGTCACTCAAAGGTGGCCAATGCGGAGTGCAACTGAACCTGTGAGAGCCCCAGATTGGCCTACTTCGAGCGCTCCCGCAGAACCTACCGGCCCTCCCCCTTTCAGCCTACAGTAGGCGCACCGTAGACCGTCTGGAGCCTCCATTCAGCCTACCGTAGGCCCACTGTAGACCCTCCAAACCCTTCATTCAGCGAAAACGTATTTATTTCATCATCGAACATGCTATCTATAAGGTCCATCGACAATGGACTGTTTATTGCGAAGATATCGAATTTGGGCTCAAAGCGGGTTAGGCAAAATCGTAACAATTCACCAATTGTCCCGAAACTCCTTGAACATCCATACTGGGCTTAACTTTGCACCAATGCGTCTGCTACGAAAGTATATACTTATGAAAGAAAGAAAAGAAAAAAAAAAACGTAGAAGCGAAGTCTCGCCAGACCTCTCATCCTACCCTTTATCCGGTTCCTTTTGTCTCAATCCAATGCCCCACCGGAGGCAACGAGACAAATAGAAGAAGAAGAAGAATAAGAAAAAAAATGACTTTTCTCGCTACTATACAGTACTCGGCAATAACAATCAAATGAAGAGACTCCATTGTCAAGATAAAAGCAAGAGATGGGGAAAAAAAAGGCGTGTTTCTCCGGCGCAAAGTGACACAAGAATAAATTGCAACAGACTTTCTCGTTTCTTTTTCATCAATTTTTTCATTTCGCCATTCTTTTAAATCAACATAATATAGCTTTTGCTGCGTGTCTATTAATGAACTCTGGTACGTAATGCGGTACTATAGAAGAATGCATCTTACTTAATTTGTAGATATGCACAGATTTTTTATGTACTTTTTATCAGACTTTCCTACAAAAAAAAAAATGTAAGGGTCTAGCCGGATAAGAATGGTGAATCTGCCCCCACCGAATTTTGTGGCGCCGATTTTTTCCCAAGTCCCTAACCTAAAAAAACAATTTTGTGCAAAATTACAGCTTTCTACATCGATGCCGAGGGGTATTCCTGCTGAAAAAAAAACGTGTTTTTTCGATTTTTGCCGTTTTTAAATACCAAGAGGCGACCGAAAAATCTGAAAAAATTCGGAAAAATCAGAAACATGTCAATGTTACGGGAAATTTTTTTTCGTTTTTTTTTTTTTAATGCTAAACTCCCTTTTTAATCATCAAATCTTCCTTTAAAAACATTATTTTGTAGTGAAGAGATTTTTCTACTATTATGACAAAAATTGACATGATTTTATTCTTGATTCCCTGCATTTCAAAAAAAAAAAAGTCTCAAAATTCGACCTGCAACACATTGAAAAAAAATAAAAACGACAAAATTTCTCATTTTTCATTGGAAATCCATACATAAATCATTCTTTCAGTTTAACAAATGGGTGCTCATGGCTGGAGTAGTTATGAGAAATGAGACATGACATCTAGATCGATTGCGTAATTCAATTTAGTTCGATGCGTCCACACTAGTGGCGCCACTTGAACTGTGCGGTTTTACCGTCAGCTATGCTGAGATGAGTATGTTTACGCGGACTTTTGGTCAAGCTAATAAGCTGAAATATTCAGATCCGCGTAAACTGTCAAACAACTGTGAGAGGGTACGTTTACGCAAGCCGCAATTCTGTAACGCTGCGCTGTTACCTTACTACTGTAGAAAAAACTCGCGTAAACGCCATCAGTTCGTTCTTCGTGTTATTATGCATGCGTGTTTGAACGTTTACGTAACTAGAATATCTTAGCGTAACGTGAGCAAGTGTCTGCATAAACATACTCAATGATTTTCTCATCGACATGTTATTAAATGACGTCGAAAAATAAAAAATATCCAAAATCAGCGTAAAAATCCTATTGTTTACATCTGTTTGTTATGTCTGACAACTATTCCAGCTTTGAGCACCCATTTATTAAAACCGAAAGAATGATTTATGTATGGATTTCCAATGAAAAATGAGAAATTTTGTCGTTTTTATTTTTTTCCAATGTGTTGCAGATCGAATTTTGAGACTTTTTTTTTTTGAAATGTAGGGAATGAAGAGTAAAATCATGTAAATTTTTGTCATAATAGTAGAAAAATCTCTTCGCTACAAAATAATGTTTTTGAAGGAAGATTCGATGATTAAAAATAGAGTTCAGCATTAAAAAAAAACGAAAATAATTTTCCCATTAACATTGACATGTTTCTGATTTTACAGAATTTTTTCAGATTTTTCGGTCGCCTCTTAGTATTTAATAACTGCAAAAATGGAAAAAAAACACGTTTTTTTCAGCAGGAAGACCCCTCGGAATCGATGTAGAAAGCTGTAATTTTGCACAACTTTTTTTTTTTTAGGTTAGAAACTTAGGAAAAAATCAGCGCCACAAAATACGGTGGGGGCATATTCATCATTCTTATCTGGCTAGACCCTTTGAGAGCTGTAAATATAGCTTTTTTTTCGACTCTTTGTGTACGGAAAACTGATTTTTTTAAAATTCGTTTTGTTTGTTCGAACAGTGACGAAAATCAAAGTTTTCACGCCGAAGGAAACGCTGTCACTCGAGTGCGAGAACCGCACCGCTGCCGACAAAACTGTCGAATGGCAGAAAGAAGGAATCGACGTGCGTACGGTGTTCACTGGTAAGGAGGACATGGTAAAAGTTCACAATGACAACGGCACCCTCGTCATTCTCAAAGACCACGAAGACGTATTCGGCAATTACACTTGCAACACAACCACTTCCGGCAACGTCACCGCTCGCTATCGAATCGTTCGTAAGTACCTCACTTGAGTTTGTCGTAAATCTCTCGCAATGGATTACCTCTGTCACGAGTTTTCTGGCTTTCGTTTCGTTATTCCGTGGCATCGAACGATTGTACTCGGCAATCTCGTTGTTGAATTTCTCCTGCGTCAAACTTTTACACCCTATGATTGTATCCACTTTCATCAATTGATTTCTCATCTTTATTTGGCTCGCATAAAAAATTCTTGTGATTTCTGCAACAACTGCAACTCTTTTCCACTTTTTCGATCAAATCCACAATGTGACAGTTTTTATTTTTCTTTGTGATATAGAAATATCGTTGCGATTTCAGATTTTGTAACGATACTAACTTTTCCCGCAACTTCGCTTGTGATCAATTTCAATGCTTGGAGAAATATACTTTCCTCTCTTCGTAAATCTTTTAATATATGAAAATAAATGCATGTGTGTTCGTCTTTTATGCGTTCGCGCATCGTTCATCCGATTGAGTTGAAACTTTGTACAGTTGTTGCTGGCACTTGCGTGAAAGTTTCTGACGCAGTAGCAACAACGTACAGTAGGTGGCGAGCGAGTCGTGTCGGATATATGTAATAAAAGCAAAGAAATGAGCAATGAAAATAGAGTAACGAAAATAGGAGAAAAAAAAGGGCTGAGTCGCCTTGGTCGATACGCGATCTATATGTGTGCCATAGAAAATTAATGTTACTTCGACGATGAAATTAACATAGGATTTTCTGAATTAGATCGAATATGCGCCGTTTTGTTCGATAACTTTTGTCCATTTTGAAGGCAATTTCATAATTCCGCGATTGACGAAGCCCTCGTCCCTATTGGTAAAAAAAACTTGACCAGCTCATTTTCACAAGCCTCTCTTGAGGCCAGTTTTGTACGATCAAGAAAATGTTGCAAATGCTTGAAAAGGGTGATAATCGCTTGGTGCCAGGTCTGGACTATACGGCGGGTGTGATGGAACCTCCCATCCAATACATGAGGAAGAACTTCCCAGGCCAGGTTTAAAATAGTTGTTTGGGTCGTACGAGGAACGTGAGGTCGAGCGTTATCATGCAGGAGAATGACATTTCGCCTTCCGTGTCCTGTGAATGGCCTTTTTTGCTCAATTGCTTCGCTTAAACGATTTAATTGTTCACTATATCGTTCTGCAGTGATCGTCCGAGCCGGTTCTAGAAGTTCATAATAAAGAACACCCTTTATGTCCCACCAGATACACAAAAGCATTTTGTTTGACGTTCATTTGCAATTTGGGAGTTGATGTTGTTGGTTCTCCAGGCTCCAACCATGATTTTTTCCGCTTGGGATTCTCATCATCCATTTTTCATCCCCCGTCACGATTTTCCAGACAAAGTTCTTCCTTCGTTGTTTGCCAAGCAACCAAAGACACGTGTTCATCCGTTGTCCGAGGTTATATTCGGTAAGTTCATGTGGGACCAATTTGCCGAGCTTCTGAATTTTTCCCATCGCGTGTAACCTCTTGGCAACGGTTGATCGATCAACTCCTAGTTGGGCTGCAAGTTCTTCTTGTGTCTGTGAAGAATGTTGTACCAGTAAAGTTACCAAATCGTCGTTCGAAATTTTTTCACGCTGTCCAGTACGCGCAACGGTCACTGAGTTCGAAATCATTGTTTCTAAAACGTTTGAACGAATAATTGCATGTTTCGTATGACACAATACTCTTCCCGAACACAGAACAAATTGACTCCCACGCTTTGCTGGCAACTTTTTCCTTGTTGGAATTCGCAAAGGACGCCGTTGGCGAATGTGCAGCTTATCGGTTGCCATTGTTCTTGCTACTTTATTTTGAGGTTATGATGCTCGCCAAATAAATTCATACAGCGTCTTGAACAGGGCTATGTCAGTACTTTAAAATCCTAAAAGGACGTTGAAATATTTCAACTTGTAAGAGGATTCTCAGCCTGCTAGGAAAATCTATAAAAATTAATTCACACACCTAATACGACATGGATACGATAGAAGTCAGAAAAAAAAAAATGAAATGGAAGTCTAATTTTTCCGTAAAATTGCAGCGACGCCAACAGCAAAGCTAAACCCATCGGTGAGCGTTGTCGAGGGTGAGAAACTTCATCTCGTCTGTGGCGGTAAACAGTCGCCCGGTGCTAAGATCACTTGGACATTCGCCGGCAAAAGTTACAACTCGAGCGAGGGCCGAGTTAGACTTTCACGTGACGAAGAGAGGGGCATCAATCGTGCCGTACTCAACGTTGATAATATCGAGATGAGCGATCACGGTGACGTGACGTGTTTCGTCGCTTACGACTGGGCCGATCTCGATCTGAACCATCGTGCAAGCGCAACCACGCTTCTGAGGGTGAAAAATAAATATGCCGCGCTCTGGCCATTTTTGGGCATATGCGCCGAGGTAGTAGTACTCTGTACCATCATACTTATCTACGAGAAGAAACGTAACAAGGCCGAACTGGAGGAATCCGACACCGATCAGAGCCCCGATACGTGAGTCTTACATTTTATCGCGTCTCATTCTTCATTTTTCTCTCTCTCTCTTTCGTGTCATGTTTTTCCTGGCTTTTCCTGATATCCAAGCTTTTCGGCTTTACGCATGCTCTTCGCTTCTATCCTTTGCGCGCGCTTTAACGTATTTCACGAACCCGAATATTTAAGGCAGTAGTCTGCTTTAGGAGCCGAAAAAAAAGCGTTTTTTCAACAATTTTTTTGAAAGGGAAGGAAATGATTGCGGTAAACGAAATTTTGAGACGATAGTATATTATATTCAAGCTTTAAAAAACAATTTTTATTATTACAAATTATTGAAATTTGCCAAAGTTGTAACGATTTTTCTGGGGCGCCTGGAGTGTGCACTCGTAAATCGGTGCCGGTGATGGAGGTCGTGCGATGCATCTGAAACAGTGGAACCAAATTTTTTTTTATTTTTTATAAGTTCCTTTTCTATATGAACTAAAAAAATACCGAAGAAATGACGAAATTCCAAATTTTTTCGAAGTTTGAAAAAAAAATTCACTTTTTTGAAAAAAAAAATTCACTTTAAGTTGCAAAACAAGTAATTTAAATAGTACTTTTGTCCAACTTTTTTAGTTCAAATAGAAGATAATTCAATACTGAAGCTAGATCACTTTGGTTTTTTTCGATCGGACATATATTGTTTTTACTATCGCCGGCACCGTTTTCCAAAACTTGTGAAAATGAAAACTCGAGAAAACGGGCTGTAAAGTCTGCCCGAGCATTCGCACCTGCTCGACGCTCGGCCACTAAAACTGATCTAGCTTCGAAAATATGTCGAATTGGCCTCTAAAATTTTGAACACATATTCTTGGATAGTTTTGGAATAGATTTAAGACAAAAACGAAAAATCGATTTTTTGAAGCCTGTAAAGCAGACTACTGCCTTAAGGGATTACGTGGCTTTCGAAGTCCAAAAAAAGCATTTTTTTCTATCTTTTTTTTACATATATTAGGACTTGGAATTAATTCGTAGCGTTTTTTTCAATGAAAAAAATATATTTATTTCAAATGAAAATTAAAAAAATACATTAATGAAAGTATTGCCCATCGCTTTCTACTACTTTTGAGCATTATTCGGGCAGGGTACGAATACCGTGTCGGAAGAACGCCTCGTCTTTAGGTGCAATCCACGAATCGACCGATTTTTGACAATCTTCGTAAGAAGTGAACTTCTGCTCAGACAGGCTATGAGCCATCGAACGAAACAAATGGTAATCAGAAGGAGCGATATCTGGAGAATACGGCGGTTGGGGTAGAACTTCCAATTTAAGTGTTTACAGATACGTTTGTACCGGTTTTGCGACGTGCGGACGAGCATTGTCGTGCGGCAAAATGACTTTGTCGTGTCTTTCGGAGTATTCCGGCCGTTTTTCTTTCAATGCACGGCTCAAGCGCATCAATTGCAGTCGGTAGCGATCCCCGGTTATGGTTTCATTCGGTTTCAGCAGTTCATAACAAATCACACCCCTCTGATCCCACCAAATACAGAGCAGGAGCTTAGACCCACGGATATTTGGCTTTGCCACTGATGTTGATGGTTGGCCGGGCTTAACCCATGACTTTCCGCGCTTCGGATTGTCGTAATGGATCCATTTTTCATCACCAGTGACAATTCGATGCAAAAAAAACCTTTTCCTTTCTCCCGTTGAAGCAGCAGTTCCCATGTCAAAAGACGCCTCTCAATGTCCCTTGCTTTCAATTCATATGGGACCCAATGTCCTTCCTTCTGGATTATGCCCAAAGTTTTAAGACGTTTTCCTACCGTTGATAAGTCAACTGCCAATGATGCAGACAATTCTTGAAGTGTTTGAGATGAGTCTTCATTGAGCAATGCTTCCAACTCATTATCTTGAAATTTCTTTCGGCTGGCCAAGTCGCTCCTTGTCATCCAAGTCGAAATCACCAGATTTAAAACGTACAAACCACTTCCGGCACGTTTGCTCAGCTAGAGCATGTTCACCATACAATTCCACTAAAATACGACGAGCTACAGCAGCACGTTTGTTCGTATTAAGGCAGTAGTCTGCTTTAGGAGCCGAAAAAAAAGCGTTTTTTCAACAATTTTTTTGAAAGGGAAGGAAATGATTGCGGTAAACGAAATTTTGAGACGATAGTATATTATATTCAAGCTTTAAAAAACAATTTTTATTATTACAAATTATTGAAATTTGCCAAAGTTGTAACGATTTTTCTGGGGCGCCTGGAGTGTGCACTCGTAAATCGGTGCCGGTGATGGAGGTCGTGCGATGCATCTGAAACAGTGGAACCAAATTTTTTTTTAGTTTTTATAAGTTCCTTTTCTATATGAACTAAAAAAATACCGAAGAAATGACGAAATTCCAAATTTTTTCGAAGTTTGAAAAAAAAATTCACTTTTTTGAAAAAAAAAATTCACTTTAAGTTGCAAAACAAGTAATTTAAATAGTACTTTTGTCCAACTTTTTTAGTTCAAATAGAAGATAATTCAATACTGAAGCTAGATCACTTTGGTTTTTTTCGATCGGACATATATTGTTTTTACTATCGCCGGCACCGTTTTCCAAAACTTGTGAAAATGAAAACTCGAGAAAACGGGCTGTAAAGTTCTGCCCGAGCATTCGCACCTGCTCGACGCTCGGCCACTAAAACTGATCTAGCTTCGAAAATATGTCGAATTGGCCTCTAAAATTTTGAACACATATTCTTGGATAGTTTTGGAATAGATTTAAGACAAAAACGAAAAATCGATTTTTTGAAGCCTGTAAAGCAGACTACTGCCTTAAAGTAATGAAGCAAAACTCCCCGAAAAAAACACTTTATTCGGCACAAATGTCGACATATTCAATAAATTATAAAGTTTTGTTATTTACGATTGAAAAAGAGATTATGTACAGCAAATGACATTGAATGATAGCTGTTTCACGATGAATACATTACTGTCGGTAACAACGAAATACTGTACTACCTACGCCATCTCTTGTAAAACCCTACGAATCAATTCCAACGCCTAATACTATTGGATAATAAAATTAAAAAATGGATTTTTTTTTCAAATTTTCAAACCCACGTAACCCCTTAACAATTAATTGATTTTCGTCTACATTCAAGTGAAAATGCACTTCAGTTATATTCGTAAAATTTCAAGCCGAGTTACTGAACTTTGAACAAACAAAAAAAATGACTTTAAAAATCGTCTAATTTATGGAGCACTTTGTAAAGCTGACATGCTGGCAACATTTCTAATATTTGATATACCGAATAAATCTAAATGTCTGATGTAAATTGTGCTAAGAATATTACAAAAAATCTTATGTAGAAAATTGTAACAACGTTTGAAGAAAATATTCATGATAAAACTTAGGAAAATGCTGCTTTCTCAGATAATATACAAAAAATAAGTATGAAAATAAATGAAAAAAATTGACGCGACTATTAAATGTATAAAATAATGTTTGCTTTTCACAAATACATAGTTTTATGGACAAATTTCAAGGAAAGATGAAAACTAAATGGTGGAGATGGTGTCTCTTTTGAAATTCCTTGCCGTTGCCGGAATTTCTTTCTCTATCCGACATGAATTCGTCGGAATAAATTTGTAAAAAAAAAATATTTTCTCGTGAAAAAAGGTAGCGTTGGAATAAAATAATTTTTTTTTTTGTAGAAATGACAGCTGTTTGAAAAAAAAACTCTGGCTTTTACCGAAATTTAGAGTTAAAAAAATTAATAAAAAATGAACGTGGCATCCAATAAAGAAAATATCTATGCTACATCCTAGATACCTAGATTCACCCCCCTCTAGGGTGGGGGGGATTTATAGATTTTGACCCCTTGAATACGATCGTGAAGAGAAATCGCGGCGGTCACCCCCCCCCCCCCCCATAAAAAGTTATGGGGTTTTGAAGTTCGCGGAAATAACAACGCAGATAAACCAGTAGCCGCTACTGGAGCGGGTGGCTACTGGACCACGGGGGGTCCGCCCCCCCCCCCCCCGGCGGGCGGAGGGGGCAGAGCCCCCCCTGCACGAAAACGAGATTTTTAATGAAAAATAATACACATACACCCTCATCCTCATAATTACCGTACGATTCGCATATGTACACGTACACACGTAGGTAAGGACTACGAGTGTTGTGATCGGTGTTTTCCTTTTTCGAACTTATCACTGGTACGAAAATTTGTCAACAAGTGAGGTAGACCGGCGAAAGAAGTATTGGCCTAGGTAGTGAGGTGGGCCGGCGAAAGAAGTATTGGCCTATGTATGTTGCTGAATTTCTTTTCAAACGTCAACACGGATACACCGAACGAATTTCAGCATTTTTTGAGCCCATTAATGATATGTTTCCGCTGGCAACGGATGATGCCCCGGAGAACGAGGATTAAAAAAGTAAATAATCAATTTTCAAGTGAGGGTGTATGTGTATTATTTTTCATTAAAAATCTCGTTTTTGTGCAGTGAGGGGCTCTGCCCCCTCCACCCCGCCGGGGGGGGAAACCCCCCGGACCCGCCCGTGGTCCAGTAGCCACCCGCTCCAGTAGCGGCTACTGGTTTATCTGCGTTGGTATTTCCGCGAACTTCAAAACCTCATAACTTTTTATCGGGGGGGGGGGGGCGGTGACCTCCGCGATTTCTCTGTCACCATCGTGATCAGGGGGTCAAAATCTATTAACCCCCCCACCTCCCACCCCCCTCCGGGGTGTGGGTCATTTTCCGAATAATTACCATGATTTGATATATTTAATGGTCGAGTCAAAAATAAACTTCTTTTTATACCTATTTTCCGAGCGCCAGGGCTGATGCCTTACCATAATTGAAAGGTACATTAAATTCGGAGGATCTACAAAGAGAAATCCTCCGACTACGGCGGCTTTACCTCTCTATTCTGTTGTAAAATTGCCCAATCAAGGTTTTTTCTTCCAACTGCAATTTTTCCAACGCTATTAAATTTCATTTGTTTTTTGCCCGTTTGTTTGAAAGCGAAGAAAAATGAACAAATTCGAACTAAGAACATATAGCGATGGTTATGACTTCGGGGGGTTTTTTTTTTTTCTTTTCTTTCTCACGATTGAAGCGGAAACGATTTATCCCGGAATGAAAATTCGGCATCGTTCCACCTGTCTCTGCAGGG
>OZ010713.1:34947401-35030507 GCA_963932345.1 Ophion ventricosus | reverse complement strand
GTTCAAAATTGTGCATGAAAATTTGGGTATGAAAAAACTTTTCTCCAAATGGGTGGCGCGTTTTGCTCACAGTGGAACAAAAACAACAACGAATTGATGATTCGAAGCGCTGTTTGAAGCTGTTTACGCGTGATAAAAAGGATTTTCTTTGCGTCGTTACATGACGATGGATGAAACATGGATTCATCACTATACGCCGGAGTCGAAAAGAGCGTCAGCCGAGCGGAGAGGAGAGCCTATTTTGTGGCAAAAGACAAATCGTTCTATAAGAAAGGCCTCGAAAGTTTAGAAAAACGTTGAAATGATTGTATCGCTATGGAAGGCGATTATGTTGATGAATAAAGTCGCATTTTGCAACAACAAAAAATGTGTTCTTACTGGTTAGTCCCGGGACTTAACGACCCATGTGTTAGAGTTAAAATTGCAAAAGTGAATCGGTTGAAGTTTGAGTTATGAGTCCGGCCGACTCGAAAAATGTAGTTTTGAGATAAACGCGTTTAAAGTTAGTAGAAAGTCACGGCATAAATCAAGAGAGGTTGCTCGAGAATTCGAAAATCGACCACTCAGTGGTTTTTCACGCCCATAATCTTTTGGAATATAATTTTATAGGCACACGGAGAGAATTAAAAAGTAATTTTTGTCGTGAATTTCACGGTAAAAAATTGCCGTGATATATTTCAATGTGGTGACAAGTGAGAAAAGCATAATAATTCGTATGCGAGAAATTTTTTTTTAAACTCACGTTACAGAAAATTTAAAATACGTAGCTAAAATTTTACTGTACAAGAAGGGTAGCGCGCACGGTAATTTTTACCAAGAGCACAATACATTTTCCTATAACACTCATTAAATTTTATAATAAATCTTAAAATAACTGTTATAAAGACGATACGTTTTTTATAGACATTTTTGAACGGCATAAAATAATAAAGTGCACAGTAAAATTTCGCTGATATTATATATTTTTTAAATTTAAGTTTTCCGTATTTTGTTACACATGAACATTTATTAGAAAATCTGGTAAAATTTTCTATCTGAAGAAATTTTATTTTATTTTCGTGAAAATCTGTGTTTTACTCAGTAATAATGAGCGAAGTTTCAGGCTTGTCATCTGGTTACCCGCAGAGTTTGTGAAAATAGTAATTTTAAAATAATGCATTACTCATTACTTTAAATAATGTGTATTGAATAAGTTCTCCATTACAAATTACAAAAGTAATGTGTAATGTATGTGTGTTCCATTACAAATGAGAAAAGTAGTGTGTAATGGTTGCATGATCCATTACAAATTTGAAAAAGTAATGTGCAATGGTTGCATGATCCATTACAAATTTCAAAAAGTAATGTGTAATGGTTGCATGATCCATTACAAATTTCAAAAAGTAATGAGTAATGGATGCACGTTCCATTACAAATTTCAAAAAGTAATTTGTAATGGATGCATGTTCCATTACAAACTACAATTGATAAAAAGTAATTTGTAGTGGAGAATATTCCATTACAAATAGAAAAATTGCCGTGCTCACATTAGAAATTTGCACATTGCTATCTGATTATTTTATTTCGCTCATTGAAATTTGTTTTAAGTAAATTCGTTTTTCTTGTGATGGAATATTCTCCATTTGTGATGGAATATTCTCCACTACGAATTACCTTATTGTAATTGTATTTTGTAATGAAGCACTCATTAGTCATACATTACTTTTTCAATTTGTAATGGAACGTGCGTCCATTACACATTACTTTTTGAAATTTGTCATGGATCATGCAACCATTACACATTACTTTTTGTAATTTGTAACGGAACGTGCATTCATTGCACATTACTTTTTTTATTTGTAATGGAACACACATCCATTACACATTACTTTTGTCATTTGTAATGGAACATATGTCCATTACACATTACTTTTGTAATTTGTAATGGAACGTATATCCATTACACATTACTTTTGTAATTTGTAACGGAACATATATCCATTACATATTACTTTTGTAATTTGTAATGTATACAGTAATGCATTATCAAAATAATGCATTATTCACAACTCTGGTTACCCGTAACTGCACGGTAATTTTTAACATTTAATTCTCTCCGTGCAATAAGGTACAGTTTTAACAAAAAAAAAAAAGAAATTGATCGTTGGAATATCCTAGAGTGGCCTACGGTCTTAAATTTTGGCGTGGTAGCATTTTTTTTTTAGCAGATATAAATAAAGTACTGAAAGATGATTGGAAGGTTTCCGTAAGCGTAATGTGATTGGCCCACGAAATAAGTCGAAGTTCTGATTTTATCTCCTAAAAAAAAAACGGTAACGTGAATCGTACCCAAACTGCACAGGATGATCAGCAAAGGGTTTAATATACTTCCAGAAAAAAAAAAAAAATTCACCTCCGTAGTAGTATTTTTACCTCGCCCCATAATACCATTAAGTGTCATTCGATATTAAAATTTTCATTGGTCCTTCGAAGACCCACAGTTAGCACGGCGAAAGAAAGTGAAATGTAATGGGAAATGAGACTCCCGGAACTCGGGCGTATATTTTTATACATATATATGGGGCATTCCATACCAATTCGACCTGGGTCTGACCCTCGACCCCTGAAATCTGGTTCCCGATTTTTCCTATCATTACTCTCACTCCATCAAGCAATTACAATTTTTTTCAGATTTTTCAAAATAAATTTGAGCGCGTCATGAATTTTTGAATTTTTTTTTTTTTGAACACCTCGATGGCCGTAATCGAAAAATCTGAAAAAAATTCCCAAAAATACAGTGTCAGATATAAAAAATGTTGGTGTAAAATTCATAATGTCTGGGCTTTTGCTTCAACCCGTTTTTTAGCTTTTTGAGCAAAAAAAAAATGAAAAAAATAAGAAGCAGAGGTCAATTTACTGTAGACTGTTGCTCGAAATTTTGTATGCATAGTACCAGATTTGTTTGGGTCTGTTTGGGTTCACTGTTCATGACCGCTTTCAATTAATCATGATTTTACGATGATATTACAGAAAAAAATGCTTTAAAAAATCCTTAAAAATTTCCAAAAACCGTTCGCCGTCATCAAAAATATTCAAGCTACTGTCTGCAATAGTAGTTCAATAGTAGTTTAGAGTGTACCGAACCTCACCAGGCATCTTACGCTTATTGTTAGTGCAATTCGCATCATTTCCAAATCCCTAATTAGGGTTTTTGTCAACCATGATAAAAAAAAAAAAAAATCGAAAATTACAAAATACACTTTAGAAAAAACGGAGAATTTTTTTTTAAAAATCTGGTACTATGCATACAAAATTTCGAGCAGCAGTCTACAGTAAATTGACCTCTGCTTCTTATTTTTTTCATTTTTTTTTGCTCAAAAAGCTAAAAAACCGGTTGAAGCAAAAGCCCAGACATTATGAATTTTACACCAACATTTTTTCTATCTGACACTGTATTTTTGGGAATTTTTTCGGAATTTTTCGATTACGGCCATCGAGGTGTTCAAAAAAAAAAAAAATTCAAAAATTCATGACGCGCTGAAATTTATTTTGAAAAATCTGAAAAAAATTGTAATTGCTCGATAGAGTGAGAGTAATGACAGGAAAAATCGGGAACCGGGATTTCAGGGGTCGAGGTTCAGACCCAGGTCGAATTGGTATGGAATGCCCCATATATTTGCATCCAATTATGCTTCACAATATTTTATTCTCGGGAAGGAAAAAAAAAAAAAAATTATACAACCTTCAGTGCTGAATATTGATGAGCGCCAACGACATCGCCCCGATATCCTGTCCGCATGGCTGCTTAATGACAAGAGAGAGAGAGAGAGAGCTCCCTCTCTGCGTCCCTCTTACTCATTTTCTCTTCTCTCTCCCCTCCCCTCTCGCGATTATTTTCTCCGAAGCTCTGGATCGTTTACACCAAAGTGGGCTAGGAATGTCCATTTAGGAGAGTTGAAATCGTCACCTCCAGTGGCAAGCGAGCGAGGATCGCAGAGGAAGAGAAAAGAAAAAAGATTAAGAGTTAACGATCGACCAAGAGGGCGAGAAATGAGAGGCACTGTAACTTCACGGATGAGCCTCAGCCCCGGTCTTCATTTAGTGATTTTTATTCCGATTTTTTAAAATAGATTTCTCTTCCTTTCTTTACTTCGATTTTCATTCGTAATGCTCTGTTCACTTCTCGACCAGAGCAGTCTCATTCGTCCCAAAATGTCTCTCCTATCACGCGATTATGATTCTTCATTCCTCCATTTGTGTTCAGAGTGCTATTGTTTTTTTTTTCTCGCTCCTCTTACGAGGCTAAAGATCATTCGTACGATTTACGATTAAAAATAATTATTGCGAGTAGAAATTAATTCGGTCGTTTTTTTTTTTTTGTGGTAAAAAATCCATTTGTTTCAAAATAAAAGGTATGAATAGATTGAACAAAGTATTGTCCATCGCTGGCTACTACTTTTTCCCACCTCTCAGGCGCAATTTTCGAATTCCATGTCGAAAAAAAAAGTCCCGGCTCTCAATGACCCATGTGCGTTATGCCGTCCCGAAACTCCTTCACGATTGCTTTTCGCATTGCACAATCGCTGATTCGCGCTCTACGCATGCCGCTTGTTCCCGATGAGCCGAAAAATTATCGGCCGAAAGTATAGTTGAGGGATCGTCACGGCGTAACGGGTCGAAAAATAACTAATTTTCGCGATTTTTTTTTTTTTTTTTTTCATTGGTTCAAATACCCTAGTCTGATTTTTTTATGTCAAATCAAAGCACTCGTGAAGAACAGAAAATAATTTTTTTTACGTTTATTTTGATTTTTTTTACATTTTTTTTTAACCGTTGAAAATGTCTTCGAAAAAAAAGGAGTCCTAACGGTGTGGCCGTAAATATTGCCTGGAACAAAATTTGTAAATATTAATCCGAATGAAAGCCGCTATCTTTCTATGGAGGTGTTTTTTTTGTTTAAATAAAAATTAACAAAATGGCGGTGATTTGAAAAAAAAAGTATCGAATTTAGCCTATTTTCACGACAGTTTTTCGTTAAGGCAGTAGTCTGCTTTAGGAGCCGAAAAAAAAGCGTTTTTTCAACAATTTTTTTGAAAGGGAAGGAAATGATTGCGGTAAACGAAATTTTGAGACGATAGTATATTATATTCAAGCTTTAAAAAACAATTTTTATTATTACAAATTATTGAAATTTGCCAAAGTTGTAACGATTTTTCTGGGGCGCCTGGAGTGTGCACTCGTAAATCGGTGCCGGTGATGGAGGTCGTGCGATGCATCTGAAACAGTGGAACCAAATTTTTTTTTAGTTTTTATAAGTTCCTTTTCTATATGAACTAAAAAAATACCGAAGAAATGACGAAATTCCAAATTTTTTCGAAGTTTGAAAAAAAAATTCACTTTTTTTGAAAAAAAAAATTCACTTTAAGTTGCAAAACAAGTAATTTAAATAGTACTTTTGTCCAACTTTTTTAGTTCAAATAGAAGATAATTCAATACTGAAGCTAGATCACTTTGGTTTTTTTCGATCGGACATATATTGTTTTTACTATCGCCGGCACCGTTTTCCAAAACTTGTGAAAATGAAAACTCGAGAAAACGGGCTGTAAAGTTCTGCCCGAGCATTCGCACCTGCTCGACGCTCGGCCACTAAAACTGATCTAGCTTCGAAAATATGTCGAATTGGCCTCTAAAATTTTGAACACATATTCTTGGATAGTTTTGGAATAGATTTAAGACAAAAACGAAAAATCGATTTTTTGAAGCCTGTAAAGCAGACTACTGCCTTAAAAAAAAAATATGAAGATTAAAAAAAAAAAAGCTTCCATAGCAAAATAAAGAATGTCGTGTCAAAATTTGAGACGGCTAGCTTGAAAAGTCGTCCTTTGAGACTGTACACCGTTTTGAAAAACGACATTTCGAGAAAAACGCGTTTCAAGTTTCGAGTGCGGAATTTTCATATAAATTGTTTAATTAAGATCAATCAGCGTGTTGAACAGCATCTTTATCGGATAATGCAAAAAAAAAAAACATCGATTTTTTGAACATGCACACTGTGATGATCCTTGACGCTGATCGAACGCAACTCATGGTGATACCTGCAACCGTAAAAAAGCATGCGAAGAATTTCTCCAGTAAAAAAAAAACCCGGTATTTGGATCCTTTCAATCCTCCCGCATAATTGGCATCATCCATTTCATCGACATCACGAGATTTGTGCATATACAGCGGGTAAAAAAAAGTATTTGTACACCGCGTGTTTTTCAATTGTCCCACGAAAAAAAAAAAAAAACATGCTTTAGCATTTCTTTTCGAAAATTTTTGTCGAACATTTGATTTTTCTTTGAAAAAAAAAAAAATGCCAAAGTATAAGGTGTAGTAAAAAAAAATCCATTATTTTTGCATGAAATTGAAGGCTTTATTTAGCATAGTTAGAATGATCGGATTTAGGTCTACTATGCACCGTTTTGATCGATAACTTGTTGCCACTTTGAAGGTAATTTCATTATGCCTTTCTCATAGAAAGCCTCGTCCCAATTGGCAAACAAACTGGGACAGTCGATTTTCACAAGCTTCTCTTGAGGCGAATTTTTCATCAGCAAAATCATTCGTCATAGACAGGAACAGGTGGTAATCCACTTGGTGCCAGATCCGGGCTATAAGATGGACGCATAAGAACGTTCCAACCAAGCTCCCGGAGCTTCTGGCGAGTCACTATCGATGTGTGTGGCCTGGCGTTGTCCCGATGGAACACAATTCCTCTCCTATTGGCCAAAGCTGGCCGCTTCTGGGCGATTGCTTCCTTCGGACGGTCCAATTGTTGACAGTACAGGTCCGAATTAAGAGTTTGGCCGTAGGGGAGCAGCTCGTAGTAGATGATTCCCTGCCAATCCCACCAAACACACAGTAAAATCTTCCTGACCGTCAATCCTGGCTTGGCCATCGTTTGCGCCGGCTCACCGCGATTCGACCGCGACCGTTTTCGCTTGACGTTGTCGCAAGTGACCCACTTTTCATCACCGGTCCACCATCCGCTTCAGAAATGAGTCGATTTTGTTGCGATTCAGCAGCGATTCGCAGATGGAAATTCGGTCCATGAGGTTTTTTTTTGCGTTAAGGCAGAACACCACTGCGACCCCCTGTTTTTTTGCCATTTTTCAAGAATTTTTTTTGTGGGAAAAAAAAGAGATATTCGAAAAAAAATTTTTTGTTTTGTTCGTTGTTTATTGAAGATACATAAAAAAAAAATTCAAATTTTTCACGCCCCATGGTGACGCTGGGGAAGCTCCCGCGTCAGGTACTGTTGCCTCTGCAGTGGTTCGCGGCACGCAGCAGAACTCTCTTCAAAGTCGATCTGAAAAAAAATACCGAGTGTTTTCGTTAATAATATGATATTTTGAAGAGAAGTACATAGGGATTTGAAAAAATATTGATTTTTAAAAAATAGGCACGCTTTTGAAATTAAAGGACGATTTTCGAGCAAAATTTCTCGTCGAAAATAGGCTATAACTTTTTTTATTATTGAGATATCGAAAAAATCCTATGTACTTCTTTAGATAATCTAGTTTTATTGATGCAGTCCAAATTTGAAGTCGATCGGATAAAAATTGCTCGAGTTCTGCTGCGTGCCGCACTCAAAAAAGTGGTTTTGAGAAAAACGCGTTCAAAGTTTTAGGTTTGTTAATTTATGCGATAAATTGGAAAAAAAAAATTTTACCTTTAATCAGCGATGCCGGCACCATATAGCTGGCCTTCAAGAAGCAAATGATTGTCCCTAGCATCTTTTCTCGAACTTGTAGAGGCTCTTCTTGCCTCTTTTGCAGCGTCTGTGAGCGAGCGCTCCGCCAGCTCGATCCGCGCTGCGTCGGTTTCAACGCAAAAATTGAAACAATTTGGGCCGATAGTTATCCCCAACGTCTCCAAAACTTTCATGAGGCTTCTCAGGGCATCATTGAATAATAATACCGCGATATCAGCTGCAATATCGACGATTTTTTTGCTCCCGGACTGACACTTGGGGGCTATTGCCCAAACTGATTTGTTGTAGCTTTCGTTGTTGTTTTGCGTGAAGCCGCCCAAACAACGCTGCAGCAAATCGTCTCTGCTCAAATTTTCGAAGACTGGCGTAATTGCCGGGACCCCGAGCGTCACGGAGCGCTGCACCGCACCACAAAATATTCAATATCTCCGAAAATAATTATTTTTTCGACCTGGGTCCAACGGCATCTTAATCTTAAATGTATTTTAGATTTTTCTAGATGGTTTTCAAAAAATCGATTTTTTGAAGCCGTCACAGTGGTGTTGTCCCTTAACTCGTGTGGCACCCGTACATCGAGCTTCTTTTTGTATCCAGCCTTATTCAAGTGGTTCCAAACGGTTGTTTTTTGTGCAATGTTTAGCTTCTGGATAATCGAAACAGTGCTTACATGACGCGGTCGGACTCGACGATTTCCATGATTTTATCGACATTTTCGACAATTGGCCTTCCAGAGCGTGGTGCATCTTTGACATGAAAATTACCGGAACGGAATCGACGAAACCAAAATTGCGCTCGATTGGCTGTTACAGTATCAGGACCATAAACACTATTCACATTTTCAGCCGTCTGGCTTGCGTTTTCGCCTTTATCGAAGAAAAACTGTAAAACATGGCGTATTTTCACTTTGCTGCTGGCCATCTTTGGCGCCGCGCTCAAAAAATATCGAGTCAAGCAATCACAAAACTGTCCGAGATGTTTATTCTAGTACGAAATCTTATCTCTCTAACGCCATCTAGCGTAATCCGATCGCACTTATACAACGCGAGATACAGATTACTAAAGCCATCTATTGCAAAAATAATGCATTTCTCTTTACTACACCTAACACGTTATTATTTTCCGCAGTATAATGTGAAAAGCACGCGTTGTACAAATACGTTTTTCTTTAGCCACTGTATGTGTATTAACATTCGAAAATCATTGAAACTAAGAAGATCGAACGATTAATTAAATCTTTATCTATCCTCCATTTTAGCAAGCCAACGCCCAACAAGGACTCGGATGTGAGGCAGAGAAAGTGAATACGCGAAAATGATGAATAATATCGAGGAAGAGATTCGACGTGCAGCGATAACACAATAAATACAACAAAGCTGACATGTACCTTCGTCGTCGCGATATACAATTCTTGAAGAACAACAACAACAAGAAAAAAAAAACACAGAAGAAACACACGAGGATGATTCTTTTTTTTTTCTTCGAAACTAGAATTATCTTCGGACAAAGAAAAAATCACATCGATTCGTCGTCTTCTCCCTTCCCCGCCACCGACGCTTATCAACTTTTGCTATCTTTATCTCGCACGTGGAATCGGACACTCAAGGCGTCCTCGACCAAAATTGAAAAGAGTCTCCCATCGTCCGAAGTCATCGGCTACTGCGACAAATTTGAAGGAACAAAAAGAAACTTGACGGAGTTCAGTGAAAGGTCATTTTGTGATCGAACCGCGAAACAAAGAATGGAAGAATCGAGGACGACGTAACAAAAAAAAAAAAAGAAACTAGAATTTAAATTTTGTCGGAGGAAACGAAGATATGGCCTCGTTCTAAGCATCGCTTTTTATGCGACGGCTATTTTTTGGTTTTCACAGGAACACAGGAAGAAAAGCTCAATTGGAGCCGACTGGAGGCGCGAAGACGCGTGTTTCTTCGTATGTTTTTTTTTTCTTTCGCCCCCCCCCCCCCCCCCCAACCTCGACATTCGTTGTCACGTAATATGTATGATGACGATGAAGATCCTCGAGGACAATGATCCGAGGAATACGAAGATCGAAGAAGAAAAAAAAATGTAATTGGCATCGAGCCATAAAAATATTAAAATCGCTAATTCTGCCGTCATCATTAGTACTATTACAATTATAATTACTTATTACACGATAACTATCACTGTTATTATTGTTAATATTACCATTATTACTACTATAATCTTATTATTACGATTATAAATATTATATGAATCACCTATTACAATTACGATTATTACTCACGATAAAGACGATTATTGTCCCATGTTGCGTAATTGACGTTGCCGACTATTGAAGACTTCGATTACAAGTAAATAATAGCCGTACCTCGGAGTTTTTCGTATTATTTAAAAATAAATAAATACAGGATTGAAAAAAAAAGAAAAAAACATCATTGAAACACCGAATCGTGTTTCATCGTGTTCCGAAAACTATTCCACATTCGAGGAACCGTGCTACCCTTCGCTTCGAGATCAACGACAAATTAACGGATCATCGCAGTGTGACAGCCCGAAAAATAGCCGATTTTCGTGATTTTTTTTTTTTAGGCGAATAGGATAAGCTTAATCAGTCTAATTACTAAAAGTAAGGTTACGTTTAAGAATTTTTTTTGTGTCTAAAACTGAATTTTATTGAACAACCATGATATACATTCTAAAGTATGACATTTTATCTGCATTGTGTGAAAATTTGGTTAAAAAATTTCAAACGGTAAAAAAGTTACAGCCGTTTTCCTGGGACGTGTTTTTGTTGACAGCGTTTGCGCTACCGGACGTGCCTCTGCCATTTGAATTTAAGAGGAATTTGTTTTTGTCAAAAAACTCGAGCATTTTCGACTTTTTACTAGAAATGATCATAACCAAAGTTGTAGGCAATTCAATTTTCTACAACTTTGGTCATGAGAATTTTTTGCCTGCGATCGATATTTACCGACTTAAGGGCTTACATACACCAGAAACGGCTAAAAGTAAGGTTATGGTTAAGAATTTTTTTTTGTGTACAAACTGAATTTTATTGAACCACAATGATATACATTTTAAAGTATGACATTTTATCTACATTGTGTGAAAATTTGGTTAAAAAATTTCAAACGGTAAAAAAGTTACAGTCGTTTTCCTGGGACGTGTTTTTGTTGACAGCGTTTGCGCTACCGGACGTGCCTCTGCCATTTGAATTTAAGAGGAATTTGTTTTTGTCAAATAACTCGAGCATTTTCGACTTTTTACTAGAAATGATCATAAGCAAAGTTGTAGGCAATTCAATTTTCTACAACTTTGGTCATGAGAATTTTTTGTCTGCGATCGATATTTGCCGACTTAAGGGCTTACATACACCAGATACGGCTAAAAGTAAGGTTACATTTAAGAATTTTTTTTGTGTCTAAAACTGAATTTTATTGAACAACCATGATATACATTCTAAAGTATGACATTTTATCTGCATTGTGTGAAAATTTGGTTAAAAAATTTCAAAAGGTAAAAAAGTTACCGTCGTTTTCCTGGGACGTGTTTTTGTTGACAGCGTTTGCGCTACCGGACGTGCCTCTGCCACTTGAATTTAAGAGGAATTTGTTTTTGTCAAATAACTCGAGCATTTTCGACTTTTTACTAGAAATGATCATGACCAAAGTTGTAGGCAATTCAATTTTCTACAACTTTGGTCATGAGAATTATTTGCCTGCGATCGATATTTACCGACTTAAGGGCTTACATACACCAGAAACGGCTAAAAGTAAGGTTATGGTTAAGAATTTTTTTTGTGTACAAACTGAATTTTATTGAACCACAATGATATACATTTTAAAGTATGACATTTTATCTGCATTGTGTGAAAATTTGGTTAAAAAATTTCAAACGGTAAAAAAGTTACAGTCGTATTCCTGGGACGTGTTTTTGTTGACAGCGTTTGCGCTACCGGACCTGCCTCTGCCATTTGAATTTAAGAGGAATTTGTCTGCGATCGATATTTGCCGACTTAAGGGCTTACATACACCAGATACGGCTAAAAGTAAGGTTACATTTAAGAATTTTTTTTGTGTCTAAAACTGAATTTTATTGAACAACCATGATATACATTCTAAAGTATGACATTTTATCTACATTGTGTGAAAATTTGGTGAAACAATTTCAAACGGTAAAAAAGTTACAGTCGTTTTCCCGGGACGTGTTTTTGTTGACAGCGTTTGCGGTACCAGACGTGCCTCTGCCATTTTTTATCTAAAAAAAATATTTGTTTCTTAAATTAGATAGATAAAACTAGTAATTATCGAGCCGAAATTTAAAAATTTCATTGTTTTGGGTCATGGCAGTCGCTGGAATAAAACAGGTGATTTTTCGCCTCAAAATTGTTCAGTACTTATGATGAAAAAAAAAACTATGCCAGGTATTGAAAAAAACGGCTCGATAAGGACTAGATTATTGTGCGAAGCATAACTGTGCAAAACTGGATCCCGATCGGTCCAGTAGTTGCGGCCATATTTCTGGTAGCGATTTTCAAAACACTGTTTCGAGTAAAACGCGTTTAAAACCTGTTTTAAACCTGTAAAAAATCATGGGTAGACCCGCCCGGGTCTACTCATGATTTTTTGCGCTTGGGATTCTCAAAATAAATCCACTTTTCATCCCCTGTAACTGTACGATGCGAAAAAACGACTTCCTTTTGTACCGAGCGAGCTAAATGTCACATGTGTTTTTGCGCTTTTCCATTTGCCTGTCGTTCAACTCATCTGGTAGCCATCTACCGGTCTTCCGAATCTTTCCCATCTCTCGTAGCCGATTGGAAACAGCTTGTTGACTAACGCCCAATTGCTCGGCGAGTTGTTTTTGTGTTTGCGAATCATATCTTCGTCCAACAATGCCTGCAATTCCACATCTTCGTATTTTTTTGGCGGTTTTCCATGTTCCTTGTCTGCAGCATCGATGCCACCACTTTTCAAACGCCGAAAGCATCGTTCACACGTATCTTGCGATGGAGCATGTTCACCGTAAGCTTCTCGAAGTAATCGGTATGATACAGCAGCAGTTTTCTTCAAATGAAAACAAGAAAATTAATGCTTTCCGCGAATGCTCCTTGTTCGGTATAAATTTCGACATATTGAACACAACGACGCAACACTACGCACACACTTTTCCAATTTATCACTCGTGCGCGTTCGACACTTGTTGAGATGACACAACAAAATGGCGCAGTGTCAAATCTTCATAGAACAAACGGCATCATTGCGCCATCTGTTGTCTGAAATCCGCACTTCATACTTGTACAACTGGTATAAAAAGGAAAACGAATGAATAATTTAAAATTACCTTGTTTTATTACAAACGCATGTACTTTTTTTTCTTCGTCTGTCTCGTAATTCGTATTATTTCACTCTTATCTACATTATATTAATCATTGACGATATATTATACAATACAAATTATTATTAATACAAAAAAGGTAACTTACACGATTCGCACTGTTCGAGAATAAAAATAATGTTTTGCTTTTTCCTTTTTTTTTTTTTGTTTTTTTTTTACATCTTCAATATTCTCATTACATGAGTAGTGTAAAGGTTAGGTACTCGGTACGCGAAATTTGGCGAAAGAGCGTGAGAGATGGAGACGAGCAAACGCGACTTCTCGATACGCATATGTGACTCGCATAGGAAGAAGCATTTTTTTGCTTTCTTTTTTTTAATTTTATTTGCGTGACGTACGAAGGTCACGTAGAAAATAGAATGAGGAAAAAATGATAATGGGATAAGAAAAAAAGATGTGTTATTCTTTGGTCGTGAACGCGAACAGCGCGATTCGATCCTCGGGGATCGGTGAGACACATATGAGGCATTCCCACGCCAATTTAATTTTTTTTTATTTTCCTGATTTTTTTTTTTTTTTCGTAAAATTGTACCCCGTGAAAGAAATATCCACGCCAATTTTGAGATTTATCTTTTTTTTTTCTTTTAGGAGTTAGAAATTTCTAAATTTCGATTTCAAAAGTTTTTGGAAACGTTTGAGGAGGCACGATGGGGTCGAATCCAACTTTCGAGCCTGACATTTTTCTGCATTGGTGCCCCCCCTCCCCCATCCCCCGGGGGGCTTTGCCCCCTCCGTCCCCCAATCCCCCGGGGGGCTTTGCCCCCTCCGCCCCCCGCCCACCCCCGGGGGGCTTTGCCCCCTCCGCCCCCCCCCAACCCCCCGGGGGGCTTTTCTCCCTCCGCCCCCAACCCCCCGGGGGCTTTGCCCCGTTCGCCCCCCCCCCAACCCCCCGGGAGGCTTTGCTCCCTCCGCCCCCAACCCCCCGGGGGGCTTTGCCCCCTCCGCCTCCACGGGGGGCTTTGCCCCCTCTGCCCCCACGGGGGGCTCTGCCCCTTGACCACGCCAGGGGGGAAACCCCCCTGGACCCCTCCCCGGTCTTCGGGTCCGCTATTCTGCGACGCATTTTTTCAAACTTCAAAACCCCATAACTTTTTATGGGGGCGGGGGGGGGGGGGGGGGGGGGTGACCGCCGCGATTTCTCTTCACGATCGTGTTCAGGGGGTAATTTTCTATAAATCCCCCCATCTCCCACCCCCCTCCGAGGTGGGGGTTATTTTGTAAACATTTACCAAATTTTCGTCCGAATCAGACATGGCCAACAAACAAAACATGACGCTCATAAAATTTTCATTTATTTCTCGCACTCGTTTCGTGCTCGTCGAACAATATTATTGAATCAATTTTTTCCCGATATAATTTTAATTGCTTGCAATCGCGGCTTTATGTTCAGTGATCTCAGGTGACCCAATATCCTGGACGGTCTTTTTACTTACAGATACTTTTACTTACAGTCCAAAAGTTTGGTACAATGAGAATTTTTATAGAAAAATTAGGAAAAAAAAAAAAGCAAATAGATTTGGAAAATTAACGACAACATTAATCGATTATACTTCGAGGATATGCAACAAACTAGTTTCCAACAAAATTTTACCGTAATCCGGACAATTGAAGATTCGAAAAAAAAAAAAAAAAAAAACTAAATGAAGACAGAAAATATCGGAAACATTGACTCGAAAAGGAAAAACGAGATGGATAAAAAATAGTTTACGTTAAATTTCTTCTTTGCGGCATATTTAATTTCATTGGCAAAGCTTTTCGATCGTTGCAAGTGCAACAATGAAAAATAACTATCAAAAAACTTATAAAAATTGTCCTCTCGTTTCACGGCGCGAACATTTTTTTAATCTGCTTTTTTTTCCATTCGCGAAATGTCTCGTACAGAAAATTTATAGACAGAGGCAAATCCTCTGAAAAAACGACCCCACCCGGGGGGGGGGGCTCCTCTGAAAAAACGACCCCCCCCCCCAGCCCCCCTCCGCGAGGATATTCAATGCGTTCGCTCTTCTCCGTAATAAAATATTAATAAAAAAAAAATTAAAAAAAAAAACAATCACGCCCGTACGTATTAGTCGGTCGCCTAATTATAACATTCTCATTATTTACAACTAAAAATGAACAAATTGAAACGGTGATTTTGTTGTTGTTGTTGTTGTCTTTTCTTTCTTCGCAACTGGACTTTGAGTCCGAGCAGGTGAGAAGTTTGTGACGTTTGAAAATTGCATCGTTGAAACGCAACGATTTCTTTTTTTTTTTTTTTTGCTATTTTTCCATTTATTTATTATTACGCTCATTTATTTATCGTTACGCTCAAACGTTTGAGTGATTTTCACTGTAAAAAAAAAACAAGTGCGAATGATTATTTTTCGTTGCGTTCCAACGGATGCAAACTTCAAAAAAGCAAAAAAAAAGCAAAAAAAAAAAACACACGTGTAGCTTTTTCTCACCGCCTCTCCGACTCCTCGTTCCTCCCACACTCCGATGGATAATCTCATCGGATGATTTTACATTTTGGATCTTAAGATTAAATCGTGAGTCGACGATTCCCACAAAAAAAAAAACAAAAAAAAAAAACACCATTTCACTACTTTAGCACCGTATTTCTCCGCCAACACCCCCCCCCCCCTTTCCCTTTGGAAGAAAAAAAAAAATACAAGTTTATTCGTAAAAGCTGACAACACGATTTTGCACAAAATATATGCCAGCGAATCATCGACACGACATGGAAAAGCCCCCCCCCCCCCCCCCCCCATTATTTACAGTCCAAGTTCGGATCTCGATGACTCGTCGCACGATTATGCGATTTATTCGCTGACATATTCGAAACTACGTCCGCCCTCATCGTGATTCCCGTGCAGATATTGTCGTAGGTGTCCAATTGGATTCCCATACTTGTTCGAGTCCTGCTAACGTTATTTTTTTTTTTTTTTTTTTTTTTTTCAATGGAAACGCTTGTAAACGCTATTTTTTATTTATTTACTTTATTTTAAATGCAACTTTTTGATATTGCGTTTAGAATTCTTGCCCTCGTGATTGTAATCACCGTTTCAAAAATTTTTTATATTCAATTTTTTTTTTTTTCTTTTATTCTTCATCTAGTTTGAAATTATTGCTCGTTTTTTTTTATCGTTCTTATATATTTTCTTTGTTCGAATGAATTTTTTTTTCTATGGTTTCATATTTTCGTCTTTATTAATACAATTATTATTTTATTTAGGCTTTTCATTTGAATTTTGGTTTTCTACGATTCCTTTTTTTTTGCGTTTACACCTTGTTTAAGCCCTGTTTCGACAAAACGGAGCTCAACCGAGAAGTTTTCCTTTAACCCTTTGAAGCATAGTGACATACCGGTATGTCGTCTACGTCCACTCTGTTTTTCTTGAATAAAAAATTTTTTTAGCGCATACACGACGAATGCAAATGTATATTTAGGATTTTAGGAGATCAATTGTTACTACATTATCACTATTGAGGGCTTGTGTTGCACTTAGTGGATGTTGATCATCACTACGGTACAAAAAAAAACACGTTTTTTTAGACGATAAATGTAATTGTGCCTAATCTAGCAGGTAAACCATACACAAAAAATGAATTCAGAGACGTTTTTTTTTGGGTCGCTGATTACGAATTCGAGCTGAAAATCCAGAAATTCAAAATGGCGAATCCAATATGGCGAACGAAAACCGGAGATTTTACTGGAATTACCAAAACATCGGAGTTGCTCAATACGTTGATTCTGTTATACTGAATTTCTAATAGAATTACGCTTTTAGCATTACCCGGAGCTAACGTGCGAGGACGTAGCGAGTTTCTTTTTTAATTTTTAATTTAGAACTTTTTAAATTTATATATTTTCACTGGTTTCAAAATTAGCGACTTCAATAACCCTTAAAGCACCGAGTTTCCTCTCCATCAAGAAAATTTTATGTTTCAGTTCACCAGTTATTTTTAAATTATAAGCTCAGATTAGTATCAGTGACCAAGCCAGATTTGTGTTTCATTATCCTATATTGGAAGTGCCATTTTTATTGTTCAATTTTCAACTGAGATTCGAATTCAACGATTCAAAAAAACCCCTGCATATGGACTTTCATCTTCATCAAGCTACTTTGAGCATTTTGGTCCGTCATATTGGATCCGCCATGTTGAGGTTCCAAATTTTGAGCGCAGATTTGTAATCAGCGACCCCGAAAACCCCCAAGTACCAACTTTTGCTTTCATCGAACAATTTTTGCATTTGTCGTCCGCCATATTGTATCCGCTATCTTGAATTTTCACAATTTGAGTGCAAGATTTGTAATTACCCGAGCAGAAATCTAATCAGGCTGCCTGAGGATCTATCAGGGCCGGATCAGGGATCAATAAGGCGCCCTGATCAGGCACGCATGATTTGCGCCGGACAGGGGCCTTATCAGGTATCAATAAGGCGCCCTGATCAGGCACGCCTGATTTGCGCCCGACAGCGGCCTGAGCAGGGATCAATAAGGCGCCCTGATCAGGCACGCCTGATTTGCGCCGGATAGAAGCCTTATCAGGTATCAATAAGGCGCCCTGATAAGGCACGCATGATTTGCGCCGGACAGATTGGGCCGGAAAGATTGGGACGGTCATCGCCAAAACCGGAACAAAAACTAAACGATATTGTCAAGTAAAATAAAAACTTAAACTTTAAAAAAATGTTTTCATATGTTTCATATTTTTAATAACGTTAGTAAACTTGATAACGTGTAACTGTGATAATAATTTAATAAATGTTGATCTATTTTTGAACAAAAAATTAATCAAATGATTGAGCCAGATGACACGCATGTCTCAGGCTGGATGAGGCACCTGATCCGGGCCAGATAAGTTGCTTGATCCGAGCCAGATATAGTGCCTAATCCGAGCCTGGTAAGGTGCCTGATTCGGGCCTGATAAAGCGCCTGATCAGAGCCTGATAAGGTGCCTGATCCGGGCCTGAATTTGCAAAAGCGTTACATCCCTGATCAGGGCCGGACTAAATTTGCCTGATCCGGCCCGGATTTTCTATTGTGGCAGCCTGATCCGGCCCGGATTTCACCCTGAACTAATTTCTGCTCGGGTAGCGACCCCGACAAACCTCCGAGTACGAAGTTTTGAGCTGATCGCACGTAAGAAAAAATGTATGCTTCAAAGGGTTAATTTGAATTTTATGTCATTGCAATTACCTTGAATCGTATCCCCATAGGGATGTGGGTTTAGGATCTGGAGGAGTCCTCGACAAATTTCTGCACGGGTTGGTCGTTAAAAAAAAAAAAAAAAAAAATGGACGAGGGCAGTATCTGAAAAATTCAAACGGAATGAATTGGGTGATTGACTTATTTGGGCTTTTGATTGCCATAATCTACGTAAACTCTGACAACCTCGCCGCTGTATTTTCTCTGACTGGGCATGAAGTAAAAGTCTGGCTGTTGCGAGGACATTGATTGTCCGCTGTTGCCGGGTGTCTTGAAACGATTGTTACGACGATCTTCCGTGTAATAGCCAGGCTGCGGTGGCGGAGCTGATTGCCTTGAGCCAGGTGCGCGTGGTAGACTGTATGTTGCACGTGGTGACGTCATTTGATGGTGGTGGTGCTGCTGCTGTTGCTGCTGCTGCTGATGGCCGTTGTGATAAGTGTTGTGACCGTTGTTGCTGGCGTGTTGATGCAATCTGTTCGATTCCGAGGGATTTGCAGCTGAAGCAACCGCAGCTGAGGAACGAGGCGATCTCGCGGCGGTAACACCACCACCACCACCGACACCACCAGCCCCATTGTCCGTCGTGTCTCTCGAGCGTGGAAGACTCGATACCGGGGGCGGTGGAGCTTTCTCCTCCGTCTCGAAAGCCTCGAATGCGAAATTTGTATTTGCACCCGAGGAATAGTCGCGCCAGGCGTTGTTCGCTATCAGCCTTTCCTGCTGTGAAGAAATCAAGAAACACACCACGTCCAGTTTTTGTGATCAGTAAACAATTGCCGAGGGGTGTTCGATCAAGGCTACATGAACGTTCTAGATTTACGGATTGCACATAGAATTGCTCAGTGAATGGACCAAAGCTGATTTTTATTTAAGGGCCAACACCACTCGAAATTTAAAAAAAAAAATCGATTTTTTTTTTGCTTAAGGGACAACACCACTGTGACGGCTTCAAAAAATGGATTTTTTGAAAACCATCTAGAAAAATCTAAAATACATTTAAGATTAAGATGCCGTTGGACCCACGTCGAAAAAATAATTATTTTCGGAGATATTGAATATTTTGTGGAGCGGTGCAGCGCTCCGTGACGCTCGGGGTCCCGCGCAGCCGCCTCTTCCTGAGGAAGTATCGGAGGCAATTACGCCAGTCTTC
This sequence comes from Ophion ventricosus, assembly GCA_963932345.1. Taxonomy (NCBI): domain Eukaryota; kingdom Metazoa; phylum Arthropoda; class Insecta; order Hymenoptera; family Ichneumonidae; genus Ophion; species Ophion ventricosus. The sequence goes on along the minus strand of OZ010713.1, from coordinate 35,011,048 downwards.
GAAAATTTGAGCAGAGACGATTTGCTGCAGCGTTGTTTGGGCGGCTTCACGCAAAACAACAACGAAAGCTACAACAAATCAGTTTGGGCAATAGCCCCCAAGTGTCAGTCCGGGAGCAAAAAAATCGTCGATATTGCAGCTGATATCGCGGTATTATTATTCAATGATGGCCTGAGAAGCCTCATGAAAGTTTTGGAGACGTTGGGGATAACTATCGGCCCAAATTGTTTCAATTATTGCGTTGAAACCGACGCAGCGCGGATCGAGCTGGCGGAGCGCTCGCTCACAGACGCTGCAAAAGAGGCAAGAAGAGCCTCTACAAGTTCGAGAAAAGATGCTAGGGACAATCATTTGCTTCTTGAAGGCCAGCTATATGGTGCCGGCATCGCTGATTAAAGGTAAAAAAATTTTTTTCCAATTTATCGCATAAATTAACAAACCTAAAACTTTGTACGCGTTTTTCTCAAAACCACTCTTTTGAGTGCGGCACGCAGCAGAACTCGAGTAATTTTTATCCGATCGACTTCAAATTTGGACTGCATCAATAAAACTAGATTATCTAAAGAAGTACATAGGATTTTTTCGATATCTCAATAATAAAAAAAGTTATAGCCTATTCTCGACGAGAAATTTTGCTCGTAAATCGTCCTTTAATTTCAAAAGCGTGCCTATTTTTTAAAAATCAATATTTTTTCAAATCCCTATGTACTTCTCTTCAAAATATCATATTATTAACGAAAACACTCGGTATTTTTTTTCAGATCGACTTTGAAGAGAGTTCTGCTGCGTGCCGCGAACCACTGCAGAGGCAACAGTACCTGACGCGGGAGCTTCCCCAGCGTCACCATGGGGCGTGAAAAATATGAAATTTTTTTTTTATGTATCTTCAATAAACAACGAACAAAACAAAAAAAAAAATTTCGAATATCTCTTTTTTTCCCACAAAAAAAAATTCTTGAAAAATGGCAAAAAAACAGGGGGTCACAGTGGTGTTCTGCCTTAAATGGTGCTTCAAAGCCTCTGGAAAATGAGGCAAAAAGTTTTTTTCCTAAAAGAATTTTGAATGTTGATCTTAGAGAAAAATGTTTCCCACAAAAGTTGTAGCCTATCAAAAGATTGATCTTTTATGTTCTATACAGATTTTGTCTAAAACCATTCTGCTTCCAGAAAAAATGGGATAATGCTCCAATAAGTACCTATCCAATTTGATCCCTACGACAATTTCTGCGCGTTGCATCATTTCGAAATGATCCGAGACTAATCTAGTGCAATATGCGAGATATTTCGAGTTTGCAAGAAGAATGTCAAATGTCAGATCGTTGGACCGGAAAAATGGCTGTAGCGTGCGGTGTAATAAAGCTATGGGACAATGTTAGTAGAAAGCTGAAGCGGAAAAAGGATGGTTTTCATCAAGTACCTCGAACGACTCGAGCAGAGCTGGTAAATTCTCTCGCGACGTGTTTGAACGTCCGTGAGAGAGTGAGGAATGAGCTTGATAAGGGCTACCAGTTGGGAGAGGGTCGATGCATATTTGGGGGAACGTGTTGTTGATGTGGTCGGTGCTGCTGTTGTCCCTGATAAATCAGCTGTCTCTGATGTTGTTGCTGTGGTTGTTGATGAGGATGATGGTGATGATGATGATGATGATGATGATTGCTCTGATCGTTTTGACGATGATACCGATTCGCGTTCGTACGATGTATCGGGGCGACCGAGGCGGTAGAAGATACCAAAGGCAGCGAGTAAACCCTCTACAGGCCCGACAAACCATTGACGAGTATGTAGTCGGAGGAGAGGCGCGCGCGCGGGTCATGCAACAACAACAAGCAAAGCAATGAAAGGCAGTTCGATACCCGAGAAAAAGAAAGAAAAAAAAAAAAAAACGAGCGTCTTCTACCGATTCAAGGATTGATCCACGAGAGATGGACACGTTAAAACATCGTTATTTTTCCCATCGTTTGGTAAACTCTTTATATGCTTTTGAACAATAATCTTATTTTGATCTTGTGTATGAAACAAAGCCTCACTCACGTACGAACTCACGAACTCACTCACGTACTCACTCACTCACGCACTCTCACTCACTCACTAACTCTCACGTACTCACTAACTCTCACTCATATTCACTCACTCACTCATACACGCACACTCACTCACGCACTCATTAACTCTCACCCACTCACGCATTTACTAACTCTCATGAACTCATTCATTCACGCACTCACTCACACACTATCACTCGCTCATTCACTCACGCATTCACTAACTCTCACTCTCACTCACTCACCCATTCACACTCACTTACCCACTCGCTCACTCACTCACGCATTTACTAACTCTCACTCACTCACCTGTTTACTAACTCTTACTCAATCACGCATTTACTAACTCACGCACTCACTCACGCATTCACACTCACCCACTCACACACTTACTCACTGACGCAGGCATTCACTAACTCACTCACTCACGCATTTACTAACTCTCACGAACTCATTCATTCACGCTCACTCACGCACTCACCCACTCACACACTATCACTCGCTCACTCACTCACGCATTCACTAACTCTCACTCTCACTCACTTACCGACTCACTCGCGCATTCACTAACTCTCACTCACTCACGTATTTACTAACTCTCACTCACTCACGTATTTAATAACTCTTACTCACTCACGTATTTAATAACTCTTACTCACTTACGCATTTACTAACTCTCACTCACTCACGCATTTACTAACTCACGCACTCACTCACCCACTCACGCTCACTCACTCACACACTTACTCACTCACTCACTCACTCACGCATTCACTAACTCTGACTCACTCACGTATTTAATAACTCTTACTCACTTACGCATTTACTAACTCTCATTCACTCTCGCACAATCACTCACGCAATCACTAACTCTCACTCACTCACGCACTCACTTTCACTCACACGCGCACACTCAGCCACTCACTAACTCTCACTCACTCACGCACTCACTCACTCATGCATTTACTAACTCTCACGAACTCATTCATTCGCTATCACTCGCTCACTCACTCACGCATTCACTAACTCTCACTCTCACTCACTCACGCATTCACTAACTCTCAATCTCACTCACTCACGCATTCCCTAACTCTCACTCTCACTCACTCACCCACTCACACTCACTCACGTATTCACTAAATCTCACTCACTCACGCACCCACTCACGCTCACCCAATCACACTCACCCACTCACACTCACCCACTCACACTCACCCACTCACACTCACCCTCTCACACTCACCCACTCACTCACTCACTCACTCACTCACTTACTGATTTACTCCAACAATACTCTTTTTTTTGGTCTTTTGTACGAAGCTAAGCCTCACTTACTACCAGAGTTGTGAATAATGCATTATTTTGATAATGCATTACTGTATACATTACAAATTACAAAAGTAATATGTAATGGATATATGTTCCATTACAAATTACAAAAGTAATGTGTAATGGATATACGTTCCATTACAAATTACAAAAGTAATGTGTAATGGACATGTGTTCCATTACAAATGACAAAAGTAATGTATAATGGATGTGTGTTCCATTACAAATAAGAAAAGTAATGTGCAATGAATGCATGTTCCGTTACAAATTACAAAAAGTAATGTGTAATGGTTGCATGATCCATTACAAATTTCAAAAAGTAATGTGTAATGGACGCATGTTCCATTACAAATTGAAAAAGTAATGTATGATTAATGAGTGCTTCATTACAAAATACAATTACAATAAGGTAATTCGTAGTGGAGAATATTCCATCACAAATGGAGAATATTCCATCACAAGAAAAACGAATTTACTTAAAACAAATTTCAATGAGCGAAATAAAATAATCAGATAGCAATGTGCAAATTTCTAACGTGAGCACGGCAATTTTTCTATTTGTAATGGAATATTCTCCACTACAAATTACTTTTTATCAATTGTAGTTTGTAATGGAACATGCATCCATTACAAATTACTTTTTGAAATTTGTAATGGAACGTGCATCCATTACTCATTACTTTTTGAAATTTGTAATGGATCATGCAACCATTACACATTACTTTTTGAAATTTGTAATGGATCATGCAACCATTGCACATTACTTTTTGAAATTTATAATGGATCATGCAACCATTACACACTACTTTTCTCATTTGTAATGAAACACACATACATTACACATTACTTTTGTAATTTGTAATGGAGAACTTATCCAATACACATTATTTAAAGTAATGAGTAATGCATTATTTTAAAATTACTATTTTCACAACTCTGCTTACTACTGACTCACTGATTCACTCACACACAGTCTCTCACTCACTCACGCATTCACTCACTCATCGGCTTGTACCAATGGCAAAAGCAATAATTTTCCTTTATAAGATACGAGAAGAAAAAACTTATACGTTAAAGCAATTGAGCAGGGTAATCGTTTAATTGTCGCCGATCAGATACTGTGCCCATAATTTCTGTACAATATATTTTTGGAAATAAAAATCATCGCATTACACTTGACATTAATTGAGAACTACGGTGAGACGTTGAGCTTATTCAATTGGCATTCTTCCATATTAGTATAATATCTATGGACTTTTCAATGCAGTTATTCAACAAATTACCGAAGACTTTAAAAAAAGAATTATTTTGAAAAACATACGGGTGCTGAATTTTTATCGGTATTCGGAATATCGATGAAAAATCGGCATGAAGGGGCTTTTTTTTTTTGGCTAGCAGCAAGAGTTTCCAGAGTCGCGAAGAGCGGGAGAAGAACTTTGGTTAGAGGGATTTAAGGTGAAATGCACGGGCAAAGAGAAATTACGGAGACATAACCGTGAAAAAAAGCGCATCCAGAGAAACAAAGGCAGAAGAAAAAGAGAGTCAAGAGTCAAATATAAAGGTGTTAACTTTAGTGAAAAAATACTTTTTGTTATTCGAAGAGTCTTGCATGATTGCACTAGTGCTCTTGGAACGTCGTATCGAATTCATTATCTCGAAAATTAATAATTCATCGTTCAGTGTAGTTTACCTTGGTGGTACGTTTTCTCGTTGCTCTGTAGAGCGTACAACTCGCTTGTAGCAATGCCAGAGCTACCAATGCGGCCACACAACCAACCACGATGTAAAGCTTCGTCGAGCCAAGCAACAGATCCATCGAATTCTGCACCGTACTCTCACCATCCTCGTACCCAACGTCGTTGGCTGGAAAAATACAATTAAACAAAAAAAAATTATAATTTTCTTTCGGCCTTATAAATTGTACGGGAAAACGTATCCTGCATTGGCGCTTTCCGTTTGACACGTTGGGCCAATTTGACACCAACGAATTTTCAATTAATTAAATGCTCGAGATACAAAAATGAAAAATTTCCTATAATTTTTGCCAACAATGTAATTTTATATTCTACGAATGTCAATTATGTAGACATATTGAAAAGTGTTAAAATCGTATTCCTGATGGAAAATAAAAATAAAAGACCAAAGTGTTGTTAATGGCCGATAGATGGCATCCGAGTCAAATTGATCCGATTTGTCAAAATCGTCGAGGTAAGTGCATCATTTTCTAATACTTTATTTCAATAATAACAATTTTTTTTGACAGAAAATGCCGGATTTTGAAAGAAAAAAAAATGTCATCCTCAAAGTCAATTAAGGGCGGGGTAAAGTATTAAAATTTTTTTTCTTTTCATTTTTTTAAAATTTTTTAAACGAACGCATAATATCTCAAGAATATTGTGTTAAAATTTCAAGTCGATCGGAGTAAAATTGACGAAGTTATGAGTATTTGAGCGTCTATTGCTCCATGCCGGGTTTTATACCTGGGCGGCGCACGACAGTAAAGAAGAAAGAGTTTCGCGTAGACAAACGCAAAAAGATGGTCTCGATCATCTTGATGGAAGCCTTTTGCTCTACGGACCTGGCATCGACGACTTTCAGTGAGTATAAGAAAATTATCGAGTTTTATTTTGAATTTCTAAAAATTCAAAGATAATTGAAAAATCTGAAAAAATTCATACGTATTCAGAAAAATGAACGAATCACGAAAAAAAATTGGGTTGCGGAGAAATTTGTTGACTAATTTTTTTTTTTTCATCATTTTGTTAATAACATTTTGGAATTATTATTATGCAAAATTAATCTTTTGAGTACCTTTAATATGCATGAATTTTCTCAGATTTTTATGCAATCGAGAAGTGTTCTCAAACTTATGTGCAATGAGCGCTAAGCGACCAAACTCTTCTGCGTTTTTCAAACCGTTTTTCTGAGACTCGTCATATTTGAAGTCCGTGTGCACGATAACTCAAAATCTACTGGACCAATCGCTTTGAAATTTTGCACAGTACTTCTTCACATAATTCACCAGGTATTGTCGAGAGCTTTTTTGTTTTTTTTTAAATAATTACTAATTTTTCAACAACAAATTAGCCGATTTTTTTTAGCGAAAATCGGGTTTTTGGCTCCCAAGTGCTACGAAAAATCGAAAAATCGAAAAAAAAAAAATCCTCCCGTCATTACCTCGAGAAACATCTCCTTTAACAAATGCATTTTGATTTTTTTGTTTCAAATGATTCTGTTGCGAGTTATGGTGCACACCGCAAACCAACTTTTTTCCGAGGCGCCTCCGGGGTTTAATTTTCACTCGCTCAATTTTGAATATTTTGCAATGCAAATTTAGGAGAATGTTGTTCAAATGTTACTTTATTATATGTAAATTTTTCAATAAACGAACACTATCCGTTACGCCAAAAAAAAAATCTTAAAAACATGCCTTTTTTTCGCCGAATTAACTTTACCCCGCCCTTAAAAAACGAGAAATTGATCATTTAATTGATTTTTCACAATAGCGACAATTTTAACCGTTCGGATCACAATGAAAGAAAAATCGCAGCGGTTTGAACTCTTGAGCGTTTGTCCGGGATACGTTGAGGTTGAAAAAAAAAAAACCCGAGAATCCTTAGCCTATCGATTATTTACAGAGTAATCATGAGTTATGTGTTAAATCGTAAAAACGCGGTTTTTTTTGCCATTTCTTACATCGAGTTTCTCACATGAAAAAAAAAAAAAAAAAAACATCCAAAAATAATGCAAAGAACGTATAGAGGATACTTTGAAGTTTCCAGAACCAGGCTTTCATTTTTTCTACGATCAATTAGTACACGAGTTATGAGTCATCAAAGTCAAAAGTGTCATTTTGGCTTTTACAAGCGATAATTTGCAGATAAATCATCATACAGAGGGCATGGAAAATCTGTATAAAAAACATGCTATTCAAAAACTACCCCTAACAGCAACAAAACATCAAAAACCACCCCTGGCAGTGGCGATGCGCCTGAAAATGCACTTTTATTGATGTTCAGTTCATAAAAAATTTTGAAAACACATGAAAAATCAGTAGCAAGAAAATCTGACTCGAAAACTACGCCCAACAGTAACAAAACATCGAAAACTACCCCTAGATGTTGTGATACACCTAAAAATCAACTGCCATTAGTGATGTCCGGGTGCTTTTTGAACGCGAGTGGCCTTGCCTCTCACGAATCGGGGTGCTTTTTGAACGTGAGTGCCCTTGGAAATGAGTAATAACGTTTTGTGCATTGCGAGTGAATTTTTCCCAACTGTAGGGTTGTTCGTAAGGGTTGGAATTATCCGTAAGTCCTTCAGAATATGCTTATGTGTTCTGGAACACTCGTATTTCGATTCAGATCAGGATAAAATAACAAAAAATGAGATGATAACATTTGATCCATTGGGGGGATGAATTTCTCTCAATTGAGGGGTAGTTCATAAGGGTTGATTGATCCGTAAGTTCTTCAGAATCCCACTACGTGTTCTGGAGCGACTTTTTCTCAATTTCTCGCAGAAATGAACGATGGAAAATGAAATTAACATGTTTTCAAGCCGTTGGGGTGGTTTTTTCATTTGGGGGTAGTTTCCAAGGGTAGAAAAATTCTCGAATAATTTTTTTCTCACATTGGATACTTATGAATTCAGATTCACCATGTACCAACTTTGCCAAAAGTTCCAAAAAAAAACTCAGCTGTTAAAGGGTTAAGGCCGGATCCTGAATTAGAAGGTCCAAAAAATCGATTTTTTTTAAATTGTTTAAATCTATTCCTGATGTATCTAAGAATGTCTAGACAAAGTTTTATAGCCCAATTCGAAATATTACCAAAGATACAGCACTGAACGTAGTGGAGTGTCGAGCAGGTATACGGGCGCTCGGGCAGTAAGGGCGCCCGTTTTCTCGAGTTTTCGTTTTTACGATTTTTCTAATTTGGCGTATCTGATTACAAAAAAACTAGAAGTCCAATCGAAACAAACCAAAGCTTGTTCGCTTCAGTGTCGCTTTCTTTTCTATTTGAACTAAAAACATTGTCGAAAAAAAAATTCTTAACAATTTTTTTAGCAAGTTGAAATAATTTTTTTTTTCACAAAAAGCACATTTTCTACTTCAAACCCGAAAAAACATTCAAATTTCAAAATTTTTCTCGTTTTTTTTTAGTTCATATAGAAGAAAAATATGTCACAATTAAAATGGTTTTTGGTTTTTTTGTTTCAGATGAAAATTACGAGCTCCATTTGTCACGCCGCATGGAAACAGCAGTGGCACGAATGTGCATAAAAATCGGTTGCCTGTTGATATTTTTCTTTAAAAAAAATTGTTTTCTTATGTTCAGACATGTAATAAAATAATCTGAAAATTTCGCTAAACTTGCTTTTTTTTTTTACCCGAAAAAAATTCCTCAAAATATCGATTTTTCGAACCGGCTAATTCAGGATCCCGCCTTAACAAAGATTTTGAAAACTTTGTTTATCTCTGTACGAATGTAATTCAATCTTTCCGTGTACATACAATTTTTATTCGAGATTGTCTGAATATTTTCAAATTTTCGTTGTTTTTTTTTTTTGAGGTTCAATTCAGGCTGTAATTATGAAATAATTCGTTTTCAATATAATTCTCTACGTGAAAAAAAAAAAACAAATGCTGAAAAAATCGTTTCGATTCAAACGTCCATTATCGTAGCGAGTGAAATTTAAAAAAAAAATGTTCAATATTTTATAAACGAAGAGAAAAATGGTTTGTTTCTTACAAAGAGGAGCCCTGACGACGAGATATTGCGGATCGACAGTCAACGATCCTACTCTTCCGGTGAGCAGAGCTTCCTTCAAAGCACCTTCGGCAACAGCAACGGTATCAGCTGGTCTCAGTGCTCGACCTTTACCCTCATTCTTGTCCAATATTAAATTCATCTTCGCGATAACGCCATTTTCCCCGTTTCTCTGTAGCTCGTTGAGCATAATTTTGTAATAACCCGGCAGTTTGCTGAGTGTTGGGCCAAAATTATCCGTGATCGTGTTAGAAATAACCTCAAAATCTGGAGTTCCAGGTTGGGGCGCTTCGAATCGATCGCCCAAATTTACGAGCTTAACTTCAACGTCGTAGTACAATCTTGGCGGCGCTGGTGTCGCTGGACCTTCCTCGTCCTCTTCTGTCGAGATAAAAATTACTTTACAAAACAATATCTCGACTGATTTAATTTCTCTGTCGAAGCGAATTTGAAATAATTCCTTGTTACGTTGTACAGGGTGTCCAATAGGAAGTTGCTAAAACTAAATAAGTGTCTCTTCCCTCCATGAATTCAATAGGGGTCCCTTTTTCTAAGGCGCATACCTGAGGCCCCGCAGTTTTATTCCAGTCGTGGTTGAAGCAAGTACGCGCGCGTCTAAATGAGTGAGCTCACCACGGAAGAAAAAGTATATCTTATTGAGTGCTTCTTCTCGAGGGAAAAAATTTATAGTAATGCGTATAGAGGGTTTCGTACTAAGTTTCGAACTCATAGAGTTGCCAGCGAAAACACTCTGAAAAGGTAAGAATTTAATATTTATTCATATTCATCTATCACACAACTTGTGTTTCAATTCAATTAAACTGCATTGAAGTAATTTTACGTTAATTTTTGTAAGATAATCGATAACTACGTGGAGTATGGTACACTCCAGGACCGTAGACACGAGTTGCCAGGTCCATCTGTTACGGTGACTACACCAGAGAAGATCAACGAAGTTGAGAATTATTTCAAACAAAATCCAAATGATTCGATTCGGAAAGCTGCTCAAGCATTAAAAATAACCAAATCATCATTACACAACATTTTGAAATATTTTTTAAAGTTTCATCCGTATAAAATAAGCACTCATCAATTGTTGACTGAACATGCCATGACGAAACGCATCGAATTTTGTAACACTATTACGGGAACGTTTGAAGCCGAAGAACTTAATGAGAAAATGATTATTTATTCCGATGAAGCACATTTTTCGATGAATGGGTGCGTAAACAAGCAAAATTACCGGTTTTGGGGAACGGAAAATCCCAACGTATCGCTAGCGAAGTCCCTTCATCCACAGAAAGTAACGGCACGGGCAGCGATTTCAGTAAAAGGAATTTATTTGCAATTCTTGGAATCTACGGTAACAGGAGAGAGTTACAAACAGCTTTTGAAAACGAAATTCTTCCCTTATGCAAAAAAGAGGGGACCGGTTAAAAATGTTTACTTCATGCAAGATGGAGCGACGCCGCACCGGGCTCTCATGAGGTGTTTGAAGCTATTCATCGCGTATATGGGACTCGAGTAATCGGTCTGGGGTACCCTAAATTTGCTCAAGGCGGACTAGAATGGCCTCCGTACTCACCGGACCTGAACCCTTGTGATTTTTTCTTGTGGGGTTACATTAAAGATCATTGTTACGCTAAAAACCCCAGCACAGTAGAAGAACTGATCGCGGCCATCCAGGAAGTGGTTCGCGGCATTACGAACGATATGTTGGACACAGTTTTTCACAGTTTTCAAAAGAGAATTGATTTTTGTGCACAATCTAACGGTTCGCATTTCGAAAATATCTATCATTAATCACTGTACTTTTTCGTTATTTTTATAAGATGTAATAAATTGACATAAAAAATATTTCACTGGGTTTTATTTATGTGCGTTTAAAACTGCAGAGTTTCCTCTATTTAAAGCAATTTGGCTTTTCTGATTCTCTGCACGTGTTTTGAAATGACAGCCGATTAGTTTCAGCAACTTCCTATTGGACACCCTGTACATACATTCAGAAATATTGTGTCAATATTGTGTCAATATTGCCGATTGAGTTTAGGTAAGAGTTTTTCATAGTATAAACTTCAAACGCGTTTTTCTCGAAACAACGTTTTCAAAATCTAGCTCCATCGTATCTCTAAAACTAATAAACCGAATCTCTTGAAATTTCAACCACATATTGTAAACATGATTCGCAACAAGATGACCCTCGATGGTTTTAAAATTTTGATTTTTACTCTTTTTTTTGCGAAAAACTACGAAAAAAACACGTTTTTTGACTTTTTTCGTTTTTCATCTGCCATTTTTTTTATTTTTTGATAAAACTTTACATCCGAGGGTCATTTTGTAGCTGGTGTCATACTGAATCTAATGGACTTTGATTTTTTTGTTTCCGACAAGCCGTTGCCGAGTTGTGATGGAGCTACCTAGCCCACCTATTTTTCCGGCGTTACGTTAAACTATAGTTTTTGTACTTAAAAATGAATAAAAATGAATTAACATTTTTTTTTAAATGTATTTCAAGACTTTATTTATGAAACCCAACAACTTTTATATTCATATCTTTTATAAAATGCTCAAAAAAAAATCGCGAAAATAGGCTTTTTTTCGTGGCTCCAATATAAGGCATTTTATTTGCACGTCTTAAACCATATAATTGCAACGTTATGGGCTATCAACGAAAGACTGTCACAACCGTACCCAGTCTACCGTAGTCCTAAAATTAATTTTCTCTCTCCTCGTCCAAATTGCATATTTTATTAATTAACTTTGGCTCCGTAAATCAACTTTAGTCTTCATAAATCAGTCGAAAAAAAATAAAAATGATATCCACGATACGATCTGTGAATCGATTTTGTGAATCCGTTTTCATTATTTCCGTATTTATATTTGGCCAATAAAGTGCGCACCTTCGATTCCGCATGACTGTACGCAAATTCTTTCGGACGAGACGATAGGCGTGGCTTCGTGTTTGCGAATTTTCTTGTTGACCGGATTAAAGACACCGCCTTTGACAGGGAACATCATGTAAAGACAATGATCATCGGTAAACGACAAATCCCGGATGTCTTTGGTCACGCGTTTTCTCGAAAATCTCAATGTCGTCACGCCATTCTCGATTTTTCCACTAGCGTTATAAATATCCTGCGAGGGATCCAATAGCGGGGCATTGTATCCGCTCATCCATGTATCCATTACGAATGCTCGTCCACTTGTTTTGTCGACCCAACCGAGAACCGCGTCCGTTTGGGTCTGTACATTACAACGATAAAAATACCAATGACAATCACCAAATGCTGTACATGGAAAACAGTTACAACGAAAATAAGTAATAACGTTTTAATTATTGCAATTGAATTATTTACCATTTTTTCGTCGTCCGAAAATCCAACGCCTGTCCAACTGTTCGTATGTGTTGTGATGATTGTAAAGGACATTTGATCCTAAAAACAAATGTGTAATGGATTTTCTGCCTCGTCTTTAAATCGTCGAAATGATCACTCACTCACACTCACCCATTCACCCACGCGGTCACTTACTCACTCACACAGTCACTCAATTACTCACACTCACTCAATTACTCACACTCACTCAATTACTCACACTCACTCAATTACTCACACTCACTCACTAGCGAGTGAGTGTGTTTGGGTCTATTTGGCTCACTCACTCACTAGTGAGTGAGTGTGTGAGTGAGTGAGTGATCGAAATGATCATTTTATCGAAGTAATGAAACCAAGAAACTCACTCACACTCACTCAGTGAGTGAGTCAAACAAATCCAAACTCACCCACTCACTCACTAGTGAGTGAGTGAATTTGTTTGGGAAGTGAATTTGTTTGGGTGAGTTTGTTGGTTTGATCACCCAACCCCAACCCAAACAAACTCACTCACTCATTCTCTAGTGAGTGAGTTTGTTTGGGTTTGTTTGGCTCACTCACTCACTAGTGAGTGAGCGAGTGAGTGAGTTTGGGTTTGTTTTACTCACTCACTCGCTAGTGAGTAAGTGTGTGAATGAGTGAGTGGTCGAAATGATCATTTCATCGAAGTGATCAAACCAACAAACTCACCCAAACAAACAAACTCACTCACCCGCACTCACTCTCACTCATTCACTCACTAGTGAGTAAGTGTGAGTGAGTGAATGATCGAAATGGTCACTTCGATGGTCATTTCGATCACTCACTCACTTACTCACTCACTTACTCACTCACTCACTCACTAGTGAGTGAATAAGTTTGTTTGGGTTTGTTTGGCTCACTCACTCACTATTGAGTGAGTGTGAGTGAGTGAGTGAGTTTGTTTGGGTTTGTTTGGCTCACTCACTCACTATTGAGTGAGTGTGAGTGAGTGAGTGAGTTTGTTTGGGTTTGTTTGGCTCACTCACTCACCTACTCACTCACTCACTCACTTACTCACTCACTCACTCACTCACTTACTCACTCACTCACTAGTAAGTGAGTTTGTTTGGCTCACTCACTCACTTACTCACTTACTCACTTACTCACTTACTCACTTACTCACTCACTCACTTACTCACTCACTCACTCACTCACTCACTCACTCACTAGTGCGTGAGTAAGTTTGTTTGGGTTTGTTTGGCTCACTCACTCACTATTGAGTGAGTGTGAGTGAGTGAGTGAGTTTTTTGGGTTTGTTTGGCTCACTCACCCACTTACTCACTTACCCACTCACTCACTCACTTACTCACTCACTCACTAGTAAGTGAGTTTGTTTGGCTCACTCACTCACTTACTCACTTACTCACTTACTCACTCACTCACTTACTCACTCACTCACTCACTAGTGAGTGAGTTTGTTTGCGTTTGTTTGGCTCACTCACTCACTATTGAGTGAGTGTGAGTGAGTGAGTGAGTTTGTTTAGGTTCTATTTGGGTACAAACTCACTATTGATTCAGTGTGAGTGAGTGAGTGATCGAAATGATCACTTCGATGAAATGGTCATTACGATCACTCACTCACTTACTCACTCACTCACTCATTCACTCATTCACTCACTCAATCACGCATTCACTCATTCGCTCACTCACTCACTTACTCTCACTCTCACTCACTCACTCGCTCTCTCGCTCGCCCCCCCTCCCCCCCCGCTCGCTTTTCTTCTGCCTGAATTGTGTTTGCACGTCAGTTACTTGCTTGAAGAATGAAAGTTGCCCCGCGGTGCGTCGTGAACACGACGAGGTTAACCGTCATAACGAAGCGAAAGCAAAAGATCCTGAGAGCATTGTACGCGCTTGTCGAAGACAACGCACTTGTCGAGCAAGAGAGAGAGAGATAGAGCGAGAAAAAAAAAGATATAGCCAGCGTGAAAAATAATTGTACCTTCTTCGTCTTGTAGGTCCACTTGATGTAGTACTCGCAAGTACCGTTTTCAATCGAGCAATGCCTCGGATGTCTCCATTCGCCTCCGCATCCGCCACCTTCGAGAATCGTGTGGCCACCAAACTCTTCCTTGTTCTTCTCATCTAAAATTCCATCGATCATTATTTCTTCAGTCTCTTTATTTGACATGTGCTTATTAGAAACTTAAATGAAAATATGAATACAGTGAAAAATCAAAAATTGATCGTTAGGTCGATTTTACCCGGGATGACCACGAAGGTCATCCTTCAAGAATATCTATTAGGTGTGTGAATTCATTTTTACAGATTTTTCTAGCAGGGAATCCTCTTTCAAGTTGAAATATGTCAACGTCCTTTTAGGATTTTAAAGTATTGACAAAGCCCTGTTCTAGGCGCTGTATGAATTTATTGGGCGAGCATCATAACCTTAAAATAAAGTAGTAAGAACAATGGCAACCGATGAGCTGCAGATTCGCCATTGCATCCTTTACGAATTCCAACAAGGAAAAAGTGCCACCAAAGCGTGGGAGTCAATTTGTTCTGTGTTCGGGAAGAGTATTGTGTCATACGAAACATGCAATTATTGGCTTAAACGTTTTAGAAACAATGATTTCGAACTCAGTGACCGTGCGCGTACTGGACAGACTGAAAAATTTTCGGACGACGATTTGGAAACTTTACTGGTCCAAAATTCTTCACAGACGCAAGAAGAACTTGCAGCCCAACTAGGAGTTGATCGATCAACCGTTGCCAAGAGGTTAAACGCGATGGGAAAAATTCAGAAGCTCGGAAAATGGGTCCCACATGAACTTACCGAATACAACCTCGGACAACGGATGAACACGTGTCTTTGGTTGCTTGGCAAACAACGAAGAAAGAACTTTGTCTGGAAAATCGTGACGGGGGATGAAAAATGGATGATGAGAATCCCAAGCGGAAAAAATCATGGGTGGACCCTGGAGAACCAACAACATCAACTCCCAAACCGCAAATGAACGTCAAAAAAATGCTTTTGTGTATCTGGTGGGACATAAAGGATGTTCTCTATTATGAACTTCTAGAACCGGGTCAGATCTGCACTCACTAACTCTCACCCATTCACGTACTCACTAACTCTCACTCATATTCACTCACTCACTCTCACTCATATTCACTCACTCACT
The DNA here is from genome assembly GCA_963932345.1 of Ophion ventricosus. Taxonomy (NCBI): domain Eukaryota; kingdom Metazoa; phylum Arthropoda; class Insecta; order Hymenoptera; family Ichneumonidae; genus Ophion; species Ophion ventricosus. The sequence goes on along the minus strand of OZ010713.1, from coordinate 34,995,389 downwards.
CATACACGCACACTCACTCAAGCACTCATTAACTCTCACCCACTCACGCACTCACATTCAATCACTCACTCACGCATTTACTAACTCTCATGAACTCATTCATTCACGCACTCACTCACACACTATCACTCTCTCATTCGCTCACGCATTCACTAACTCTCACTCACTCACCCACTCACACTCACTTACCCACTCGCTCACTCACTCATGCATTTACTAACTCTCACTCACTCACGTATTTACTAACTCTTACTCAATCACGCATTTACTAACTCACGCACTCACTCACGCATTCACACTCACTCAATCACCCACTCACACACTTACTCACTGACTCAGGCATTCACTAACTCACTCACTCACGCATTTACTAACTCTCACGAACTCATTCATTCACGCTCACTCACCCACTCACACCCACTTACCCACTTACTCACTCGCTCACTCACTCGCGCATTCACTAACTCTCATTCACTCAAGTATTTACTAACTCTCACTCACTCACGTATTTAATAACTCTTACTCACTTACGCATTTACTAACTCTCATTCACTCACGTATTTACTAACTCTCACTCACTCACGCATTTACTAACTCATGCACTCACTCACTCACCCACTCACACTCGCTCACTCACTCACACACTTACTCACTCACTCACGCATTCACTAACTCTCACTCACTCACGTATTTAATAACTCTTACTCACTTACGCATTTACTAACTCTCATTCACTCTCGCACACTCACTCACGCAATCACTAACTCTCACTCACTCACGCACTCACTTTCACTCACTAAGAGCTGCAGATTCGCCATTGCATCCTTTACGAATTCCAACAAGGAAAAAGTGCCATCAAAGCGTGGGAGTCAATTTGTTCTGTGTTCGGGAAGAGTATTGTGTCATACGAAACATGCAATTATTGGCTTAAACGTTTTAGAAACAATGATTTCGAACTCAGCGACCGTGCGCGTACTGGACAGACTGAAAAATTTTCGGACGACGATTTGGAAACTTTACTGGTCCAAAATTCTTCACAGACGCAAGAAGAACTTGCAGCCCAACTAGGAGTTGATCGATCAACCGTTGCCAAGAGGTTAAACGCGATGGGAAAAATTCAGAAGCTCGGAAAATGGGTCCCACATGAACTTACCGAATACAACCTCGGACAACGGATGAACACGTGTCTTTGGTTGCTTGGCAAACAACGAAGGAAGAACTTTGTCTGGAAAATCGTGACGGGGGATGAAAAATGGATGATGAGAATCCCAAGCGGAAAAAATCATGGGTGGACCCTGGAGAACCAACAACATCAACTCCCAAACCGCAAATGAACGTCAAACAAAATGCTTTTGTGTATCTGGTGGGACACAAAGGGTGTTCTTTATTATGAACTTCTAGAACCGGGTCAGACGATCACTGCAGAACGATATAGTGACCAATTGAATCGTTTAAGCGAAGCAATTGAGCAAAAAAGGCCATTCACAGGACACGGAAGGCGAAAAGTCATTCTCCTGCATGATAACGCTCGACCTCACGTTGCTCGTACGACCCAAACAACTATTTTAAACCTGGGCCTGAGAAGTTCTTCCTCATCCGGCATATTCACCGGACTTGGCCCCATCCGACTATCACCTACTTCGGTCAATGGCCCACAGCTTAAGAGGGAGCCACTTGCGAGAAGTCGAAGATATTAGGAAATTCGTCGATGACTTTATCGCCTCGAAACCAGCCAGCTTCTATCGTGATGGTATCTGCATACCACCAGATCGGTGGCAGAAGGTTGTAGAAAGCAACGGGCGATATTGCCCGGATTAAACACGGTTTTGTCTATTTTTTAATAAACCGCAAGTATGGAAAAGAAAACTGTAAAAATTAATTCGCACACTTAATAGAAATTAATATAAAAAAAAAAAAATGAAGCGAAAAAATGAAGAAATGTGAGATTCTTACCGAAGAAATTGAAGGAAGCGACACCTCTTTGTGATCGATGCCCATGGTACTTGAGCTCGTCGACTTTGTAAAAATCTTTGACGGTAACTTTGCCCTTCTCGACACCGCTCAACGGTACGTGAACATATTTTCCCGGCTCTTGTCCCTTTGCCCATATGACCTGCATCTCACCGTCCATTATTTCATGATCGGTGAGCTCGACCGATGACAATTTCTTTCGAAAAACAATTGTCGTGACGTTGTTCCTTTCGAATCCCATTGCCGCTGTAAGGCTGTCCTTTCCACCCCAGAAAGTATCGACACGTGGTGTCGAACGATCCCTCGTGTAGTAATCACCAATTCTATGAGTATTTCCGTGCGCCATACCGATCACCATGTCCGTGCAGTCCATAGGATTGAAATCGTGCTTCGGCGTGTATTTATGAACAGCCGGCCTCGCAGGTGCTACATACGATGTTTTTGTTTTTGTTTTGGTTTTTCGTAACGAACGTAACGAAAGTTCAAGAGACACGGAACAATTAGTGGCTTCAGCGGATCGAACGAGTGCCATGATCAAGGTCAAACCCTTCGTGGCTTGTACAGAGTGCCGCGTGTCCATGCGCTTAATGTTTACCTTTGCAAGAAGGAATATATCGATGGTCCCGAGCGGGTCTATCTTATCTCGCTCAGACCTTTACGCAGTAGCGTAATTGAAAGGGTCCCAGATGTACTAGCGTAACTCTCGCGTCCTCCGCGAAGTATCGTATCTCGGCAGACCCTGTTCATTCTAACGCATCTCCGGGCGCGCGTGAGATCCATCGTATCTCCCGCAGCCTTAGAACGGAGTATCGTAACTCGCCGACTGCGATATGCTCTATCGTAACTCAGATGCACCAAAACGTTTCATCGTATCTAGGAATCGTAAGTTTTCAGTAAACGCGGTTTGAAAGTTTCGCGTTCACAAAAATAAAATGTCACTGAATCGTCACAACATTTATGTCTAAATATTGCGCATTATACGCAGAATATTTTTTAGACATGAAAAGCGTTGTGAAAATAGAAACATAATATACTATTATCATAATATTCATCATATATTTCGGTCGAAAGGTCTTTGGTATGCCTTCCCCCTGACAGCCGTCATGCTTCGACGAAAGGTCTTTCATTCAAATTATTAGCACATGTATGTGTGCTAATAATTTGTATGGAACTGTATGAAAAATAGCTGCTTGTAGAGATATACCTAATGCATATTTTTTTCTAATGAAATTGTTTCATACTATGTAAAGTTTTCGGAATAAAGTTAAAAAATAAAATATCTTGTAACTGGTAATCAATTTTTGTTTCAAATAACATCGCGAAATCTCAGTCAATTTTCAAACGAATAGATATAGTGATAACCGTAATACAATTCTTGTGTCGCCCAATCTCAAAAGGTGTTAATAATATCATTACGATTATTATTTTTCTATATTTCACGATTAATTAATTATCTGTTTAAATCAATGAATTATTATATTATTTCCATTCACGTCACAATAATAACATACTTATAACTGTTATCGTTACATAATTTATTCTTTCATTGTAAGTCGTCGAGATTTTCGACGACTTACGATAGAGTAGAAACTAGAATGGAACTTTCAGAGCGCGGGGGGATACGATATCTTGTTTTACTTTAATTAATTACAGCACAAAAAATTATCAAAATGATTTAAAATTTTGTCTGGGCATTCTTCAAGCTCGAACGAACTTAGTAGTGATGTTTTTCAAAAATCACCAAATTTCGACTTACGATGAAACGTTTTGGTGCATCTGAGATACGATAGAGCATATCGCAGTCGGCGAGTTACGATACTTCGTTCTAAGGCTGCGGGAGATACGATGGATCTCACGCGCGGCCGGAGATGCGTTAGAATGAACAGGGTCTGCCGAGATACGATACTTCGCGGAGGACGCGAGAGTTACGCTAGTACATCTGGGAACCTTTCAATTACGCTACTGCGTAAAGGTCTGAGCGAGATAAGATAGACCCGCTCGGGACCATCGATATGGACGATTTGTTTTTGGTTTAATTGTGCCACGATTAGTCGAACATTGATGCCTCGTTGATGAATTGCGTTTGTGTGTTATACAATTATGTGTTGTGATATATAGTGCGAACTAATTTAATACAACTATCATACACTACTGAATAAGGAGCTAATATGATGCGGATGGTATTGCGACACGTACGTCATGATGATGAGAATGCTGATGATGATGTTGAATGTTGATGGGTCCATTTATAATGTTATCTGGCATACTAATAGTTTTACTGTACACATTTATGGATGTACAGGCTTTCTCATGTCGAGGAGTTTCCGGACACTTGACGAAATCTTACCATTTGATTCAAATTAATACAGTCAATTGTTTGTCATTTATCGAATGTACGCTCCAAATTCCAAATCGATCGTCGACACTGACAGAAAAATTCCGACGTGTGTCAGTAATCGCAAAATATTTTTGTTCTCTGTTTCAGATGAACAGTAAAAATATGAAAAATGCAGCATTTTTTTTTTTGACAGCACAGGAAAGACGCCACCGTTTTCTTTTGTAAAAAAAAGTGTTTTTGAGCTCTTTAAATCTATAATAAAATCGCGTTAAAATTTAAAAATGATGCGATTATTTAATCACCCTCAAAAAAATTCACAAAAAAAAAAATGGGTCCTTTGCGGGCGTACCCTTTAGACGCCCGAAAAGGAGCCATTAAAAAATCAGTCTCATTACTCAATTTGCACACCTCGTACATCTGTGTTATCACATTCTTATCTACGAATACTCATTGTACTTTCGCCATGCACTTTCTAACGAAGAGCGTCCCAGCGCGGACGCTTTAGTACAGGGTGTCCAATAGGAAGTTGCTAAAACTAAATAAGTGTCTCTTCCCTCCATGAATTCAATAGGGGTCCCTTTTTCTAAGGCGCATACCTGAGGCCCCGCAGTTTTATTCCAGCCGTGGTTGAAGCAAGTACGCGCGCGTCAAAATGAGTGAGCTCACCACGGAAGAAAAAGTATATCTTATTGAGTGCTTCTTCTCGAGGGGAAAAATTTATAGTAATGCGTATAGAGGGTTTCGTACTAAGTTTCGAACTCATAGAGTTGCCAGCGAAAAAACACTCTGAAAAGGTAAGAATTTAATATTTATTCATATTCATCTATCACACAACTTGTGGTTCAATTCAATGAAACTGCATTGAAGTAATTTTACGTTAATTTTTGTAGGATAATCGATAACTTCGTGGAGTATGGTACACTCCAGGACCGTAGACACGAGTTGCCAGGTCCATCTGTTACGGTGACTACACCAGAGAAGATCAACGAAGTTGAGAATTATTTCAAACAAAATCCAAATGATTCGATTCGGAAAGCTGCTCAAGCATTAAAAATAACCAAATCATCATTACACAACATTTTGAAATATTTTTTAAAGTTTCATCCGTATAAAATAAGCACTCATCAATTGTTAACTGAACATGCTATGACGAAACGCATCGAATTTTGTAACACTATTACGGGAATGTTTGAAGCCGAAGAACTTAATGAGAAAATGATTATTTATTCCGATGAAGCACATTTTTGGATGAATGGGTACGTAAACAAGCAAAATTACCGGTTTTGGGGAACGGAAAATCCCAACATATCGCTAGCGAAGTCCCTTCATTCACAGAAAGTAACGGCACGGGCAGCGATTTCAGTAAAAGGAATTTATTTGCAATTCTTGGAATCTACGGTAACAGGAGAGAGTTACAAACAGCATTTGGAAACGAAATTCTTCCCTTATGCAAAAAAGAGGGGACTGGTTAAAAATGTTTACTTCATGCAAGATGGAGCGACGCCGCACCGGACTCATGAGGTGTTTGAAGCTATTCATCGCGTATATGGGACTCGAGTAATCGGTCTGGGGTACCCTAAATTTGCTCAAGGCGGACTAGAATGGCCTCCGTACTCACCGTACCTGAACCCTTGTGATTTTTTCTTGTGGGGTTACATTAAAGATCATTGTTACGCTAAAAACCCCAGCACAGTAGAAGAACTGATCGCGGCCATCCAGGAAGTGGTTCACGGCATTACGAACGATATGTTGGACACAGTTTTTCACAGTTTTCAAAAGAGAATTGATTTTTGTGCACAATCTAACGGTTCGCACTCCGAAAATATCTATCATTAATCACTGTACTTTTTCGTTATTTTTATAAGATGTAATAAATTGACATAAAAAATATTTCACTGGGTTTTATTTATGTGCGTTTAAAACTGCAGAGTTTTCCTCTATTTAAAGCAATTTGGCTTTTCTGATTCTGTGCACGTGTTTTGAAATGACAGCCGATTAGTTTCAGCAACTTCCTATTGGACACCCTGTATAAACCTACACGGTGGCTTTCTTTTTTTTTTTCTCTGATTAAATTGTTACCTTTTGTAGCTCCCGACTTGGTGCTAGGCTCCGCTTCCAGGGTTGCGTGGTTGGAAGTAGGTTCCGGTTCAGATACTGGCTCGGGATGGGAATGCGATACCGTTTCGGGCTTAGGCTCCGACGCGGGTATTAATTCTGGCTCGGATGTAGGCTCTGGCTCTGAATTGGATGCGGATTTGGACTTGGACTTAGGTTTCAGCTCGGATTGGGGTACGGATTGCGGCTCTGGCTCGGATTTTGGTTCCGGCTCGGATTGTGGCTCTGGCTCGGATTTTGGTTCCGGCTCGGATTGAGGCTCTGGCTCGGATTGAGGTTCCGGCTCGGATTGAGGCTCTGGCTCGGATTGAGGTTCCGGCTCGGATTGAGGCTCTGGCTCGGATTTTGGTTCCGGCTCGGATTGTGGCTCTGGCTCGGATTTTGGTTCCGGCTCGGATTGAGGCTCTGGCTCGGATTGAGGTTCCGGCTCGGATTGAGGCTCTGGCTCGGATTGAGGTTCGGATTGCGACTCTGGCTCGGATTTTGGTTCTGGAAAAGATTGGGGCTCGGATCGAGGCTCTGGTTCGGATTTGGGCTCTGGTTCAGACGCAGGCTCTGGCACGGAATTCGGTTCTGGCTCGGATTTGAACTCTTTTTGGTATTTAGGTTCTTGCTCGGATTCAGGCTCCGGTTCCGCGTTAGGTTCCGGTTCTGATTTAGGTTCTAGTTCGGGTTGAGGATGAGGTACAATGGACGTGGGCTCCGGCTGAGACTTTGGTTCAGGTGTACCGCTGGGCTCTCCTGTGCAACAAAGCAGCAACGACATGCAAACTATTTTTAAACCAACACCTTGTGCGGATTATCTCAATGGGGGGGCTGGAAGGGTGGGCTCAATCGTTAATACCAGACAATACTTATTCGATACTTCGTACATATAGGGTTGCCAGGCGTCCGGCTTTAGTCGGACATGTTTGGCTCTTTACGGTCGTGTCCAGCCAAATATTTACGTGTCCGGTCTGGCCGGCTTTTGTTTTTTTTTTTTTTTCAGTGTAACGCGTCGCACGCGGCGTCTGCAGCCTCATCGAGATCAAGTGGAAGAATTCAAAGAAAACACGAATATGTACCAAATTGCCAAAGACTACTTGAACTCTTGGACAAGTGGATTTAGTGCCGAATTCAAAAACACTTTCAGTGGATGACTTTAGCTGATGTTCCAAGCTGGGAACAAGCAGCGGAGACGATTGACGTTGGGTCTAGACAAAATTTACAGTTAGATTACGGTACATTTTTCTATTAGTGACAAAAAAAAAAAACATTCTACCGCAACACAAGAATGACTGACTTTATAAAGCTGGCATATCAAAAGTGGACTGCTTATTTTTAATCATTTCATAATGAAGAATTTCATTTCCAACTACTTAAATTGGCAGAATATTATTTTGCAATTCCAGGCCACAACGCCAACGTTGAAAGTGTTTTCTCTTTGGAACGCAATAAATTTCTGAGACAATTGCAAAGATGATGTTCTTATTGTGCAATTTAAAATTAACCTACTTAATAATTTTACGATACGATTTTTAAGGAAAACGACGTTCTTGATAAAGTAGGTAGAAATGCAAAATATAACTAATTATACATTTTTATTATTTTTTAAAGAATTTCGAAAGATTTTGAATTACCTTATAATTGGAATGCCAAAAAGCAGGTAGCTTTTTAAAGCCGGATCCTGAATTAGAAGGTCCAAAAAATCGATTTTTTTTAAATTGTTTAAATCTATTCCTGATGTATCTAAGAATGTCTAGACAAAGTTTTATAGCCCAATTCGAAATATTTCCAAAGATACAGCACTGAACGTAGTGGAGTGTCGAGCAGGTATACGGGCGCTCGGGCAGTTAGGGCGCCCGTTTTCTCGAGTTTTCGTTTTTACGATTTTTCTAATTTGGCGTACCTGATTACAAAGAAACTAGAAGTCCAATCGAAACAAACCAAAGCTTGTTCGCTTCAGTATCGTTTTCTTTTCTATTTGAACTAAAAACATTGTCGAAAAAAAAATTCTTAACAATTTTTTTAGCAAGTTGAAATATTTTTTTTTTTCACAAAAAACACATTTTCTACTTCAAACCCGAAAAAACATTCAAATTTCAAAATTTTTTCGTTTTTTTTAGTTCATATAGAAGAAAAATATGTCACAATTAAAATGGTTTTTGGTTTTTTTGTTTCAGATGAAAATTACGAGCTCCATTTGTCACGCCGCATGGAAACAGCAGTGGCACGAATGTGCATTAAAATCGGTTGCCTGTTGATATTTTTCTTTAAAAAAAATTGTTTTCTTATGTTCAGACATGTAATAAAATAATCTGAAAATTTCGCTAAACTTGCTTTTTTTTTTGTACCCGAAAAAAATTCCTCAAAATATCGATTTTTCGAACCGGCTAATTCAGGATCCCGCCTTAATTTTGATTAAGATCTTTTCGTTTATTTCCAGAAGAATGGATATATTTTTTATTTGTATAATAAGAATTTTTAGTTTATTGTGTTTTGCCATAAGAGAGCAATATTTGTTTTTTTTTTTAGTCTATCTAATTATAGTCTACAGAAGGCTGAACATTTTTCACTTCGTTAATATGACAGGTAAATACCAAATGATGATAAGACTGATTATTAATTGTTGTTAGTTGTAACTGGTTGATTTTGTAACAAAACTGTAATTCATTTGTACTCAAAAAACAATTAAAAAACGTAACAGCGTTTTTTTTTATTATAAAAGGTACGTTTGGTTATTAATGAAGTGATGTCCGGCTTTTAGGGTTTCCGGCTTTTATATTTTAGGGCCTGGCAACCCTATTCGTACAGGACAAAGGCATTTTTTAATTTACCTTTATTTGTTTAAACTCTTACTGCAATAATCTAATACTTGAAAGCTGACAAATTCTCCTTGTATCGGCACAAAGAGAAGAGGCAAATATATCATCAAATTGCACTACATCACTTTCCACAGAACTCCGTTAAACCCGTTGCGCTAAATAATACCTCAAAACCATTTTTTACATTACGTATGTTATAATAAATTATGTGAATTAAAGTCTAGAAGGATCTAATGTGTAACATTGTAATAAGTTCCGGTATACATTCTTTTCCGTCGTACTTTCAACATGTGGAGGCAAGACTGGTTCAAGAATGGATGAGATTGAGCTAATGTATATGCGTTGCGGCTACTAACCATCAGGATCGTTCTCTCGACGATTAATTAACAAGCTTCAAAAGACTAATTATAATCACGAGGATAAAATACCAGGTGTACAAGTATGAAATGCGGATTTCATACAACAGATGGTGCACCAATGCAGTTTGTGCTGTAAAGATTTGATACTGCGCCATTTTGTCGTGTCATCCAACAAGTGTCAGACGCGCACGAGTGATAAATTGGAAAAGTGTGTGAACAGTGTTGCGTTGTTGTGTTCAATATGTCGAAATTTATACCGAACAAAGAGCATTCGCGGACAGCATTAATTTTCTTGTTTTCATTTGAAGAAAACTGCTGCTGTATCATAGCGATTACTTCGAGAAGCTTATGGTGAAGATGCTCCATCGCAAGATACGCGTGAACGATGCTTTCGGCGTTTGAAAAGTGGTGACATCGATGCTGCAGACAAGGAACATGGAAAACCGCAAAAAAAAAAAAATACGTAGATGTGGAATTGCAGGCATTGTTGGACGAAGATGATTCGCAAACACGAAAACAACTCGCCGAGCAATTGGCCGTTAGTCAACAAGCTGTTTCCAATCGGTTACGAGAGATGGGAAAGATTCAGAAGACCGGTAGATGGGCACCACATGAGTTGAACGACAGGCAAATGGAAAAGAGCAAAAACACATGTGACATTTTGCTCGCTCGGTACAAAAGGAAGTCGTTTTTGCATCGTACAGTTACAGGGGATGAAAAGTGGATTTATTTTGAGAATCTCAAGCGCAAAAAGTCATGGATAGACCCAGGCGCACCATCCACATCAAGACCGCAAGACCGAATCGCATTGGCAGAAAGACGATGCTCTGTGTTTGGTGCAGAGTTGTGAAAATAGTAATTTTAAAATAATGCATTACTCATTACTTTAAATAATGTGTATTGGATGAGTTCTCCATTACAAATTACAAAAGTAATGTGTAATGTATGTGTGTTCCATTACAAATGAGAAAAGTAACGTGCAATGAATGCATGTGCCATTACAAATTTCAAAAAGTAATGTGTAATGGTTGCATGATCCATTAAAAAGTTTAAAAAGTAGTGTGTAATGGTTGCATGATCCATTACAAATTTCAAAAAGTAATGTGCAATGGATGCACGATCCATTACAAATTTCAAAAAGTAATGTGCAATTGTTGCATGATCCATTACAAATTACAATTGATAAAAAGTAATTTGTAGTGGAGAATATTCCATTACAAATAGCAAAATTGCCGTGCTTGCATTAGAAATTTGCACATTTGCTAAAAGTTGCTGTCTTATTATTTAATTTCGCTCACTAAAAGTTCTTTCAAGACTACTTCATTTTTTTTTCCTTGAAGCTCAATAACGCAGACGAAAAACGTTCAAATTAAAAGTTCGCACATTACTTTCACCTTGCTGTTTTACACAGCAAGTTGAAAGTAATGTGCTGTTTGCCAGTGTAAAACAACAAAGCGAAAGCAATGTGCAACATTCTAGTATAAACTTTTTTTTTTGTCTTGTCGAGTTTTATGCAGAAGAAAAACGAATTTACTTAAAACAAATTTCAATGAGCGAAATAAAATAATGAGATAGCAATGTGCAAATTTCTAATGTGAGCACGGCAATTTTTCTATTTATGATGGAATATTCTCCACTACGAATTACCTTATTGTAATTGTATTTTGTAATGAAGCACTCATTAATCATACATTACTTTTTCAATTTGTAATGGAACATGCGTCCATTACACATTACTTTTTGAAATTTGTAATGGATCATGCAACCATTACACATTACTTTTTGTAATTTGTAACGGAACATGCATTCATTGCACATTACTTTTCTTATTTGTAATGGAACACACATCCATTACACATTACTTTTGTCATTTGTAATGGAACATATGTCCATTACACATTACTTTTGTCATTTGTAATGGAACGTATATCCATTACACATTACTTTTGTAATTTGTAATGGAACATATATCCATTACATATTACTTTTGTAATTTGTAATGTATACAGTAATGCATTATCAAAATAATGCATTATTCACAACTCTGGTTTGGTGGGACCAGAGGGGCGTGGTCTATTGTGAGCTGCTAAAACCTGGGGAAACGGTTAAGGTAATTCGGTCGAGTTTGGCCGAAGTCAAATTTCATCCGTAATCTAGATTTATTTACGTACATTTTAACCATATAAAAGCTATGATAAATTAAATTGTTGCATAACAAAATATTATAAGCTTCTTTTAGGCGTGTAAATGATAAGTTAATAATTAATACCCGGAATAGACGAAAAAGTTGACTACCGAAAAAGTCGACTAACGAAAAAGACTCAACTTGACTACCTCTCTACACGTTAGGGAACGAACTAACCTAACCTTACGCATAAGGTACTAGATTGCATTCACGAGTTTTGTTGTAAAGAAAATGGAGCGGGTGCGTGCTTCAACAGGCCGCTTTGCATCCTTTTTTTTAACATAAGATTTCCGAGAAGAAACATAAAAACATAATACGTGTATTTGTATATTTGTGTCATAAAGCCTAAGAGTTTTTATCTAAGTCTGTATCTAAGTATTTTACAAGATTTATGTCCTATCAAGACTCTTGAGACGGTTGGAATGTTCCCGCTACAGAAAAAATAAATAAAACTCTGCTTCCATTTGAATGTCGTTATACATATATTATATGTATATAATATATTTTATATGTTACATATATTATATATGAACCAATCGTTCCTTGTTTACTTCATACTTGCTTTACATTTGCTTGTGTTAGACAATATTCATGGAATATTCTCTGCTTACGTGAAATGTTACACTCGACCAAATTCAAATAAAGCGCGCGCGACTGCGCCGCCATGTTTTTTCCCCTAGTAACTTCTGCTAGCGAGGGAGATCCGGTGTATGACAAGGACAGAGGCCGCGGACTCGCATTAATTATTGAAATAACAAAAAACCCTGTGGTAAATCGACTAAAATCGTTGGTAAATATCTTTTATAGATATCAACCGTTATAGTGGTAAGTTTGTTTTTTGGCCCTCAAACGATTAATTTTTCGTGTATATTGAAATTTCGATAGTTGGCGTGTCATCTGAGCCTTATGCCCTATAAGAGCAATGTAAAGTTATTTATTAATTACACCCAAACTACATGGTAAATTAACTTAAAATTTTGCAGACATGTAGAGCAAGGTCAACTCTTTCGATTAAATTAAAAAAAAAAACAGGGTCTTAAACGTGAACCTCAATTCGACCGAACTACCTTAAGGCCGGATCCTGAATTAGAAGGTCCAAAAAATCGATTTTTTTTCTATTGTTTAAATCTATTCCTGATGTATCTAAGAATGTCTAGACAAAGTTTTATAGCCCAATTCGAAATATTTCCAAAGATACAGCACTGAACGTAGTGGAGTGTCGAGCAGGTATACGGGCGCTCGGGCAGTTAGTGCGCCCGTTTTCTCGAGTTTTCGTTTTTACGATTTTTCTAATTTGGCGTATCTGATTACAAAAAAATCTAGAAGTCCAATCGAAACAAACCAAAGCTTGTTCGCTTCAGTATCGTTTTCTTTTCTATTTGAAATAAAAACATTGTCGAAAAAAAAATTCTTAACAATTTTTTTAGCAAGTTGAAATAATTTTTTTTTTTCACAAAAAGCACATTTTCTACTTCAAACCCGAAAAAACATTCAAATTTCAAAAACATTTTCATTTTTTTTAGTTCATATAGAAGAAAAATATGTCACAATTAAAATGGTTTTTGGTTTTTTTGTTTCAGATGAAAATTACGAGCTCCATTTGTCACGCCGCATGGAAACAGCAGTGGCACGAATGTGCATAAAAATCGGTTGCCTGTTGATATTTTTCTTTAAAAAAAATTGTTTTCTTATGTTCAGACATGTAATAAAATAATCTGAAAATTTCGCTAAACTTGCTTTTTTTTTTACCCGAAAAAAATGCCTCAAAATATCGATTTTTCGAACCGGCTAATTCAGGATCCCGCCTTAATACTAAACGTTTCCAAACAACAATTGACCGATTTGAACGGTTCGCTGGTTGAAAAAAAGGCCAGAATACCGAAAGAGGCAACACAAAGTCATTTTTCTTCATGACAATGCTCCATCACATACGGCAAAACCGCTTCGCGACACGTTGGAAGCACTCAGCTGGGAAGTTCTACCTCATGCGGCTTACTCACCAGACTTGGCTCCTTCCGATTACCAATTGTTCGCATCGATGGGTCAAGCACTTGCTGAGCAGCGCTTTGGTTCGTACGAAGATGTGAACAAAAACGGCTCGACGAATGGTTCGCAGCAAAAGGGGAAGATTTTGTACTGGCGTGGTATTCACAAATTGCCCGAAAGATGGGAAAAATGTATAACAAGCGATGGAGCATACTTTGAATAAAGCACTTTTTATGATTCTTCCGAATTTAACGTGTTTTTTTGTTTTAGAAAAAAAATCCGCATTTCATACTTGAAGAAATATACCATGAAGAAGAAGAATAATAGCCGGGAAGAGTAATAATAACAACCGCATGAAGAATAATAACCGGAAGAAATAGCCGAGGATGTACACCCTTGGCCAAAAGTTTGGGGCACCCTGCAATTTTTCTTTCCGGACAAAAAATTGAATATCTCGGCCAAAAAAAATCGGAAACCAATTTACCAAACGGGGTTTTGAAGAGAGTAAAGTCAGCTTCAATTTGCTTTTTTAATTTTATTTTTTCGATTTTTTTTGTGCCCGGTACGTCATTTTGAAAATGACGATTTTTCACGATTTTCGCACCTCGCAAAGTCGTGCGCTGGACTTCGTAAAAATAGAAATCTCGCTATTTAGTGAAATGATCTTAGAAAAGGGAAGTGTTAGCTTTAGTTTCGTTTTTTTTTTTTTAATTGCAATTTTTTTCGCAGAGAAATTTAGTTTTTCTTGAACAAACGGCAGGTTTCCGTAAAGCCGGCATCGTGCAGCGTATCGTGAAAACTATGAGGTTGAGAATATTTGTCCTAAGGATTAAAAAGTTTTGTTTTGTTATTTTGGAGTTGTTAAATTTTTTTCAGATTTTTGTTGGCAACATTTTTTTTCATCGGTAGTTTTGGTTGATCGTCGACGATTAATCTAACTAATTTATTGCCGTTACTTTGAAACGAAGATGTTTTAAGGGAAATATCAAGAAGAGAAAAGCTACTGACATCTTTGGCCGCAAATATAGGGCACTCCTATAAAATATTGATATTTTCAAAAGTACATAAAGCTATTATAGTTGTGTTACACTAACGCTAAGTTCGCATCATCGAATATAAAATTAAACAATAAAGAACCGCTTTGAGTGAATCGCAAAACATCTGGATCGTAAAAATTGACTAATAAATACATTTAAAAAACAATAAGAGTTCAATGGTATGCTCTAAACTGGAAAATGAAGGAAACACGCAGGGTGCTTAATGCTTTTGGTCAAGGCGTAATCGAATTTGTATGTCGTACTGATCAGACGACATTTTCTTTGATTTTTAAGAGCACTTGTCACTAATTTTCGAATCTGCCCAAGTGTAATTACTTTATTTTTCCCGATCATCTTTGATTTGAATGACAGTCAGTACTCATTCGTTTCACTCTGTATAAGCTCAGAACATCATTTGATTCGTACGACGTACAAATTCAATTATGTCCGTTTTCTTGAAAAGTTACTTTGAAATAAAGATATTTTCAATAAAACATCTTCGTTTCAATGTAATGGCAATAAATTAATTAGATTAATCGTCGACGATCAACCAAAACTACCGATGAAAAAAAAAGTGTTGCCAACAAAAATCTGAAAAAAATTTAAAAACTCCAAAATAACAAAACAAAACTTTTTAGTTCTTAGGACAAATATTCTCAACCTCATAGTTTTCACGATACGCTGCACGATGCCGGCTTTACGGAAACCTGCCGTTTTTTTCAAGAAAAACTGAATTTCTCTGCGAAAAAAAATTGCAAAATTTAAAAAAAAACGAAACTAAAGCTAACACTTCTCTTTTCCAAGATCATTTCACTAAATAGCGAGATTTCTATTTTTCCGAAGTCCAGCGCACGACTTTGCGAGGTGCGAAAATCGTGAAAAACCGTCATTTTCAAAATAACGTACCGGGCACAAAAAAAATCGAAAAAATCAAATTAAAAAAGCAAATTGAAGCTGACTTTACTCTCTTCAAAACCCCGTTTGGTAAATTGGTTTCCGATTTTTTTTGGCCGAGATATTCAATTTTTTGTCCGGAAAGAAAAATTGCAGGGTGCCCCAAACTTTTGGCCAAGGGTGTATATTGAACGATCCAGGCCAAATTAGATGATGTTTGGGCCACAACTTCTTACATCGTTGCCAAAATGAAAGCCCTATGGTTTTCTTGAACGGTTTTTTTTTTTGTGAGCTACTAATCCATAATAATTCCTTACAAACAATTGTACACGGAGTATGGTTGTACCGTATTTATGTAGCCGCAAACACGCTACACGTATCTTTCTCTCTTGACATCTTTGCGTACCGGTGCAAAAACTTTAAGGGCTTACATACACCTGGATAGGTGAAAAAGGTCGATTTTTCTCAAAAAGGTCCTCATTCGACAGTACCATCCTTTGAGTTTCTACCCTGAACATTTCATTAGGAAATTCGCAGTAATGACGAAGTTATAGCGTTTTGTAAGTGGCCGGGTGAGCAACGACTAACGGTTGGGGCGCAGGTAGGAGCGGTCTTTGTCATCTGCTTGACTATGAGGTTCACACAGCAAAAAAAAAGATCTAATGGAAGCGTCAACATCTAAGGAAGTTGACAATTTTGAGGCGAAAAATCGCCTGTTTTATTCCAGTGACTGCCATGACCCGAAAACAATTAAATTTTTAAATTCTGACTCGATAAGTACTAGTTTTATCTACCTACTTTAACCCTTTGAAGCATAGTGACATACTGGTATGTCACCTACTTCCACTCTGTTTTTCTTGATAAAAAAATTTTTTTAAGCGCATAACGACCAATGTAAATGTATATTTAGGATGTTAGGAGATCTATTGTTACTACAGTATCACTATTAAGGGCTTATGTTGCACTTAGTGGATGTTGATCATCACTACAGTACAAAAAAAAAACGTTTTTTAGACAATAAATGTAATTGTGCCTAATCTAGCAGGTAAACCATACACAAAAAATGAATTCAGAGACGTTTTTTGGCTCGCTGATTACGAATTCGAGCTAAAAATACAGAAATTCAAAATGGCGAATCCAATATGGCGGACGAAAACCGGAGATTTTACTGGAATTACTAAAACATCGGAGTTGCTCAATATGTTGATTCTGTTATACTGAATTTCTAATAGAATTACGCTTTTAGCATTACCCGGAGCTAACGGCGAGGACGTAGCGAGTTTCTTTTTTAATTTTTAATTTAGAACTTTTTAAATTTATATATTTTCACTGGTTTCAAAATTAGCGACTTCAATAACCCTAAAGCACCGAGTTTTCTCTCCATCAAGAGAATTTTATGTTTCAGTTCACCAGTTATTTTTAAATTATAAGCTCAGATTAGTATCAGTGACCAAGCCAGATTTGTGTTTCATTATCCTATATTGGAACTGCCATTTTTATTGTTCAATTTTGAACTGAGATTCGAATTCAACGACTCAAAAAACCCCTGCATATGGACTTTCATCTTCGTCAAGCTACTTTGAGCATTTTGGTCCGTCATATTGGATCCGCCATCTTGAGTTTCCAAATTTTGAGTGCAGATTTGTAATCAGCGACCCCGAAAACCCCCGAGTACCAAATTTTGCTTTCATCAAACAATTTTTGCACTTGTGGTCCGCCTTATTGGATCCGCCATCTTGAATTTTCAAATTTTGAGTGCAGATTTGTAATCAGCGACCCCGAAAACCCCCGAGTACAAAGTTTTGAGCTGATTGCGCGTAAGGAAAAATTTATGCTTCAAAGGGTTAAGAAACAAAGATTTTTTTTTAGATAAAAAATGGCAGGCGCACGTCTGGTACCGCAAACGCTGTCAACAAAAAACACGTCCCAGGAAAACGACTGTAACTTTTTTACCGTTTGAAATTTTTCAACCAAATTTTCACACAATGTAGATAAAATGTCATACTTCAAAATGTATATCATGGTTGTTCGATAAAATTCAGTTTTATGCGCAAAAAAAAATGCTTAAACATAACCTTACTTTTAGCCGTCTCAGGTGTACGTAAGCCCTTAAGAATGCTGTGAATAGGAAATATTCGGCTAAGGGCGATGGAATCTCGTAAATGGATCGACTCGTATCAGAATCAATCTCTCGAATTATTGTCGAGGGAATACGAAAAGGTTAAAATCGCCTGCCAAATTTACCTACGCAGATCTCTTTAAATCATGTTGAAAGGTTTTCAAAATGTTACTCAATAATCCGAAAACAAAACACCGTCTGTCAATTTACCATATATAGGAATATGCATTTTCCTAACACATCACTGAGTAACAACTTTCACCGTAAGAATGACAATCTCTGAAGCCTTACCTGTGGGCTTGGGTATTGCTGGTTCAGGCGATCTTCTCTTACGACCTGTGCAGCGTACAAAAGGAAAATAACACATCAGTTGATGTACACATATCAAATATTTACGTGACTGACTGACTGACTGACATATAACATATTTCTCAAACGTTACTTTTTGTTATCACGACATATCGAAGATTCGTAGCCATACAAAGGGTGTCCCAAAATTAACGCAACATTTGAATTTTACGCCATTTGTGCGATAAAGTGTTACCAACGAAAAAAAAAAGGACAACGCGAAAGCTGACAGTTCAGGGTTATTAAAAATGGAGCGCTACACGAAAGAACAACGCGTTTTCATTGTTGAGCAATATTTAAAAAATAATGAAACTTTGACAGCTTCATTTTGCAACTTTCGTACTAAATATGGTCGGAATAGTGATTTAACTTCATCAACTGTGAAGAGTGAATTAAAAAATTCAGGAAGAGTGGATCAATTAGTGATCTTAGACACTTTGGCTGTCATTCGACAAGTCTTTCAACACAAAACATCGAAGGAATTCGCGAGAGTATTGCTGAGAGTCCAGGAACATCAATTCGTCATCGTTGTCAAGATTTGGACATTTCGAGAAGCTCTCTACAGCGTTATTTTCACGAAAGATTTGCATCTTGCGTGCTTACAAAGTTCAATTGACTCAAGAACTGAAGCCTACTGACCACCCACAGCGAAGAGAGTTCGTTACATGGATTATGGAACATCATCTTCAGCGATGTTGTTGGCTTCAAAATCATCTTCAGCGAACTTGATGGCTTCAATCGACAAAATTGTTGCATTTGGGGTTCAGAAAATCCACGAGTGATTGTTGAGAAACATATGCAATTTCATACATAACCCTGTACCGTATACTTTACGAATCAATAAACAATTGACAATTTTTAATTGAAAACCTGTGTTTTCTATCAAAATGACTTGTGGCGTGAACTTTGGGACATCCATTATGATCCTAGATATTGAATGTTGACGAGTCACCTTGTTTGGCGCTGACTTGATAAGTAACACTCGTCTGTACGGTGACGTCCGTGTCAATTCGTTGGGTTACCGCCGAATCGAAATTTGACTTTGCCGAACGTCTCTTTGTTCCGGAAGTTCTGAATGCTTCGGAGATCGGATCAGATTGGCTTTTTTCACGTTGTTCAAGTTCAGCTTGCCGCCTAGCTTCTTCGTTAATTTTCCTCGCTGAATTCGTCTGCCTCGAGGTTGGCTCCGGTGACGAAGCTGCAGCTTCCGGTTCTGGCTCGGGAGACGGATCGATGCTTCCATTTTGTCTCGGTGCCGACACCGATGGCTCAGGTTCGGATTTAGGCTCCGGTATCGGCAATGGTTCGGCGCTCGTAGGATCATGCAATTCCGGAAAAGCTCGACACGCTGGTGTCAAACTGGTTGGACGCCAACCAATTCCCACCCACGATGTTCCGTTTACCACCATGATACCCTCCAATTCTCTCGTGTCGTGCAGTATCCTCCAATAGAATGCGAAGTCTTCCGAAAAACGTTTCATCGTGTAGCCGTCGAAATCAATTTCCATCGTTTTTACCGGAGATCCTGAAAAACGACTTACATTTGTTTGGGTTTGTTTGGGTTTGGAACATGTAAGGCGGTCGGCCAAGTAATCGTCAGATTTCTACCCTACCAATCCCTAATAGGGGGCCCCGATCCGGCTCGTTTACGGAAAACCCTACGATGGAATTAACAAATAATCCATTGAAGGCCCCGAATTGTATTGGGTATACCCTGCCAATTTTCCGCACAGGCAGTAGTTAATAAACGGTGTAGACCGAACATTTAATTTTTGGATGACATAATTTTCATAAGGTACTGAGTCGTTCAACAGTTTTTCATCAAATTCTGAACATTTCTTCACGCTATTTCATGCGTAAAACTGTCGTTTAGCGACGCGTCTAGGCATCTCCCTACGTTAAAAAGTGTTTTTTCAATTGTAAATTTAATGGAAACCGTGTAGAAGATCGATTTAAAATTTGGTGGGTGCATTCGGCATATGAAAAAGAACCTAATGCATAAATTTGAATGAAATGGTAGCATTTCGTCACTTGTCCCTAAAACTCCTTAAGGGACAACACCACTGTGACGGCTTCAAAAAATCGATTTTTTGAAAACCATCTAGAAAAATCTAAAATACATTTAAGATTAAGATGCCGTTGGACCCAGGTCGAAAAAATAATTATTTTCGGAGATATTGAATATTTTGTGGAGCGGTGCAGCGCTCCGTGACGCTCGGGGTCCCGGCAATTACGCCAGTCTTCGAAAATTTGAGCAGAGACGATTTGCTGCAGCGTTGTTTGGGCGGCTTCACGCAAAACAACAACGAAAGCTACAACAAATCAGTTTGGGCAATAGCCCCCAAGTGTCAGTCCGGGAGTAAAAAAATCGTCGATATTGCAGCTGATATCGCGGTATTATTATTCAATGATGGCCTGAGAAGCCTCATGAAAGTTTTGGAGACGTTGGGGATAACTATCGGCCCAAATTGTTTCAATTTTTGCGTTGAAACCGACGCAGCGCGGATCGAGCTGGCGGAGCGCTCGCTCACAGACGCTGCAAAAGAGGCAAGAAGAGCCTCTACAAGTTCGAGAAAAGATGCTAGGGACAATCATTTGCTTCTTGAAGGCCAGCTACATGGTGCCGGCATCGCTGATTAAAGGTAAAAAATTTTTTTTCCAATTTATCGCATAAATTAACAAACCTAAAACTTTGAACGCGTTTTTCTCAAAACCACTTTTTTGAGTGCGGCACGCAGCAGAACTCGAGCAATTTTTATCCGATCGACTTCAAATTTGGACTGCATCAATAAAACTAGATTATCTAAAGAAGTACATAGGATTTTTTCGATATCTCAATAATAAAAAAAGTTATAGCCTATTTTCGACGAGAAATTTTGCTCGAAAATCGTCCTTTAATTTCAAAAGCGTGCCTATTTTTTAAAAATCAATATTTTTTCAAATCCCTGTGTACTTCTCTTCAAAATATCATATTATTAACGAAAACACTCGGTATTATTTTTTCAGATCGACTTTGAAGAGAGTTCTGCTGCGTGCCGCGAACCACTGCAGAGGCAACAGTACCTGACGCGGGAGCTTCCTGAGCGTCACCATGGGGCGTGAAAAATTTGAATTTTTTTTTTTATGTATCTTCAATAAACAACGAACAAAACAAACAAAAAAAATTTCGAATATCTCTTTTTTTTCCCACAAAAAAAAATTCTTGAAAAATGGCAAAAAAAACAGGGGGTCACAGTGGTGTTCTGCCTTAACCCAATGTTTCGTAAGCTGAGGTTTTCATGAATAAGTATAAAAAAACGAGAAAGATTTATGGAAATTGATGACTCACTCTTGTTGCAACCATGACCGTACCATCCAACGTTGCAGTAACAGTGTTTCGTTGGTGCAGTCGTGCCATGATTGTCAATGCAAACACCCTGATTACCGCAGTCCGAATCGTCGAGACAATTTTCACGAAATTCGCATCTCGCTCCGTGATAAAATCTATCGCAACGACATCTGCCGAGCAAATAACGTCCGTGACCGCTGCAATCTTCCCTGTAGATTTTTCTCTCCAATATCTGGTTGCGAAAGAAGAAAAGAAGAAGAAGAAAAAAATAGGACTCGCGCTTATTTTGATGAAATTCCGCGTCGGTTCGACGGACAACGTTCGGTTGTTCACTCTTAAAACTTTGACTCACGTCGATATCAGCGCACGACCAAAACCTGTAACTTGGACCCCACTCTTTGGCCTGTCGCAACAGTCGTACCGTGCAATTAATGCAGGTGAAATTTTGCGGCAACTCCACCGGATAACTCTGCGCTCTGAGGACAAGGACAGGGTTTTTATTTTATTTTTTTTTTTATCGTGTTTTTTCTGCTATGATTCTGAAAAAAAAACTCATCGCTTTTGTCGAATGTCAAGTTTTGATAAACTTTCGAATAGCTGTTACCTCCGATTTGGGTGGAATTTTACACAGACCTTTTTTTTCGACAATTTGTATATTTGTCCAAAAGGATCTTTGGCGCATCGTGCTAGTTTACGAAATATCGAATTTTGAGAACTCAAAACCCAAACCCAAGAAAGACAAAACCCGAACCAAGAAAAATAAACCCAAACCCTAGAAATTAAAACCTAAACCACCAAAAACAAACCTAAAGTCAAGAAAATCCAAAACCCGAACCAATAAAAACAAACCCAACCCAAGAAATACAAAACGCGAACCAAGAAAAACAAACCCAAAGCCAAGAAATCCAAAACCTGAAGCAAAAAAAAAAACAAACTTGAACCCAAGAAATCCAAAACCCGAATCAGAAAAAACAAACGCAAATCCAAGAAATTCAAAACGCGAACCAACAAAAACAAATCCAAACCCAAGAAATCCAAAACTCGCACCAACAAAAAAACCTAAATCCAAGAAAACAAAAACTCGAACCAACAAAAACAAACCCAAACCCAAGAAAACCAAAACTCGAACCAACAAAAACAAACCCAAACCCAAGAAATCCAAAACCCGAAATAGAAAAAACAAACCCAAACCCAAGAAAACCAAAACCCGAACCAACAAAAACAAACCCAAACCCAAGAAATCCAAAACCCGAATCAACAAAAACAAACCCAAACCCAAACCAACAAAAGCAAACCCAAACTCAAGAAATCCAAAACCCGAACCAACAATAACAAACCCAAACCCAAGATATCCAAAACCCGAACCAACAAAAACAAACCCAAACCCAAGAAATCCAAAACCCGAATCAACAAAAACAAACCCAAATCCAAGAAATCCAAAACCCGAACCAAGAAAAACACACCTAAACTCAAGAAATCCAAAACCCGAACCGACAAAAACAAACCCAAACTCAAGAAATCCAAAAGCCGAACCAACAAAAACAAAGCCAAGAAATCGAAAACCCAAACCCAAGAAATCCAAAACCCGATCAAACGAAAACAAACTCAACAAATCCAAAGCCCGAGCAAATAAAAAACAAACCCAAACCCAACGAAACCAAAACAAACACACGACACGAGCGACGAATGTATCTGATCATTTCGATAAAGTAGAGATAGCACCAGAGATGGGCATACTTAAATTACCATGTAATTCAATTATTAATCTGGTTAAAACTAATTAAATTACAAAATAATCTCAGTGAACTGTATTTCATTACATTGTAATTGTAATTATTCATAATGTATTTAATTACAAAGTAATCTGATTAAAATGTATTCAAATACTTTGTAATTTAATTACTTTCTTACTAGTTATGGTGTAATATAGGAGAAAATATCATTATATCCTCGAAAGTTGGATTTAAAAAAAAGTGATAAATTATGTCTCGTTTCAACTACAAAATCAAAATAATTGTTTAGCTATTAGTTGGCAAACCGGTTTATTCGAAGTAATATATAATCGATTAATTTGTAATTAGATAAACGTTCAATTAAATTACATAGTAATTAATTACACTAGGCACTTGTGGCAACTAATTAATTAAGTAATCTGTTGCAATGTAATTAAATGATAAATTACAGTAGTAATTGTAATTGTTAATTGTTAATTTACAAAATTACAATTACAATTACAATTACAAAATTACAATTTACAAAACTCGATATTTCGAAAACTACAGCGATGCGCCAAAAATCCATTCAGGCAGTGCCTTATTAAAAAAAAAAACAATGAAGAACCGTGCAAAATTTCAGCTGAATCGGAGGCAACAGCTATACGGAATTCCAGTCTAAAATTTAACAAAAGCTTTTCAGAGCATTACCTCAAGGTCTTCTTTACGTCCGGCAATGAAACAAATAAAAAAATAAATAAAAAAAAAACTAAACGACAAAAACAATAATGACGATAATAGACTTACGTGGCGTCATCCTCGACGAATTCGCTTTGCTTAGTCACAGGTGTGAGATCCACGAGTGGCCTCTCCAAAGCGTCCAAAATTTGAAGTCTGAAGCCTCCCTGTAAACATATTTGAGAAAGAAAGAAAAAAAAAACAAATAATTTGTGTAGTTTAAATTAATTCATTAATCAATTCGTGTCTCGTAAGATGCATGCGTGAATTCCGCACTAAGGACGTGCTTCTACTGCACTAAATGTATTACGATTAACCAGTGTGCGGTTTATATATATACAGGGTGAGGCACATAAAGTGTTACAGAGCAATAGCACTCAAACTATTGATCATATCGAAAAATGTTTCAGACAAAAGTTTCAGTGTTCGAGAAGGCCGTCATACTGGACCACCCTATTTTTTTTTATCGGTGGAAGCGCTGAAGCTACGTCAAGGTCAACTCCACTTTTTTAAATGGAACCATGTATTTTTTTTTTCGATGACATTGTTACCGATTTTAAGACGAATTCAGCGACCTACAACACAAGGTCATTCTAGTGAGGCAAAGTATGAAAATAGTCGAAAAATCGAAAAATATCGGAATAATCACTTTCAAAGGACTCCACTAACCTTGGTTTGGGTCTACCTACAGAAGATGCTCGAAGTGATGACCCTCGACTTGTAAGCACTTGTTAAGGGGCCAGTCCACTTTGAAAATGTCAAAAAATCGATTTTTTTTTACTGTTTTCGAAAGCACATACATTCAGAAATATTGTGTCAATATTGCGTCAATATTGCCGATCGAGTTTAGGTAAGAATTTTTCATAAACTTCAAACGCGTTTTTCTCGAAACAACGTTTTCAAAATCTAGCTCCATCGTATCTCCAAAACTAATGAACCGATTCTCTTGAAATTTGAACCACATATTGTAAACATGATTCGCAACAAGATGACCCTCGATGGTTTTAAAATTTTGATTTTTACTCTTTTTTTTGTTGCGAAAAACTGCGAAAAAAACGCGTTTTTTTTTTACTTTTTTCGTTTTTCATCTGCCATTTTTTTATTTTTCGATAAAACTTTATATCCGAGGGTCATTTTGTAGCTGGTGTCATACTGAATCTAATGGACTTTGATTTTTTTGTTTTAGACAAGCCGTTGCCGAGTTGTGATGGAGCTACCTAGCCCACCTATTTTTCAGTCGTTACGTTAAACTATAGTTTTTGTACTTAAAAATGAATAAAAATGAATTAAAATTTTTTTTTAATGCATTTCAAGACTTTATTTATAAAATCCTTTTATAAAATTCAAAAAAAAAAATCGCGAAAAAAGCCGTTTTTTCGTGGCTCCAAAGTGGACTGGCCCCTTAAGACGAATTCAGTGACCTACAACACAAGGTCATTCTAGTCACGCAAAGTACGAAAATAGTCGAAAAATCGAAAAATATCGGAATAATCACTTTCAAAGGACTCCACTAACCTTGGTTTGGGTCTACCTACAGAAGATGCTCGAATTGATGAACCTCGACTTGTAAGCACTTGTTAATTCGCTGATGAAAAGACCGTCTAACTTCAGCCAACATTTGTGATGTAATTTCGGTACATGCTCGGCGTATTCTTTCTTTCGTGTCGTCAGGCTTGGTAGGTGCTACCGCCATTACGCGTTCTTTGACAAAACCCCATAATAAGTAATCTGGTGATGTTAGATCTGGCGAACGAGGTGGATAATGCGTGACTAACTGATATGTCAACAGAAAATGCGTACTTGCTGCCGATAAGAAACATTGGTATCGTAAGAAATGAAACCAGCGATCAAACAAGTGTTTACAAGTCGATTGTCATCACTTCGAGCATCTTCTGTAGGTAGACCCCAAACCAAGGTTGGTGGATCCTTTGAAAGCCATTGTTCCGATATTTTTTCGATTTTTCGACTATTTTCATACTTCGCGTGACCAGAATGACCTTGTGTCGCAGGTCGCTGAATTCGTCTTAAGATCGGTAATAATGTCATCGAAAAAAAAAATACATGGTTCCATTTGAAAAAGTGGTGTTGACCTTGACGTAGCTTCAGCGCCTCCAGCGATAAAAAAAAAATAGGGTGGTCCAGTATGACGGCCTTCTCGAACACTGAAACTTTTGTCCGAAACATTTTTGGATATGATCAATAGTTTGAGTGCTATTGCTCTGTAACACTTTATGTGCCTCACCCTGTATATGGGCTGGGAAAACGAGCTATGCTGCTTTCTCCCGGATTCTTGTACGCGTTCTTTTTCAGCTGTACTCTCACATACCTATCGCTCCTCCGTGTGCAACTTTATACCCGTTTCTCTCTTCAGCATTGAAGAAAATGCTCGAAATTGTTGTCTCCTCAATGTAAACAGCTCGATTTTTTTTTTTTCGCAAATTGCAACAAATCTTGGTAGAACTTTTGCCGAGTAAATCGTACGCAAAGTTTTTTAATAACAATACATCAATGCCGCGTTTAGAAATGTATTTGAGGAATTTTCAACGACTTGTTTCATTTCTCCATTCACATTAACATTTTTAAAACGTAAAATAGTCCCTTAAGGTATTACTGGATGGACCGTCGGACAAAAAGTTGGATGGGCGAATCGTGGATTTACAAGTCTAGATCGTGTCGCACATATTTAGCCTTACAAATAGCTAATTTAACAATAAATTAACACTTAGAAATGTTAATTTCCCACTTAATAATAATCGTAGTCAAATAGGACGATAATGGCGTGTGCTTGACTGAGATTTTGTCAGTGACTGTACATCTGTTTCAACGGTTCAATAAAAAAATTGCTCAATTTTTTAATTTAATTAATACGTTCAGATCATCTTATTGTTATCAATAATTACCCAAAAAGTCAATATATATTGAGTTCTCCAATGATAGCTATTAATTCGTCATTAAAAAAAGGCGATACTCCTCATTACTTTAATTCGACGGCAGTATGGAAGAACGTGCTATCTCAAATTGTGATAGAAGAACGTGCTATCTCAAATTGTGATAGAAGAACGTGCTATCTCAAGTTGTGATAGAAGAACGTGCTATCTCAAATTGTGATAGAAGAACGTGCTATCTCAAATTGTGATGGAAGAACGTGCTATCTCGAATTGTGATAGAAGAACGTGCTATCTCGATCAGTCAACATATTTTCATTGATACAGCACTGGTATTTGGGGCACCTCAGTAAACAGAGCACTTTTTCTGTTAGATTATTTAATTTTCTAATATGATTTAGCTCGATAATAGAAAAAATTAAGATATGTTTGAATAAACAAATTGTGATAGAAGAACGTGCTATCTTAAATTGTGATAGGAGAACGTGCTATCCCAAATTGTGATAGAAGAACGTGCGATCTCAAATTGTGATAGAAGAACGTGCTATCTCAAATTGTGATAGAAGAACGTGCTATCTCGAATTGTGATAGAAGAACGTGCTATCTCATATTATGAGAGAAGAACGTGCTATCTCAAATTGTGATAGAAGAACGTGCTATCTCAAATTGTGATAGAAGAACGTGCTATCTCGAATTGTGATAGAAGAACGTGCTATCTCGATCAGTCAACATATTTTTATTGATACAACACTGGTATTTGGGGCACCTCAGTATACAGAGCACTTTTTCTGTTAGGTTATTTAATTTTCTAATATGATTTAGCTCGATAATAGAAAAAAATTAAGATATGTTTGAATAAACAAATTGTCATAGAAGAACGTGCTATCTCAAAATGTGATAGAAGAACGTGCTATCTCGAATTGTGATAGAAGAACGTGCTATCTCATATTATGAGAGAAGAACGTGCTATCTCAAATTGTGATAGAAGAACGTGCTATCTCAAAATGTGATAGAAGAACGTGCTATCGCATATTATGAGAGAAGAACGTGCTATCTCAAATTGTGATAGAAGAACGTGCTATCTCGAATTGTGATAGAAGAACGTGCTATCTCGATCAGTCAACATATTTTCATTGATACAGCACTGGTATTTGGGGCACCTTAGTATACAGAGCACTTTTTCTGGTAGATTATTTAATTTTCTAATATGATTTAGCTCGATAATAGAAAAAATTAAGATATGTTTGAATAAACAAATTGTGATAGAAGAACGTGCTATCTTAAATTGTGATAGGAGAACGTGCTATCCCAAATTGTGATAGAAGAACGTGCGATCTCAAATTGTGATAGAAGAACGTGCTATCTCAAATTGTGATAGAAGAACGTGCTATCTCGAATTGTGATAGAAGAACGTGCTATCTCATATTATGAGAGAAGAACGTGCTATCTCAAATTGTGATAGAAGAACGTGCTATCTCAAATTGTGATAGAAGAACGTGCTATCTCGAATTGTGATAGAAGAACGTGCTATCTCGATCAGTCAACATATTTTTATTGATACAACACTGGTATTTGGGGCACCTCAGTATACAGAGCACTTTTTCTGTTAGGTTATTTAATTTTCTAATATGATTTAGCTCGATAATAGAAAAAAATTAAGATATGTTTGAATAAACAAATTGTCATAGAAGAACGTGCTATCTCAAAATGTGATAGAAGAACGTGCTATCTCGAATTGTGATAGAAGAACGTGCTATCTCATATTATGAGAGAAGAACGTGCTATCTCAAATTGTGATAGAAGAACGTGCTATCTCAAAATGTGATAGAAGAACGTGCTATCTCATATTATGAGAGAAGAACGTGCTATCTCAAATTGTGATAGAAGAACGTGCTATCTCGAATTGTGATAGAAGAACGTGCTATCTCGATCAGTCAACATATTTTCATTGATACAGCACTGGTATTTGGGGCACCTTAGTATACAGAGCACTTTTTCTGGTAGATTATTTAATTTTCTAATATGATTGAGCTCGATAATAGAAAAAAATTAAGATATGTTTGAATTAAAAAATTGTGATAGAAGAACGTGCTATCTCAAATTGTGATAGGAGAACGTGCTATCCCAAATTGTGATAGAAGAACGTGCTATCTCAAATTGTGATAGAAGAACGTGCTATCTCAAATTGTGATAGAAGAACGTGCTATCTCAAATTGTGATAGAAGAACGTGCTATCTCATATTATGAGAGAAGAACGTGCTATCTCAAATTGTGATAGAAGAACGTGCTATCTCAAATTATGATAGAAGAACGTGCTATCTCGAATTGTGATAGAAGAACGTGCTATCTCGATCAGTCAACATATTTTCATTGATACAGCACTGGTATTTGGGGCCCCTCAGTATACAGAGCACTTTTTCTGTTAGGTTATTTAATTTTCTAATATGATTTAGCTCGATAATAGAAAAAAATTAAGATACGTTTGAATAAACAACTTTATTTTAATCATCAATATAAATAAATATATTGATGATTAAAAAAAAGTTGTTTATTCAAACATATCTTAATGTTTATTATCGAGCTAAATCTTAATCTATTATTGAGCTAAATCATATTAGAAACTTTTTTTTAATCATCAATATATTTATTTATATGGAATTTTTAGAACCTACAGTAACTGCAGGTTCTAAAAACCCAAACAAACCCAAACAACTATTTTTTTAATCATCAATATATTTATTTATATGGAATTTTGAGAACCTACAGTACTGGAGGTTCTAAAAATTCCATATAAATAAATATATTGATGATTAAAAAAAAGTTGTTTGGGTTTTTAGAACCTACAGTTACTGTAGGTTCTAAAAATTCGAAAAATTCGTAGATATCGAAAGGCACCTTGTTCAAAATTGTGCATGAAAATTTGGGTATGAAAAAACTTTTGTCCAAGTGGGTGGCGCGTTTGCTCACAGTCGAACAAAAACAACAACGAATTGATGATTCGCAGCGCTGTTTGAAGCTGTTTACGCGTGATAAAAAGGATTTTTTGCGTCGGTACATGACAATGGATGAAACATGGATTCATCACTATAGGCCGGAGTCGAAAAGAGCTTCAGCCGAGTGGAGAGGAGAGCCTATTTTGAGGCAAGAGACAAATCGTTCTATAAGAAAGGCATCGAAAGTTTAGAAAAACGTTGAAATGATTGTATCGCTATGGAAGGTGACTACGTTGATGAATAAAGTCGAATTTTGCACAAAAAAAAGTGTTTTTACTGGTTAGTCCCGGGACTTAATGACCCATGTGTTATCCAGGCATCATTGGCCGAGAATGACTTCCAATAGCTATTTTCCATTCCATTCAACTTTTACGTTAAAAATATTTTTCTAATGTTTACTTTACTGGCTGAAGTTCGCTGAAGAGAAAGCAACACCGACGAGTTTTCGATGCTGAAATCCTTCAAACGAGAAGCAGACGGAGTGTGTATCTCCACTAAAGCGGTGCGTCATATAAATCGTGGGACTTACACATGAATATATTAGCCACTTGGCATAGAATGCGTATAAGGGCCTGCCAGTTTTGGTTTTTCTTTTAGTTTGCATTGTGCATGGGACATTCTAGGCTAAATCGACTGTTGAACGACTCTTGGAACTTTTTGAAGATTTATTTGATTCGTGGCATGTTAGAAGATGAGATGAGAATCTTTTTATCTAATATATAAAAATTAATGTACGTGTGTTCGTCTTCTATGCGTTCGCGCATCGTTCATCCGATTGAGTTGACAACTTTGTACAATTGTTGTTGGCACTTGCGTGAAAGTTTCTGGCATAGTGTCATCAACGTGTAATAGGTGACGCGCGAGTCGTATTGGATATATGTAATAAAAGCAAACTCGTTTTCATTACAAACGAGTAATAAAAATAATGTAACGGAAATAGAAGGAAAAAAGCCGATAACAGTTTTTTTTCTATAAGAAATCAAAATGATCGTATTTAAGGAGTTTCGGGACAAGCGACGAAATGCTACCATTCGATTGAAATTTATACATTAGATTTCTTGTCTACCCAATGCATCCTCCACCAAATTTCAAATCGATCGTGTACAGCGTTTCCATAGAATGTAAAATTGAAAAATCTACAGATATTACACAATGTGCTATATTACACATGGCATTGAAAATGTAATTAGACTTTTCGGGTGATAAGAAAAAGGCACATGCAAATAGTATGAGTTGCTCTCTCTCTCTCTCTCTCTCTCTCTCTTTCCAACTCTTCAATTCTCCAATTCCCCAATTCTCCAACTCTCCAACTATTCACCTCTCCAACGCTCCTATTCTCCAACTCCCCAGCTCCAAGTCTTCAACTCTTCAACTCTCCAACTCTTCAACTCTCCAACTCTCCAACTCTCCAACTCTCCAGCAGCAACTTTCCAACTCTCCTACTCTCCAACGCTCCAACGCTCCAACGCTCCAACTCTTCAACTCTCCAACTCTCCGATTCTCCAACTCTCAAACGCTCGAACTCTCCAACTCTCCAACTCCAAGTCTTCAACTCTTCAACTCTTCAACTCTCCAACTCTTCAACTCTCCAACTCTTCAACTCTCCAACTCTTCAACTCTCCAACTTTCAAACGCTCCAACTCTCCAACTCTCCAGCTCCAACTTTCCAACTCTCCAACGCTCCAACTCTCCAACGCTTCAACTCTTCAACTCTCCAACTCTCCGATTCTCCAATTCTCCAACTCTCAAACGCTCGAACTCTCCAACTCTTCAACTCTCCAACTCTCAAACGCTCCAACTCTCCAACTCTCCAGCTCCAACTTTCCAACTCTCCAACTCTCCAACTCTCCAACGCTCCAACTCTCCAACGCTCCAACTCTTCAACTCTCCAACTCTCCGATTCTCCAATTCTCAAACTCTCAAACGCTCGAACTCTCCAACTCTCCAACTCTTCAACTCTCCAACTCTCAAACGCTCCAACTCTCCAACTGTCCAACTCTCCAGCTCCAACTTTCCAACTCTCCAACTCTCCAACGCTCCAACTCTCCAACGCTCCAACTCTTCAACTCTCCAACTCTCCGATTCTCCAATTCTCCAACTCTCAAATGCTCGAACTCTCCAACTCTCCAACTCTTCAACTCTCCAACTCTCAAACTCTCCGACTCTCGAACTCTCCGACTCTCGAACTCTCCGACTCTCGAACTCTCCGACTCTCCAACTAACTCTCCAACTCCGTACTTCCGGATCCTCACCCGGAAGTACGTACAAGTATGGGAATCCAATTGGATACCTACGACAATTTCTTCAACGGGATACTGCGCGCCCCCTCCGTGATTACCGTTAACGTTTCACAATCCATAAAATATTTCTCGATGAGCAACAAGGACATTCCTGCCGAACGGTGCCAGGATCGAGAACTCATCGTCGTCGTATGAAAACGCGGAAACGTGATCGGTAAAATGAAATGTTGCGAAGAGGAAAAAAGAAGGGAGAAGAGAAAAAAAAGATGAGGGAATGTTATCGTACGAAGGAGAGACGTCGAGGATCTTCTCTTTATCCCTGTAGTGGATGTTGGAGGATATTTTTTAAACAGGTGGCTCATAGCCTCCGCATCGAGGTCATAACGGACCTCAGGGGCTCATTCTCAACGCGGCGCGCGAGCTCGAATTCCATAAATGTCCACGTGTCATCGACGCCTCTTCTGCATATATATATATAGAATTAAACACGAGACTGAGGCAGTCTCATTGCAATGCCAAAGAAAAGATTTAATTTAAATAGGATCTATTAAAATTGAATAGGTTTTGTCCTTGTCTCACGGACTACTACGACCCTATTTGTTTCAAATATATTTTTTTATTTGTTCAAGCGATTCTTTTTTAAATATTAAATATAATCCAACTCTCAAACTCTCCAACTTTCCAACTCTCCAACTCTCCAACTTTCCAACGCTCCAACTCTCGAACTTTCCAACTCTCCAACTTTCCAACTCTTCAACTCTCCAACCCTCCAACTCCAACTCTCCAGCCCTCCAACTCTTATACTCTCCAACTCTCCAACTCTCCAAGTCTTCAACTCTTCAACTCTCCAACTCTTCAACTTTTCAACTCTCCAACTCTTCAACTCTCCAACTCTCCAACTCTCCAACTTTCCAACTCTTCAACTCTCCAACCCTCCAACTCTCTAACTCCCCAACTCTCCAACTCTCAAACGCTCCAACTCTCCAACTCTTCAACTCTCCAACTCCCAAACGCTCCAACTCTCCAACTCTTCAACTCTCCAACTCTTCAACTCTCCAACTCTCCAACTTTCCAACTCTTCAAGTCCCCAACCCTCCAACTCTTCAACTCTCCAACTCTTCAACTCTCCAACTCTCCAACTTTCCAACTCTTCAACTCTCCAACCCTCCAACTCCAACTCTCCAACTCTAACCCTCCAACTCTCCAACCCTCCAACTCTCAAACGCTCAAACTCTCCAACTCTCCAACTCTCCAACTCTCCAAGTTTTCAACTCTTCAACTCTCCAACTCTTCAACTTTCCAACTCTCTAACTCTCTAACTCTCCAACTCTCCAACTCTCCAATTCTCCAACTCTCAAACGCTCCAACTCTCCAACTCTCCAACGCCCCAACTCTCCAACGCTCCAACTCTCAAAGTCTCCAACTCTCCAACTCTCCAACTCTCCAACGCTCCAACTCTCTAACTCCCCAACTCTCCAACTCTCCAACTTTCCAACTCTCCAACTCTTTAACTCTCCAACTCTCAAACGCTCCAACTCTCTAACTCTCTAACTCTCCAACTCTCAAACGCTCCAACTCTTCAACTCTCCAACTCTCCAACTCTCCAACTCTCAAATGCTCCAACTCTCCAACTCTCCAGCTCCAACTCTCCAATTCTCCATAATTAAATTTGTACGTACGACGTACAACTTCAATTATGTACCTTCACCTCTTGGTATTGTTATTAAAACATCTTTGGTCCAAGTAACGGCAACAAATTAATGGGACAAATCGCCGATTATCAACCAAAAACAGCGAAACAAAGAAATTTTGGAAAAAAAATCTAAAAAAAAATGTTGTGCCTCCAAAATAACGAATTACAACTTTTTACTCCTTAGACTAAATATTTCAAACCTCGTAGTTTTCAAGTTACGCCGCACGATACCGGCTTTTCGAAAAACTACCGTTTTTCAAGTAAAACTAGATAATTCTGCAAAAAAAAAAAATCGCAAAAACTTTTTTTTTAAACTAAACTAAAGTAAACGGTGTCCTTTTCAATGCTCGTATCACTGAATAGTAAGAATTTTTTTGTTTCAAAGTCCAGCACGCGATTTTGCAAAGTGCGAAAATCCAGAAAAAAGCTGGCATGTTCAAAATGACGTGCCGGGTACAAAAAAAATCGTAAAAATAAAAATAAAGAAGCAAAATGAAGCGGGCTTTGTTCGCTTCAAAAGTCCGTTTGGTAAATTGGCTTACAATTTTTTTTCGCTGAGATATTCAATTTTTTGTCCGGATAGAAGACTTACATCGTGCCTAATACTTTTGAGCAAGACTGTATTTGAAACAAATAGGATCGTAGGAGGCTGTGAGACAACGATAAAACATATTTGATTTAAATAGATCCTATTTAAATTAATTTTTTTTTTTTTTTCGCAGTGAACGCTAACGAAAATCCATCTCACGCCGCTACCATTTTAAATTTTTTGCATTTTACATTAACTTCTCGATATTTCGGCTGTCGAAACAACAATTCCAATAGTGCAGAGTCTATAGAAAATCCAATTACCACGCTGTAACTGAAAATAATACTTTTCCACAAAGTAATCGAGCGCTCGAAGCGCGATAAAACAATTTAGTGCGAAGGCGAAAAGCGATTTTTTTATTTTTTATATGCCTCGCTCGATACACGTCGGATCGAAGCGGTACGTGAAATCCTGGTAGACGGTATTATTTGCGCCTACGGGATTGGCATTAAAATTCTTCGCGGTCGATTCGCCGAGTGCCGCACCTGATGGCACGCACGACGTGACTCGAAGAATGCAAGGAAATCCGAGCCGAATGAGGCACTTTTCTGACAAAGATAGAAGCGATAATTGGCGAACGTAATCGCAGAAGGAGGCGCCGAACCAAAGATTCATGAGAAATATATAAGATACTCTTGGTGATTACTTATTACGTCGTCATCATGATAATCGCTAAATCATGATGCGTCCATCCTTTTCTCATCTACACCCCTATATATATTGGGTGAAGTAAAAAGTTCTGAGCGTTTTCCGCTAGATGTCTTTAGTCAGCCATATCTCACCGATGTATAAATCGCATCGGGTCATACTATACGGCGATTTAAAGGTGACGTTACGCTTCAAAAAAAGTTCTTTGACAGTTTTGTGTTTGGTGAAGCCAGTTGTGTGTTACAGCCTTCCAAAATGGAGGTAAAAAAAGAGAATTCGATACATTCTTCAGTACTACAACGACCAAGGTGAAAAGGCGGAGCAGGCTGGCAAAAAAATTTGTGCTGTTTATGGAGCCAATACAGTATCGAATGCAACAGCAAAGCGGTTGTTTCAACGATTCCATTCTGGTAATATGAACGTCGAAGATGAGGCACGCTCTGGTAGGCCAATCGTCGAAAATGTCGATAAAATCATGGAAATCGTCGAGTCGGACCGGCATGTGAGCACTTATTCCATTGCCCAAGAACTGACGATTAGCCAGAAAAGCGTTTGGAACTATTTGCATAAGGCTGGTCTCAGGAAGAAGCTCGATGTATGGGTGCCACACGAATTGACGCAAAAGAACCTTTTGGAGCGAATTGATGCCTGCGATTCTTTGCCCAAACGATCGCCAAGCCCGGATTAACGGCCAAGAAGGTTTTGCTGTGTGTTTGGTGGGATTGGAAGGGAATCATCCACTATGAGCTGCTCCCATCGGGCCAAACACTCAATTCGGACATCTACTGTCAACAACTGACCAGATTGAAGCAGGCGATCGACCAGAAGCGTCCAGAATTGGCCAATAGGAAGGGTGTTGTGTTCCATCAAGACAACGCCAGGCCGCACACATCTTCAACGATGCGCCAGAAGCTCCGAGAGCTTGGATGGGAGGTTTTATCGCACTCGCCGTACAGTCCAGACCTGGCACCAAGCGATTATCACCTTTTCAAGCATTTGCAAAGTTTTCTTGATGGTACAAAACTGGCCTCAAGAGAGGCTTGTGAAAATGAGCTGGTCAAGTTTTTTACCAATAGGGACGAGGACTTCTACAAGCCCGGATTAACGGCCAAGAAGGTTTTGCTGTGTGTGTTGGTGGGATTGGAAGGGAATCATCCACTATGAGCTGCTCCCATCGGGCCAAACACTCAATTCGGACCTCTACTGTCAACAACTGACCATATTGAAGCAGGCGATCGACCAGAAGCGGCCAGAATTGGCCAATAGGAAGGGTGTTGTGTTCCATCAAGACAACGCCAGGCCGCACACATCTTCAACGACGCGCCAGAAGCTCCGAGAGCTTGGATGGGAGGTTTTATCGCACTCGCCGTACAGTCCAGACCTGGCACCAAGCGATTATCACCTTTTCAAGCATTTGCAAAGTTTTCTTGATGGTACAAAACTGGCCTCAAGAGAGGCTTGTGAAAATGAGCTGGTCAAGTTTTTTACCAATAGGGACGAGGACTTCTACAAGCCCGGATTAACGGCCAAGAAGGTTTTGCTGTGTGTGTTGGTGGGATTGGAAGAGAATCATCCACTATGAGCTGCTCCCATCGGGCCAAACACTCAATTCGGACCTCTACTGTCAACAACTGACCAGATTGAAGCAGGCGATCGACCAGAAGCGGCCAGAATTGGCCAATAGGAAGGGTGTTGTGTTCCATCAAGACAACGCCAGGCCGCACACATCTTCAACGACGCGCCAGAAGCTCCGAGAGCTTGGATGGGAGGTTTTATCGCACTCGCCGTATAGTCCAGACCTGGCACCAAGCGATTATCACCTTTTCAAGCATTTGCAACATTTTCTTGATGGTACAAAACTGGCCTCAAGAGAGGCTTGTGAAAATGAGCTGGTCAAGTTTTTTTGCCAATAGGGGCGAGGACTTCTTCAATCACGGAATTATGAAATTGCCTTCAAAATGGACAAATGTTATGGAACAAAACGGCGCATATTTGATCTAAATCGGATAATCCTAACTATGTTAATTTCATCGTCGAAATAAAGCGAAAAAACGCTCAGAACTTTTTTACTTCATCTAATATATGGGGCATTCCACACCAAATTGACAACTTTTCGGCCCGAACCCTTTTCGATTTGGCTGAAACTTTAATATTATATTGTTTTCATCTTAAAACGCTTGTGTGATTTTTCCAATTTTTTTTACATAATCACAAATACGTAGTGAATTTTTGAGACAAATCGCCCGTTTTTTTTTCAAATGCTCATAACTGCCTGAAAAATGGACCGATTATGATTTTTTTTTAAATTCTTCGTTTTAAAATGTTCTTTATGAAAAAAAATATTTTAAAAATATTAAAAGTCATCTTCGACATGATTTTTTTAGTTTTTTTGCAAAAAACGCGAGTTTTTCATAGAACGCGCCTTTTGATTTTTTATTTATTTCTTTGTTTGGGTTTGTTTGGGGTATATACATATGGGGCATTCCATATAAATATATATATATATATTTACAGTACTGGACAAAAAAGTACGCACTAATCGAAATTTCTTACCGCACTAAAATTTACATAGCGGACTCAAAAATAAAGGTAATTGAATTTCCCAAGTGGCATTTTAAAGAGAACAAGTTTACCTTTATTTTGCTTTTTTAGAAAATTCTCTACGATTTTTTTTCGCCCCGGTGCGCACTTTTGAACGTGGCCATTTGTCGGCTATTTTTTGGCCGACGAAAATTGACTGCAAAGTTTTTAGAAAAAATTTTTCTCGGTTTTTTCCATGGTAAACTTAGAAAGAATATCAAAACCTACATTGTTATTTTTTAGAAAGTCTCATACAATTTTTTTTCGCCCCAATATTTCATTTTTAGCTAAAAAAAGGCACGTTTCAGAAAAAAACGGCGTCATCGAAATGTCAAGAGGGTAAAAAGTTGCATGGCTTCACGCTGGAGTGGCTAGAATTTTTTCAGAATTTTTCTTCGACATTTTTTTTGCCATTTTTGATTGGAACTTTGATGAGTGGAGAGGCTCCACTTGGAAATTATGGGATCTAGGACCAAACAAACCCACGTAACCCTTTATGAAATTCTCCACCGCATCTTTTTCTACCTCTGCATCCGGTACTAAATCATACAAAGGCAGCGTCCTCTTTCCTTCTAAATTTTGATTGAACAGAGAGCTCTGCATTGGTTCGAAACGGTTTCTCCCGGAATGCTTCTCTTCCTTACACCTTGAGTCGGAATTAACGAGATAAATAGTTATAGGATGTTGGTATGGCAGTAGTTCGAATGGAAAGAAGAGAAACTATGATGTCGAGGTTAGTATATATATATATATATATATATATATATATATATATATATATATGTCCAGAAGCAACAGGTGCAGGCTCGTTCAAGGAGATGCCCCGCATTCAAAGTTTGTTATCGCAATAAAGATCGACGCGTTGAAACTCAAGCGACTGATGGAGACTCCACACACTTTCAATAATACATGAGGACTGTTGCCCTTCACACCATTCTCTCTCGTTTCTTCAAGACGGAGATTTAACCGCATTTTTCAATGATTGTTCGTCGTATGAAGTGACTGTCCAGTCTTCAACTCGTTATTTCCATCGCTCTGCTAATCATCGAAGTAAGCCGTTAAAACCGAGAAGAAAAAAAAAATTGAACGCCAATAGTGTGATGGCGTTTGCAAGTGTGATGACAGCTTGAGGTATTCCTTTCGCGGAGGGCCATATTTTGTGGGCATTAGCTACTTGTAAGGCTAAACATGTACGACACGATCTAGACTTGTAAATCCACGATTCGCTCATTTTGGACCAACTCATGCACGAAGGTCTAGCCAGCAATACCTTAATTTTACTACAACACGGAAAAAAAATCGATTTTTCAAAAAGATGCTCATTCGAAAGCTCCTTTGAGTGTCTACCCTGAAAATTTCGGCGTTTCAAAAGTGGTGACTTCGATGTTGCAGACAAGGAACATGGAAAACTGCCAAAAAAAATACGAAGATGTGGAATTGCAAGCATTGTTGGACGAAGATGATTCGCAAACACAAAAACAACTGGCCGAGCAATTGGGCGTTAGTCAACAAGCTGTTTCCAATCAGCTACGAGAGATGGGCAAGATTCAGAAGACCGGTAGATGGCTACCGCATGAGTTGAACGACAGGCAAATGGAAAAGCGCAAAAACACATGTGACATTTTGCTCGCTCGGTACAAAAGGAAGTCGTTTTTCCATCGTATAGTTACAGAGGATGAAAAATGGATTTATTTTGAGAATCCCAAGCGCAACAAATCATGGATAGACCCAGGCGCACCATCCGCATCAAGACCGCAAGACCGAATCGCTTTGGCCGAAAGACGATGCTCTGTGTTTGGTGGGATCAGAGGGGCGTGGTCTATTATGAGCTGTTAAAACCTGGGAAAACGGTTAATACTAAACGTTACCAACAACAATTGACCGATTTGAACGGTTCGCTGCTTGAAAAAAGGCCAGAATACCGAAAGAGTCAACACAAAGTCATTTTTCTTCATGACAATGCTCCATCACATACGGCAAAACCGGTTCGCGACACGTTGGAAGCACTCAGCTGGGAAGTTCTACCCTATGCGGCTTACTCAGCAGACTTGGCTCCTTTCTGAGCAGCGCTTTGCTGAGCAAAGCGCTGAACCAAAGCACTTGCTGAGCAGCGCTTTGGTTCGTACGAAGATGTGAAAAAAAGGCTCGATCAATGGTTCGCAGCAAAAGGGGAAGATTTTTACTGGCGTGGTATTTCACACCGTTTAAAATTGTTGGGAACGATTGAAAAGCAAGAAAATTGGATTCCATATGAACTGAAGCCGAGAAACGTTGAACGGCGATTTTACACATGTGAAATGCTGCTTGCCAGGCACAAGCGAAAGGCTTTTTTGCATCGTATAGTCACTGGCGATGAAAAATGGATCCACTACGATAACCCAAAGAAGAGGAAATCATGGGGACCACCTGGCCATGCTTCAACATCGACAGCCAAGCCGAATATTCATGGAAAAACAAACTCATGTTGTGTATTTGGTGGGATCAGCTTGGTGTCGTGTATTATGAGTTGCTCAAACCGAACGAAAGCATTACTGGGGCTCTCTAACGAACACAGTTGATGAGATTGAGCCGAGCACTCAAGGAAAAACGCGCCCACTACTACTCCACGACACGACAAAATTATTCTCCTGCATGGCAATGCTCGTCCACATGTTGCGGTGCCGGTCAAAACCTACTTGGAAACACTCAATTGGGAAGTTTTACCCCATCCGCCGTATTCACCAGACATTGCTCCCTCTATCATTTCGATCGATGACGCACGGCCTGTCTGAGCAACACTTAACATCATATGAAGATACCAAAAATTGAATCGATTTGTGGATAGCCTCAAAAGATGAAGCGTTCTTCCGACGCGGTATCCATATGCTGCCAGAAAGATGGCGAAAGGTAGTGGCTAGCGATGGACAATACTTTGAATAAAACATAAAGCACCGTTCTTTTACAATAAATGCCCACTTTTTGATAAAAAAAACGGCGGAGACTTATTTGTACTCCCAATATTTATTTAATCTTTTCCCATGGGCACGCTACGCATTTCTCTAAGCTGCCGATCAGAGGCATGGAGTTCTATTTAATATTTATTAAATCTTATCTCTTATTATTCTCT
The DNA here is from genome assembly GCA_963932345.1 of Ophion ventricosus. Lineage (NCBI taxonomy): Eukaryota > Metazoa > Arthropoda > Insecta > Hymenoptera > Ichneumonidae > Ophion > Ophion ventricosus. The sequence continues at coordinate 34,954,721 of OZ010713.1, read as the reverse complement.
ATTTGCTTAAGGGACAACACCACTGTGACGGCTTCAAAAAATCGATTTTTTGAAAACCATCTAGAAAAATCTAAAATACATTTAATATTAAGATGCCGTTGGACCCAGGTCGAAAAAATAATTATTTTCGGAGATATTGAATATTTTGTGGAGCGGTGCAGCGCTCCGTGACGCTCGGGGTCCCGGCAATTACGCCAGTCTTCGAAAATTTGAGCAGAGACGATTTGCTGCAGCGTTGTTTGGGCGGCTTCACGCAAAACAACAACGAAAGCTACAACAAATCAGTTTGGGCAATAGCCCCCAAGTGTCAGTCCGGGAGCAAAAAAATCGTCGATATTGCAGCTGATATCGCGGTATTATTATTCAATGATGGCCTGAGAAGCCTCATGAAAGTTTTGGAGACGTTGGGGATAACTATCGGCCCAAATTGTTTCAATTTTTGCGTTGAAACCGACGCAGCGCGGATCGAGCTGGCGGAGCGCTCGCTCACAGACGCTGCAAAAGAGGCAAGAAGAGCCTCTACAAGTTCGAGAAAAGATGCTAGGGACAATCATTTGCTTCTTGAAGGCCAGCTACATGGTGCCGGCATCGCTGATTAAAGGTAAAAAAAATTTTTTCCAATTTATCGCATAAATTAACAAACCTAAAACTTTGAACGCGTTTTTCTCAAAACCACTTTTTTGAGTGCGGCACGCAGCAGAACTCGAGCAATTTTTATCCGATCGACTTCAAATTTGGACTGCATCAATAAAACTAGATTATCTAAAGAAGTACATAGGATTTTTTCGATATCTCAATAATAAAAAAAGTTATAGCCTATTTTCGACGAGAAATTTTGCTCGAAAATCGTCCTTTAATTTCAAAAGCGTGCCTATTTTTTAAAAATCAATATTTTTTCAAATCCCTGTGTACTTCTCTTCAAAATATCATATTATTAACGAAAACACTCGGTATTTCTTTTCAGATCGACTTTGAAGAGAGTTCTGCTGCGTGCCGCGAACCACTGCAGAGGCAACAGTACCTGACGCGGGAGCTTCCTCAGCGTCACCATGGGGCGTGAAAAATTTGAAATTTTTTTTTTATGTATTTTCAATAAACAACGAACAAAACAAAAAAATTTTTTTCGAATATCTCTTTTTTTTCCCACAAAAAAAAATTCTTGAAAAATGGCAAAAAAACAGGGGGTCACAGTGGTGTTCTGCCTTAATATTTTCCTAGGTGGACGCTACTATCGAACACCTACTCTCACGCTCGACGATTCATAACCTCAAATGTATCAATTATAAACAACGATTATGATTTGAGGTGATTTAAGATTTGGGAGTGATGCGGTCATTTTTGATGACCCCTCTCCTGCATTATGTTACCATCATCCATTTGGGATTCATCATCCATTCTATTCTAAAATGACGTGATTTATGGATGACGGCCCCTATGTCACGTGGCACGTCTAGGTAATTATAATTCGATCTGCTCGTGTTTATGGATAATCAGTACTCACCTCATGAGGATAAGCTAAATGCCAAGAGACGTTGAATTTACTTCCCGACAGGAAAGATGTTTTGACGTCCCCTATAACAAACAAAAAAAACCATTATTGTATGATTGTGAGAATTGATATAAATCCAAGCGTATAATTGAATGAAAAAAAAAAAAAAACAATGATGAGTTGGAGAAGAAGCAATTCTTTCACGGTAATCGTATAATTGTTAAAACTGAGATCGATTATTTGGTATTTTATGAAGCAATATTTAGTTTGAAATAACGTTGATGTTTGCACAACGAATGAAGAAAAATCGCTATATATCAACTAAAGCTAATATTTTTTTTTTTTTGCGAGAGATGGATAATTTTAGTTTAAGGCATTACTGGATGGACCGTCGGGCCAAAAGTTAGTCCAAAATGGACGAAACGTGGATTTGGAAGTCTAAATCTTCCCGTACATGTTTAGCCTTACAAATATCTTATTTAATAATAAATTAACACTTAGAAATGTTAATTTTCCACTTTTAATAATAATTGAAGTCAAATTCGACGATATTGGCGTGTGCTTGACTGAGGTTTTTCCAGTGACTGTACATCTGTTTCGACTGTCGAACAAAAAAATTGCCCAATTTTTAAATTTAATTAATACGTTCAGATCAACTTATTTATTATCAATAATTATCCGAAAACTCAATATATATTGAGTTTTCCAATAATTGCTATTAATTCATCGTTAAAAAAAGGCGGTAGCTCCTCATTACTTTAATTAATTTCTCGACAATTACTCAGTCGATTTATTTGAAACTTAGCATAAAAAATCTTGATGATATAACATTTTCCGAATTTACGGCGATTCAGTTCCATTCGTTTTGCAACCATTAACCCCTGCAGAAGCTGTTTTCCCTTAAGGCCTTAGGCCACTCTGAAGGCAAAAAAAGGGCAAATTTTGTGATTTTTTTTTAGCGAAACCATAAAATAAATTGGAATTACAAAATGGGGATTTTATTATACACGTAATTGACTATAGAAAATTATTTTTTCACAGCGATACATGTCAAAGTAGCGACTGTGCAGCATTTTTCCGATGACGTCTATATTTCTGGAAGGTCAACGTTCGGACCAACAGCTCCTATAATTTTTCAGTTATGATGAGACACTAAAGTTTTTTTCGATTATATTGGGTGAAGTAAAAAGTTCTGAGCGTTTTCCGCTAGATGTCTTTAAAAGTTCTGAGCATTTTTTCGCTTTATTTCGACGATGAAATTAACATAGTTAGGATTATCCAATTTAGATCAAATATGCGCCGTTTTGTTCAATAACTTTTGTCCATTTTGAAGGCAATTTCATAATTCCGCGATTGAAGAAGTCCTCGTCCCTATTGGTAAAAAAAACTTGACCAGCTCATTTTCACAAGCCTCTCTTGAGGCCAGTTTTGTACCATCAAGAAAATTTTGCAAATGCTTAAAAAGGTGATAATCGCTTGGTGCCAGGTCTGGACTATACGGCGGGTGCGATAGAACCTCCCATCCAAACTCTCGGAGCTTCCGGCGCGTCGTTAAAGATGTGTGCGGCCTGGCGTTGTCTTGATGGAGCACAACACCCTTCCTAGTAGCCAATTCTGGCCGCTTCTGGTCGATCGCCTGCTTCAATCTGGTCAGTTGTTGACAGTAGAGGTCCGAATTGAATGTTTGGCGCGATGGGAGCAGCTCATAGTGAATGATTCCCTTCCAATCCCACCAAACACACAGCAAAACCTTCTTGGCCGTTAATCCGGGCTTGGCGATCGTTTGGGCCGGCTCACCGCGATTGGACCACGATCTTTTTCGGCTGTTGTTCTCTTATGTGACCCATTTTTCATCGCCAGTCACCATCCGCTTCAAAAATGGGTCGATTTCGTTACGTTTCGGCAAATAATGGACTTTACGGCGGGTGCGATAGAATCTCCCATCCAAGCTCTCGGAGCTTCCGACGCGTCGTTAAAGATGTGTGCGGCCTGGCGTTGTCTTGATGGAACACAACACCCTTCCTATTGGCCAATTCTGGCCGCTTCTGGTTGATCGCCTGCTTCAATCTGGTCAGTTGTTGACAGTAGAGGTCCGAATTGAATGTTTGGCGCGATGGGAGCAGCTCATAGTGAATGATTCCCTTCCAATCCCACCAAACACACAGCAAAACCTTCTTGGCCGTTAATCCGGGCTTGGCGATCGTTTGGGCCGGCTCACCGCGATTGGACCACGATCTTTTTCGGCTGTTGTTCTCTTATGTGACCCATTTTTCATCGCCAGTCACCATCCGCTTCAAAAATGAGTCGATTTCGTTACGTTTCGGCATAGAATGGACTATACGGCGGGTGCGATAGAACCTTTCATCCAAGCTCTCGGAGCTTCCGGCGCGTCGTTAAAGATGTGTGCGGCCTGACGTTGTCTTGATGGAACACAGCACCCTTCCTATTGGCCAATTCTGGCCGCTTCTGTTCGATCGCCTGCTTCAATCTGGTCAGTTGTTGACGGTAGAGGTCCGAATTGAGTGTTTGGCGCGATGGGGGCAGCTCATAGTGAATTTATTCCCTTCCAATCCCACCAAACACACAGCAAAACCTTCTTGGCCGTTAATCCGGGCTTGGCGATCGTTTGGGCCGGCTCACCGCGATTGGACCACGATCTTTTTCGGCTGTTGTTCTCTTATGTGACCCATTTTTCATCGCCAATCACCATCCGCTTCAAAAATGGGTCGATTTCGTTACGTTTCGGCAAAGAATGGACTATACGGCGGGTGCGATAGAACCTCCCATCCAAGCTCTCGGGGCTTCCGGCGCGTCGTTAAAGATGTGTGCGGCCTGACGTTGTCTTGATGGAACACAACACCCTTCCTATTGGCCAATTCTGGCCGCTTCTGGTCGATCGCCTGCTTCAATCTGGTCAGTTGTTGACAGTAGAGGTCCGAATTGAGTGTTTGGCGCGATGGGAGCAGCTCATAGTGAATGATTCCCTTCCAATCCCACCAAACACACAACAAAACCTTCTTGGCCGTTAATCCGGGCTTGGCGATCGTTTGGGCCGGCTCACCGCGATTGGACCACGATCTTTTTCGGCTGTTGTTCTCTTATGTGACCCATTTTTCATCGCCAGTCACCATCCGCTTCAAAAATGGGTCGATTTCGTTACGTTTCGGCAAATAATGGACTTTACGGCGGGTGCGATAGAACCTCCCATCCAAGCTCTCGGGGCTTCCGGCGCGTCGTTAAAGATGTGTGCGGCCTGACGTTGTCTTGATGGAACACAACACCCTTCTTATTGGCCAATTCTGGCCGCTTCTGGTCGATCGCCTGCTTCAATCTGGTCAGTTGTTGATAGTAGAGGTCCGAATCGAGTGTTTGGCGCGATGGGGGCAGCTCATAGTGAATTTATTCCCTTCCAATCCCACCAAACACACAGCAAAACCTTCTTGGCCGTTAATCCGGGCTTGGCGATCGTTTGGGCCGGCTCACCGCGATTGGACCACGATCTTTTTCGGCTGTTGTTCTCTTATGTGACCCATTTTTCATCGCCAATCACCATCCGCTTCAAAAATGGGTCGATTTCGTTACGTTTCGGCAAATAATGGACTATACGGCGGGTGCGATAGAACCTCCCATCCAAGCTGTCGGAGCTTCCGGCGCGTCGTTAAAGATGTGTGCGGCCTGGCGTTGTCTTGATGGAACACAACACCCTACCTATTGGCCAATTCTGGCCGCTTCTGGTCGATCGCCTGCTTCAATCTGGTCAGTTGTTGACAGTAGAGGTTCGAATTGAGTGTTTGGCGCGATGGGGGCAGCTCATAGTGAATGATTCCCTTCCAATCCCACCAAACACACAGCAAAACCTTCTTGGCCGTTAATCCGGGCTTGGCGATCGTTTGGGCCGGCTCACCGCGATTGGACCACGATCTTTTTCGGCTGTTGTTCTCTTATGTGACCCATTTTTCATCGTCAGTCACCATCCGCTTCAAAAATGGCTCGATTTCGTTACATTTCAGCAAAGAATCGCAGGCACCAATTCGGTCCAAAAGGTTCTTTCGCATCAATTCGCGTGACACCCATAAATCGAACTTCTTCTTGAGACCAGCCTTATGCAAATGGTTCCAAACGGTTTTCTGGCTAATCTTCAGTTCCGGGCAATGGAATAAGTGCTCACATGCCGGTCCGACTCGACGATTTTCATGATTTTATCGACATTTTCGACGATTCGCCTACCAGAGCGTGCCTCATCTTCGACGTCCATATTACCAGAACGGAATCGTTGGAACCATCGCTTTGCTGTTGCATTCGATACTGCATTGGCTCCATAAACAGCACAAATCTTTTTGGCCGCCTGCTCCGCCTTTTCACCTTGGTCGTAGTGCTACTGAAGAATGTATCGAATTTTCTCTTTTTTTTTACCTCCATTTTGGAACGCTGTAACACACAACTGGTTTCACCAAACACAAAACTGTCAACGAACTTTTTTTGAAGCGTAATGTCACCTTTGAATCGCCGTATAGTACGACCCGATGCGATGTATACATCGCGAGATACGGCTCACTAAAGACATCTAGCGGAAAACGCTCAGAACTGTTTACTTCGCCCAATATATTTGAAATCAATAATTTTAATAATGAAATGCATTAGGAAAAATTTGATTTCACGAAAAATCTAGTTAATTCAAATAAAAAAAAAAAATCAAATAAACGCATCTAGTTGTCAAAAGAATTTTTCTGTCAGTGTAGCATCAAATACGAAGAAGTAGCGAATCTCGACAGAGGAGAGAACTAATCCTGAGAATTGAATAAATAAATCGCGCAACAATACAAAGAGCCACGAAGGAATTTCAACCTTGCAAAGTACAGGAAAAACATGATGAGTCTTGGTATGCTTTCGAAGCCTGCGCGCTCCTCGTGAGATTTTTTTTTTTTGCTGTAATTGCTTCGGGTAGTGAAAACTCTTCGCTAGTCGATCTCTCTGCCCGACATCCTCCGTAATATTGTAGATACTCGTATATATCATTGCGATACACCCGTAAGTACATTCTCGTATATCTATACATATTACGAATAATTTTCTTTTATTATTATAACATTACATGTACGCTTCTTCAGTGAATATTATAATTTATGCGGTTACATGGCACAGGTTCTATTACGCGTAATCACATTTCTCTTTCGTTTCACTCGTTCAATATATTTTCATACATACGACCGTTATTTCTACGCTCGAAATACAATATATTATTTAGAGATTTGTTGTACCGTTTTTTTTTTTTTTTAACTCGACAATTACCCAAATCTCCGAAGCAAAAGATTCAAATTTGGTAATTTAATCTTCTTGCCCTGTGAGGAAAAAAAAACACACTCACAAATCATTCTATCGCGTTTTTACCGGAATTTAAGGAGTTTCGGGACAATTGGTGAAGTGTTATCATTTGATTAAAATTTATACAGTAAATTCAAAAAGTCAAAAAAATATTAAAAAGTAACGTTTTGCTATTTATCATAAAAGAACATCATCTCCAGATGCCGCCTTCTTCCATATGACGGCAATACAAAGATTAAGGGCCCTAAAAATAAATTCTTTATATCTATAATTTTTCATCGATCTCGTTATATCGAGGTTCAACTGTATATCGATATATAGATATATTTTTCACATTAGGAAGATAAATAAAAATCCGTTAGTCGAAGTAACGTAATGCCGAGGCGATCGACGATCGTTCCGTTCGGCTGTTCTTTTACACTTTCTGCACTTGGGCCTGTTCAGTGAGGCCCATTTTAAACCCATCACAACGTAGTACAATAATAGAACCCAACACAGCTCCAGGCCAC
>OZ010713.1:34839306-34947201 GCA_963932345.1 Ophion ventricosus | reverse complement strand
CTCTCTCTCGTCTCTCTCTCTCTCTCTCTCTCTCTCTCTCTCTTCCTCTCCCTCACTACCTCCCTCCAACGAAGTTCATGCATTTTCCATGCCTCTCGACGGTAACCTTCCCTTAATTCCAATATAAAACATTCTTTAGCCTAAGAAGCGAAAAATGAAATACCTACCTTCCTATTTTTTTTTTCAGCAAAACCATAAAATAAATCGGAATTACAAAATAGGGGTTTTATTATACACATAATTGACTATACAAAATTATTTTTTCACAGCGATGTGAAAAAAATATCGATTTTTGGAAAATCCTAGGGTGGCCTAAGACCTTAAGGCATCCAAAGAAATAATTTCGGGGTGTGTCGGGATGATGTTTGAAAATGATTGATGCTGACGTTGTCAGATGATATAAAAGTAAATTATAGGAGAAATATTTTATTTCTTTAGTTATACAAATTATAATATTCGATGTTATCCCATTCTTAAAATAAAATTGGTATTTTATGTATTCAATATATATGATACCAATTTTTGGTATCTTGTATGTATGTAAATAACAAGTATGTATTCAATACTGATTTTTCTTTATACGTGCTTAACTAATTTACTTCAGTAATTACGCAATATTTGATTTGCAGACCTCATTGAGGTCCGAGCTTTCTTCATTTATCTTTGTTTGTGGTAAATGAGTGGAATGTTCGTCTGGTAATGATTGTGGCGGTATCAGCTGTGACTGAGAAGGGTTTAGTGAAGATTCTGAGGAATAGACCAGTTGATAGCCAGGATTCGAGTCAGAAGAATGTTGTGAGTGTGGTGACGACTTTAGCTTTGTAATTAATTGTGGATTTTGTGATGATTGTGGGGAATAAGCGAGTTGATAGGTTGGCGATGGATTCGATTCGAGGAATGTTGTGAGTACGGTGATGACTTTGGCTGTAAAAGAAAGTGTGGATTTGGTGATGTTTGTGGGGAATAAGGCGAGTTGATAAGTTGGCGATAGATTTGATTGGGCGAAATATTGTGAGCTCGGTGAAGGTTGCTGCAATAAATCCTTTTGTTTGAGATTGTAAATATATCTATCTATTTCTAGCATAGCTTTTTCACGCGTACTTTCTTCAAGGGCTCGTAATTTTTTGCACATCAAGTCGGTATACAAAGAGCATTCGTCTCGCACGGAATTTTCTGCCATAATTTTAACATAATTGTACACCTCGTCCATTCGCTTCTCAGCCTCCTCCACTTTGTCAGTCTTTCGTCGCTTTAGTACTTTTTCGGGCGATTTGAATGTTGAATATTTCATTTCTTTTCCACCATCGTCGTCTTCGCTGCCACCGTATTCTTCAGGTAACTCGATATCCTGAAAAATACGTATGTTAATAGGATTTTGCCGGATAAATGGTCGAAGTTGGAAGAAGAATTTTGCCGCACTTGAAACTTTCTTCATTGCTTAGCAGCGATAGACGGCCGGCGAATTTTAAGGAGCTTTGGGACAAGTGACGAAATGTTATCGTTTCATTCAAATTTATACAGTAGACTGTCATGTACTGAATGCGCCCGCCAAATTTTAAAACGATCGTCTACACCGTGTGGTCAAAGTTTCAGCCAACCCTGATATACAAACTATGCCGAAAATCACAGAGTAAAAAATGATATTTTTGTGTATTATGCCGTTATAGAGAGTACCAATCATAGAACGAAAAGAAAAAAAGTACCTTTTTATGCGAGATTTGAAAAAAAAGTGTCACTTTCGAATGATTTCTTCCTGATATTATATCGCATTTCTGATTCTGATGCAAAATGTATATTGAAAAAATCTACAGATATTGCACAAAGTGCAACTATTTCTTGGCATTGAAAATGTAATGAGACTTTTCGGGTGATAAGAAAAAGGCACATGCACGTAGTATGAGTTGCTCTCTCTCTCTCTCTCTCTCTCTCTCTCTCTCTCTCTCTCTCTCTCTCTCTCTCCCCAACTACTCTCCAATTCTCCAATTAGTCTCCAACTCTCCAACTGATCTCCAATTATTCACCTCTCCAACTCGCCAACTACTCGCCAACTCTCCAACTAGTCTTCAGCTCTCCACCTACTCTCCAACTGTCCAACTAGTCTTCAGCTCTCCACCTACTCTCCAACGGTCCAACTAGTCTTCAACTCTCGAACTAGTCTCCAACTCTCCAACTACTCTCAAACTCTCCAACTAGTCTCCAACTCTCCAACTAGTCTCCGACGCTCCAACTAGTCTCCAACTCTCCAACTGATCTTCAACTCTCCAACTAGTCCCCACTCTCCAACTCTCTAACTCTCCAACTAATCGCCAACGCTCCATCTAGTTTCCAACTCTCCAACTAGGCTCCAACTCTCCAACTACTCTCCAACTCTCTAACTACTCTTCAACTACTCTCAAACTCTCCAACTAGTCGCCAGCTTTCCAACTACTCTTCAACTCTCCAACTCTCCAATTCTCCAACTAGTATCTAACTCTCCAGCTACTCTCCAACTCTCCAATTAGTCTCCAACTCTCCAACTGATCTCCAACTCTCCAACTAGTCGCCAACTCTCCAACCACTCGCCAACTCTCCAACTACTCTCCAACTCTCTAACTACTCTCCAACTTTCCAACTCTCCAACTAGTCTCCAGCTCTCCAGCTACTCTCTAACTCTCCAACTACTCTCCAACTTTCCAACTAGTCTCCAGTTCTCCAACTACTCTTCAACTTTCCAACTAGTCTCCAGTTCTCCAACTACTCTTCAACTCTCCAACTCTCCAACTACTCTCCAACTCTCCAACTGCTCTCCAACTCTCCAACTACTCTCCAACTCTCCAACTGCTCTCCAAATCTCCAAATCTCCAACTACTCTCGAACTCTCGAACTCTCCAACTTTCTTTCTCTCTCTCTCTCTCTCTCTCTCTCTCGAACTATAAATATAATTATCATCCTGATAACATTGTAATGTACACATCAAAACTGAAACTTACATTTTGCAACCATAAATCAGCATTTTTCAACCAATCACAGGCATTCAGCATGTTGCAGCTCCCCCCACTCACCTACAACACAGCGGCAATGGAGTGGGGGTAGCATTAGTTTCGTGTGACATCCCAGTAAATCGGACCCCCAATACCATACACATCTTTAAAAGCATTTTCAATGTTAAAGGTTTCTTATACATAAAGGTTTCTTATTGAAGATTTTTATCTGAAACGAGAGTTCGTTAACTTGAGCAAACAGGAAAAATGCCAAAAATAGACACATTTAGATCCCGGAAAAATATTTTCATACTGATGACAATATTTGACAAATCTTACTCAGAAGTTCAAAAAAAAACTCAAAATAAACAGACTCTTGGCATAAATATGCTTTTTACTGTCTTTATTCCAAACTTTATTTTTTTCTGTTTCTATTCGTCATAATCATAGGTGCCGTCTATATATTACGTCATCGTTTTTTTACCCCCCCCCCCCCCCCCTCCTGAAATCATTCTATCGTCATAATCCAATAGACCCACTCAGAAAATGACGTCATTTCCTACTGAATTTGTGGAGTGGTGTACTTGGACAATAAAAACCGAGAATTGTTACTTCAATTATTTATTTGATATTTTCCCATGGGGACACTAGCCATTCTTCTAAGCTGTGGATCAAAGTCATGGGGTTCTATCTAACCCCTTACCAGTGAATGACGCATATATGCGTCATGACGAAAAAAAAAACCGATGAAAACTGGTTGCTAATATCGTGATTTGTATAAAATTTGGTTTTCCTTGGTTTTTGGGGTCGCTGAATCCAAACATGATGTCAGATCTTTCAAATACAAAATGGCGCATCTAATATGGTGCTCCGAAGAAGCAAAATTTATTCTATTTGCACGACACCTCGTACTGAGGGGTTTTCAGGGTCACTGGATGCGAATCTGATGTCAGATTTTCAAAATCGAAATACGAAACCAATACACAAACATATGTATACATATATATATATATATATATATATGTCCATTTTATCTCTGCCACCCGAAATAACTCGGTAATTATCGACGTCACAAAAAAATGTTCCAGACAAAAGTTGTACGGTGTGAACGGGGCCATCAAATGCGACCATTTTTTTTTTATTTCGGTGGAGGCGCTGACGCACAGTGAAGGTCATCTCCACTTTTTTAAAGGGAATGGTACATGTTTTTTTCAACCATCTTGTGGATCACCTCAAGCCGCATAAAAAACATTTGGGGGTCAAAGTCGTTCAAGGTCATTCAAGGTCAGTATCGATGATACAAATCTAAATATCTCGAATCACTGCCAAATATTTAGTAGTGATCCAAGATATTTAGATTTGTATTTCATTTTAATAGGTGTTCGAAATTAGCTTTCGAGACTACCGGGTCAAACGTTCGCCGGCTTGGACACTGTCGATCTGGAAATTGCTCAGCATACAACAAACGCGCTCTTGTGGAATTTTTACTTGCTTCACCGTAACACAGTATCATGTCCATTTTTTTCGAATTGACGGTACATTTACAAACCATGAATAGCTCTTATCCAAATTCGAAATCAAACTGAACGACAACCACGATTGAGCTACATACGATACAGATTAACGCGAGTTGGTAAACAAACAGAAGGTATTCGAAGTGTTGTCGATGACTACGATCTCCGATATCTCTCATTTTAAGCTAATTTCGAACACCTATTAAAATGAAATACAAATCTAAATATCTTGGATCACTACTAAATACTTGGCAGAGATTCGAGATATTTAGATTTGTATCATCGATGATGACCTTGAATGACCTTGAACGACTTTGATCCCAAAATGTTTTTTATGCGGCTTGAGGTGCTCCACAAGATGGTTGAAAAAAAAATGTACCATTCCCTTTAAAAAAGTGGAGGTGACCTTCACTGTGCGTCGGCGCTTCCACCGAAATAAAAAAAAATGGTCGCAATTGATGGCCCCCTTCACACCGTACAACTTTTGTCTGGAACATTTTTTTGTGACGTCGATAATTACCGAATTATTTCGGGTGGCAGAGATAAAATGGACACCCTGTATACAGGGTGAGGTGCATAAAGTGTTACAGAGCAATAGCACTCAAACTATTGATCATATCCAAAAATGTTTCAGACAAAAGTTTCAGTGTTCGAGAAGGCCGTCATACTGGACCACCCTATTTTTTTTTATCGGTGGAGGCGCTGAAGCTACGTCAAGGTCAACTCCACTTTTTTAAATGGAACCATGTATTTTTTTTTTTCGATGACATTATTACCGATTTTAAGACGAATTCAGCGACCTACAACACAAGGTCATTCTAGTCACGCAAAGTATGAAAATAGTCGGAAAAACGAAAAATATCGGAATAATCACTTTCAAAGGATCCACTAACCTTGGTTTGGGTCTACCTACAGAAGATGCTCGAAGTGATGACCCTCGACTTGTAAGCACTTGTTAATTCGCTGATGAAAAGACCGTCTAACTTCAGCCAACATTTGTGGTGTAATTTCGGTACATGCTCGGCGTATTCTTTCTTTCGTGTCGTCAGGCGTGGTAGGTGCTACCGCCATTACGCGTTCTTTAACAAAACCCCATAAAAAGTTCATTCTCGCGATCTGATGTACTCACATTGGAAGGTAATGCGTGACTAACTGATATGTCAACAGAAAATGCGTACTTGCTGCCGATAAGAAACATTGGTATCGTAAGAAATGAAAACAGCGATAAAACAAGTGTTAACAAGTCGAGGGTCATCACTTCGAGCATCTTCTGTAGGTAGATCGAAACCAAGGTTAGTGGATCCTTTGAAACTGATTATTCCGATATTTTTCGATTTTTCGACTATTTTCATATTTTGCGTGCCTAGAATGACCTTGTGTTGTAGGTCGCTGAATTCGTCGTAAAATGGGTAATAATGTCATCGAAAGAAAAATACATGGTTCCATTTAAAAAAGTGGAGTTGACCTTGACGTAGCTCCAGCGCCTCCACCGATAAAAAAAATAGGGTGGTCCAGTATGACGGCCTTCTCGAACACTGAAACTTTTGTCTGAAACATTTTTGGATATGATCAATAGTTTGATTGCTATTGCTCTGTAACACTTTATTTGCCTCACCCTGTATATATATATATATATATATATATATATATATACATAGACGAGTAACCATTTCCGAGAATGTGATACGTGCGTAGCCACCTAGCGGTGCACGAGGAAAGCTGAGACCATAAACACTTGCACACCTGAATTTTATAGAAAATGAAGACTCTCGGGACCCTAAAAGCTATTGATTCGATATGAAAACACGAATGGTGGCAATCAGGCTGTATTCGAAAAAAAAAAAAAAAAAAAACAGCCACACGGGATTCGTTCTTTTTAATTTCATATTTTTCCATGAAATTAAATTCAAGTGACTCCCAAAAAACGTTGAGTTTCAGATTTCAGAAAATACGATAAAAATATAGTTCAAGATATACATTTCTCTCAGTGCAGGTAGGTTAACGTAGACAGACTTCAAACTTGAAAAATAAAGACGTCATGAAAAAACAAAAACAAAACAAAACAAAAGAAAACAAAACAAAAGAAAACAAAACTTACCTCGGAGTTTCTTGTTTTCTTTGGGATATACATGTCATCGAGAAACACGGACATACGTAGATAAAACGGCCAGTCTGGCTTGTAAATATTTTCAGCTCCCTTTCCAACATTTTCCGAATCCTTTACTTTGGTCCGTAAACGCCTGTACGTTGACATTAAGTTGTCCCTTTTTCTTTTTAATTCTTTTATCGTTACATTAACGCCTCGCAATTGCGATTGTATTCTGCTCCATGCGAAATGCGAGTCATTTTTATTTTTATGTTCCGCCGCGTTGAAGTTCCACAGGGAGGGCTCCGTTTGATATAAATTTAAAAATTCAAATGTCAATTTGTTCGTCCACTCCATAGTTCAGCTAAGTGAGACGCGCGACCGCGATGGCATTCGGCAACGAAATGAACGAGCGGTCAACACACGCTCGCGTCCGCGCTGTGACGACGACGACGACGCGCACAGGCAAGCACGGACTGCCGCGCACGCGCACGTACACGCACAGCACAGCACAACGCGCATCGTTGTGTGTAGTTAAAAGCGACTCCTAGGCGGGATTGGGCGGACCGCTGCGCACGAACACGCACAGAGAGCCATGGACGACGCACGCACACTCACAAATGGTACGTTGGTTCTGTTGAGGTCGTCGCGTCGTGCTCGTCAGTGAAAACACGCAACGTGGAGGAATCGTGGTGCTTTTAGAGCGTTGGTCTCGTCGTGGTCTCTTTGCGAGACAGGCGTCGAGAAAATACAGTGGGTTCAAAAAAAATGTATTTGTACGCCTCGTGTTTTTTTTCAAATTATTCGTCGAAAAGTAAAATACTTTAGGATTCGTTTTTTTTTTTTTTGCGAAGAAAATTAAAATAGTGGAAATTGTATTTTTTTTTATTTTAACCCTCATCAGATAAGGGTGTTTTCGACCGCCGTTAAGGCAGTAGTCTGCTTTAGGAGCCGAAAAAAAAGCGTTTTTTCAACAATTTTTTTGAAAGGGAAGGAAATGATTGCGGTAAACGAAATTTTGAGACGATAGTATATTATATTCAAGCTTTAAAAAACAATTTTTATTATTACAAATTATTGAAATTTGCCAAAGTTGTAACGATTTTTCTGGGGCGCCTGGAGTGTGCACTCGTAAATCGGTGCCGGTGATGGAGGTCGTGCGATGCATCTGAAACAGTGGAACCAAATTTTTTTTTAGTTTTTATAAGTTCCTTTTCTATATGAACTAAAAAAATACCGAAGAAATGACGAAATTCCAAATTTTTTCGAAGTTTGAAAAAAAAATTCACTTTTTTGAAGAAAAAAAATTCACTTTAAGTTGCAAAACAAGTAATTTAAATAGTACTTTTGTCCAACTTTTTTAGTTCAAATAGAAGATAATTCAATACTGAAGCTAGATCACTTTGGTTTTTTTTCGATCGGACATATATTGTTTTTACTATCGCCGGCACCGTTTTCCAAAACTTGTGAAAATGAAAACTCGAGAAAACGGGCTGTAAAGTTCTGCCCGAGCATTCGCACCTGCTCGACGCTCGGCCACTAAAACTGATCTAGCTTCGAAAATATGTCGAATTGGCCTCTAAAATTTTGAACACATATTCTTGGATAGTTTTGGAATAGATTTAAGACAAAAACGAAAAATCGATTTTTTGAAGCCTGTAAAGCAGACTACTGCCTTAAGGATAATGGTGGGTCACTCGTGCTTTCCGATAATTTTGCAATACTTAAAGTGCTGCAAAAAATTTGGAAAAATTCATGGACCTTGTTGAGACCCTTTACTCGATAATTATAATTTATCCGACCAGAAAAAATTAATTTTTAATAACAATTTCACGCAAAATCTGGAGGCATGCAAGCATTTTTCAGGGTATTGTTTAAAAAATCATATCTCCTTTGTTTTTTAAGATAAATTAAAAAATCCAACGGCGTTTTTTCATTGAAAAGATTTATTAAAAAAAAAAAAAAATATAATAAATTTCGCGGGCCAAAATCGGACCCTTATTTTTTCATCTGAAAAATGCTTATTTTTTCTCTGGGATATAGGAGGGTTATCGAGGAAAGGAGCATTAAAAAAAAAAAAATTCTCTCAAAATTTTGTTTTTTCATACATTTTATTTGAAAATATATAAAAAAATGAATACAATAAACTTTTTTACTTGCATTCCGCGCAAATAAAAGATCGATGATCTTCGCAAATCGCTCGTCCACATACTATACAGCGCATAAATGTTTTCTTATCCTTTCCGACAGGACAGAAATAACATCTTTTACGTTTTTCCATTCGATCATTCGCTGGTTGTGGATTATCGTCCCCAAGGATTATCGATATTGACGCCCGTAAATTTCGCGGAAGGCTCGATGTCATTTTCCGTATTTCTAAATGAGGCCGCGTTAATTCCAATACTAATTTTTTTTTAAGAAATTCGATCCTGGTCATGTTGGCATTTGCGGTTATAAAATTATGCAAAATAATTGCATTTATTCCTGATTGATCCAGCATTCCGAAAAAAAACGCGCACCGGCCATCTGAGCGTTTTCCTAGCGGTAGTGTATGAGGACACCATTTTATCGAAAATGTCGACTCCCCCTTTCGTTGAATTATAAAATTCTATGATCTCCGGTTTATCAGACTCTCCGCTTATTCCTTTTCGATGGACGGTGGATAACAACAAGACGACTTTGAAAAAAAATTATTTATGTGTTATTCTTAGTCAAATAAACAAATTTTTAACGAAAAAAAAACAAAAAAATTAAAATGCCATTTTACTTACGTTTCAGATAAAGGTGGGTCACTCGTGCTCTTCGAAAATTTCACTTTGTCGCCGTATCTTGGAAGACTGAAGGAAAAACCTGGGGCTCGGCCCTTAAGTTACCCTCTCTTCAAACTTTTTTCCACCCCACATTCCAAATTTTTGACTGGGTGGGGATCCGTGAAATCACGATTGGAAATTTCCGTGAAGTCACGAGTGACCCACCTTTATCCGATGAGGGTTAAGGCAGTAGTCTGCTTTAGGAGCCGAAAAAAAAGCGTTTTTTCAACAATTTTTTTGAAAGGGAAGGAAATGATTGCGGTAAACGAAATTTTGAGACGATAGTATATTATATTCAAGCTTTAAAAAACAATTTTTATTATTACAAATTATTGAAATTTGCCAAAGTTGTAACGATTTTTCTGGGGCGCCTGGAGTGTGCACTCGTAAATCGGTGCCGGTGATGGAGGTCGTGCGATGCATCTGAAACAGTGGAACCAAATTTTTTTTTTAGTTTTTATAAGTTCCTTTTCTATATGAACTAAAAAAATACCGAAGAAATGACGAAATTCCAAATTTTTTCGAAGTTTGAAAAAAAAATTCACTTTTTTGAAAAAAAAAATTCACTTTAAGTTGCAAAACAAGTAATTTAAATAGTACTTTTGTCCAACTTTTTTAGTTCAAATAGAAGATAATTCAATACGGAAGCTAGATCACTTTGGTTTTTTTCGATCGGACATATATTGTTTTTACTATCGCCGGCACCGTTTTCCAAAACTTGTGAAAATGAAAACTCGAGAAAACGGGCTGTAAAGTTCTGCCCGAGCATTCGCACCTGCTCGACGCTCGGCCACTAAAACTGATCTAGCTTCGAAAATATGTCGAATTGGCCTCTAAAATTTTGAACACATATTCTTGGATAGTTTTGGAATAGATTTAAGACAAAAACGAAAAATCGATTTTTTAAAGCCTGTAAAGCAGACTACTGCCTTAATGGTGGAAAAAAAAATATTGATTTTTTGAAGCATCTAAAGTGGTTGTCCGTCTTAAGATGCGCCGGCCGTCCATCGTTGCTATGCAATGAAGAAAGTTTCGTGTGCGGTAAAATTTTTCCAACTTCGATCATTGATCCGGCAAAATCCTATTAATATACGTATTTACTGCCATACGGTGGCAGTGAATACGACGATGGTGGAAAAGAAATGAAATATTCAACATTCGAATCGCCCGAAAAAAGTACTAAAGCGACGAAAGATTGACAAAGTGGAGGAGGCCTGAGAAGCGAATGGACGAGGTGTACAATTATGTTAAAAATTATGGCAGAAAATTCCGTGCGAGACGAATGCTCTTTGTATACCGACTTGATGTGCAAAAAATTACGAGCCCTTGAAGAAAGTACGCGTGAAAAAGCTATGCTAGAAATAGATAGATATATTTAGAATCTCAAACAAAAGGATTTATTGCAGCAACCTTCACCGAGCTCACAATATTTCGCCCAATCAAATCTATCGCCAACTTATCAACTCGCTTATTCCCCACAAACATCACCAAATCCACACTTTCTTTAACAGCCAAAGTCATCACCGTACTCACAACATTCCTCCGAATCGAATACATCGCCAACCTATCAACTCGCTTATTCCCCACAATCATCACAAAATCCACAATTAATTACAAAGCTAAAGTCGTCACCACACTCACAACATTCTTCTGACTCGAATCCTGGCTGTCAACTGGTCTATTCCTCAGAATCTTCACTAAACTCTTCTCAGTCACAGCTGATACCGCCACAATCATTACCAGACGAACATTCCACTCATTTGCCACAAACAAAGATAAATGAAGAAAACTCGGACCTCAATGAGGTCTGCAAATCAAATATTGCGTAATCACTGAAGTAAATTAGTTAAGCACGTATAAAGAAAAATCAGTATTGAATACATACTTGTTATTTACATACATACATGATACCAAAAATTGGTATCATATATATTGAATACATAAAATACCAATTTTATTTTAAGAATGGGATAACATCGAATATTATAATTTGTATAACTAAAGAAATAAAATATTTCTCCTATAATTTACTTTTATATCATCTGACAACGTCAGCATCAATCATTTTCAAACATCATCCCGACACACCCCGAAATTATTTCTTTGGATGCCTTAAGGTCTTAGGCCACCCTAGGATTTTCCAAAAATCGATATTTTTTTCACATCGCTGTGAAAAAATAATTTTGTATAGTCAATTATGTGTATAATAAAACCCCTATTTTGTAATTCCGATTTATTTTATGGTTTTGCTGAAAAAAAAAATAGGAAGGTAGGTATTTCATTTTTCGCTTCTTAGGCTAAAGAATGTTTTATATTGGAATTAAGGGAAGGTTACCGTCGAGAGGCATGGAAAATGCATGAACTTCGTTGGAGGGAGGTAGTGAGGGAGAGGAAGAGAGAGAGAGAGAGAGAGAGAGAAGCGTTTATTTCGTACTCTGGAACCAAGGTTCCCTAAGAGTACTGTGCCAAAAGGTACAAGCATATTGCGGTTTTCATATAGATTGCTGTTGTTACAGAAAAAGTAAAAATATTAACAAAATAAAATACAATAAGTTAAGTAAAGTAAATTACTATTGAATTAAATGAAGAAGAAGTAAAAGAGAAAATTGTAAACAATTAGGCAATCTGATGAGGTCTTGATCAGCGGATGCGGGCCAATGACAGCTTCTCCAGGAGAGAGGTCCGCAGCCTAACTTTAAAAGCCATCAGAGAAGAGGATTGCCGGAGATCAATAGGCATCAAGTTCCATAGTGTGCTAGCGGCTTCAAGTCGGTTGATGTGCAAAAAATTACGAGCTCTTGAAGAAAGTACGCGAGAAAAAGCTATGCTAGAAATAGATAGATATATTTAGAATCTCAAACGAAAGGATTTATTGCAGCAACCTTCACCGAGCTCACAATATTTCGCGCAATCAAATCTATCGCCAACTTATCAACTCGCTTATTCCCCACAAACATCACCAAATCCACACTTTCTTTAACAGCCAAAGTCATCACCGTACTCACAACGTTCCTCCGAATCGAATACATCGCCAACCTATCAACTCGCTTATTCCCCACAATCATCACAAAATCCACAATTAATTACAAAGCTAAAGTCGTCACCACACTCACAACATTCTTCTGACTCGAATCCTGGCTGTCAACTGGTCTATTCCTCAGAATCTTCACTAAACCCTTCTCAGTCACAGCTGATACCGCCACAATCATTACCAGACGAACATTCCACTCATTTGCCACAAACAAAGATAAATGAAGAAAACTCGGACCTCAATGAGGTCTGCAAATCAAATATTGCGTAATCACTGAATTAAATTAGTTAAGTACGTATAAAGAAAATCAATATTGAATACATATTTGTAATTTACATACATATATGATACCAAAAATTCGTATCATATATATTGAATACATAAAATACCAATTTTATTTTAAGAATGGGATAACATCGAATATTATAATTTGTATAACTAAAGAAATAAAATATTTCTCCTATAATTTACTTTTATATCATCTGACAACGTCAGCATCAATCATTTTCAAACATCATCCCGACACACCCCGAAATTATTTCTTTGGATGCCTTAAGGTCTTAGGCCACCCTAGGATTTTCCAAAAATCGATATTTTTTTCACATCGCTGTGAAAAAATAATTTTGTATAGTCAATTATGTGTATAATAAAACCCCTATTTTGTAATTCCGATTTATTTTATGGTTTTGCTGAAAAAAAAAATAGGAAGGTAGGTATTTCATTTTTCGCTTCTTAGGCTAAAGAATGTTTTATATTGGAATTAAGGGAAGGTTACCGTCGAGAGGCATGGAAAATGCATGAACTTCGTTGGAGGGAGGTAGTGAGGGAGAGGAAGAGAGAGAGAGAGAGAGAGAGAGAGAGAGAGAAGCGTTTATTTCGTACTCTGGAACCAAGGTTCCCTAAGAGTACTGTGCCAAAAGGTACAAGCATATTGCGGTTTTCATATAGATTGCTGTTGTTACAGAAAAAGTAAAAATATTAACAAAATAAAATACAATAAGTTAAGTAAAGTAAATTACTATTGAATTAAATGGAGAAGAAGTAAAAGAGAAAATTGTAAACAATTAGGCAATCTGATGAGGTCTTGATCAGCGGATGCGGGCCAATGACATCTTCTCCAGGAGAGAGGTCCGCAGCCTAACTTTAAAAGCCATCAGAGAAGAGGATTGCCGGAGATCAATAGGCATCAAGTTCCATAGTGTGCTAGCGGCTTCAAGTCGGTTGATGTGCAAAAAATTACGAGCCCTTGAAGAAAGTACGCGAGAAAAAGCTATGCTAGAAATAGATAGATATATTTAGAATCTCAAACGAAAGGATTTATTGCAGCAACCTTCACCGAGCTCACAATATTTCGCGCAATCAAATCTATCGCCAACTTATCAACTCGCTTATTCCCCACAAACATCACCAAATCCACACTTTCTTTAACAGCCAAAGTCATCACCGTACTCACAACGTTCCTCCGAATCGAATACATCGCCAACCTATCAACTCGCTTATTCCCCACAATCATCACAAAATCCACAATTAATTACAAAGCTAAAGTCGTCACCACACTCACAACATTCTTCTGACTCGAATCCTGGCTGTCAACTGGTCTATTCCTCAGAATCTTCACTAAACCCTTCTCAGTCACAGCTGATACCGCCACAATCATTACCAGACGAACATTCCACTCATTTGCCACAAACAAAGATAAATGAAGAAAACTCGGACCTCAATGAGGTCTGCAAATCAAATATTGCGTAATCACTGAATTAAATTAGTTAAGTACGTATAAAGAAAATCAATATTGAATACATATTTGTAATTTACATACATATATGATACCAAAAATTCGTATCATATGTATTGAATACATATGATACCAATTTTATTATAAGAATGGGATAACATCGAATATTATAATTTGTGCAACTGAAGAAATAAAATATTTCTCCGATAACTTACTTTTGTTTCATCTGACAACTTCAGCATCTATCATTTTCATAAATCATCCCGATACACCCCGAAATTGTTTCTTTGGATGCCTTGAGGCCTTGGGCCACTCTAGGATTTTCCAAAAATCGGTTTTTTTGTTTGTTAAGAATGTACCTGTAAAATGATATTCCAAAAGATTATGGGTGTGAAAAATCTCTGAGTACTCGATTTTCGAATTCTAGCGCAACATCTCTTGATTCATGTCGTGACTTTTCACTAACTTCAAACACGTTTATCTCAAAAACTACATTTTTCAAGTCGGCCGGACTCATAACTCAAACAAATTTCAACGGATCCACTTGAAATTTTAACTGTATATTTAGAATTACATTTTCTGAGGCACTACATAGGATTATTTAAAATTATACTGCATAGTTCCTTTTTTATAAACAATTTTCTGACGATTTTTTCATGGCATTTTATACTTTTTGTTTTAGAAATGCGCCATTTTGACGAAAAAACAATATATCAAAAAAATCCGACGTACGTTCTATAGCTATTCTTGTATATAATTGAAAAAACTTTAGTGCCTCATCATAACTGAAAAATTATAGGAACTGTTGGTCCGACCGTTGACCTTCCAGAAATATAGACGTCATCGGAAAAATGCTGCACAGTCGCCATTTTGACATGTATCGCTGTGAAAAAATACTTTTCTATAGTCAATTAAGTGTATAACAAAATCCCGATCTTGTAATTTCGATTCATTTTATGGTTTCGCTGAAAAAAAATCACAAAGTATGCCCTTTTTTGTGGCCTCCAGAGTGGCCTAAGACCTTGAGGGAAAACAGCTTCTGCAGACGTTAATGGTTGCAAAACGCCTGCAACCATTAACGTGCATGCAAAAGCATGCACGCCATTGCATGCCATTGCATGCCATTGCATGACATTGTATGCCATTGCATTCCATTGCATGCCATTGCATGCCATTGCATGCCATTGCATGGCATTGCATGCCATTGCATTCCATTGCATGCCATTGCATGCCAATGCATGCCATTGCACGCCATTGCATGCCATTGACAAGCCATTGCACGCCATTGCATGCCATTGCATGCGATTGTATGACATTGCATGGCATTGCACGCCATTGGTACGTCATTGGCATCCCATTGCACGCCATTGGCATGCCATTGCATAGTAATTGTTTATAAAATAGTATTTTTTATAAACAATTTTTTGACGACTTTCTCATGGCATTTTATACTTTTTTTTTGGAAATCCGCCCTTTTGGCAAAAAACAATATATCAAAAAAATCCTACGTACTTCTATAGCTATTCTTACATATAATCGAAAAAAAACTTTAGTGTCTCATCAAGACTGAAAAATTATAGGAGCTGTTGGTCCGGCCGTTGACATTTCAGAAATAAAGGCGTCGTCGGAAAAATGCTGCACAGTCGCCATTTTGACATGTATCGCTGTGAAAAAATCATTTTGTATAGTCAATTACGTGTATAACAAAATCCCGATCTTGTAATTCCGATTCATTTTATGGTTTCGCTGAAAAAAAATCACAAAGTATGCCCTTTTTTGTGGCCTCCAGAGTGGCCTAAGACCTTGAGGGAAAACAGCTTCTGCAGACGTTAATGGTTGCAAAACGCCTGCAACCATTAACGTGCATGCAAAAGCATGCACGCCATTGCAAGCCATTGCATGCCATTGCATGACATTGCATGCCATTGCATTCCATTGCATGCCATTGCATTCCATTGCATGCCATTGCATGCCAATGCATGCCATTGCACGCCATTGCATGCCATTGACAAGCCATTCCATGCCATTAGCATGCCATTGCACGCAATTGGCACGTCATTGGCATGCCATTGCATAGTAATTGTTTATAAAATAGTATTTTTTATAAACAATTTTTTGACGATTTTCTCGTGGCATTTTATACTTTTTTTTTGGAAATCCGCCCTTTTGGCAAAAAACAATATATCAAAAAAATCCTACGTACTTCTATAGCTATTCTTACATATAATCGAAAAAAAACTTTAGTGTCTCATCAAGACTGAAAAATTATAGGAGCTGTTGGACCGGCCGTTCCCATTTCAGAAATAAAGGCGTCATCGGAAAAATGCTGCACAGTCGCCATTTTGACATGTATCGCTGTGAAAAAATCATTTTGTATAGTCAATTACGTGTATAACAAAATCCCGATCTTGTAATTCCGATTCATTTTATGGTTTCGCTGAAAAAAAATCACAAAGTATGCCCTTTTTTGTGGCCTCCAGAGTGGCCTAAGACCTTGAGGGAAAACTGCTTCTGCAGACGTTAATGGTTGCAAAACGCCTGCAACCATTAACGTGCATGCAAAAGCATGCACGCCATTGCATGCCATTGCATGCCATTGCATGACATTGCATGCCATTGCATTCCATTGCATGCCATTGCATGGCATTGCATGCCATTACATGCCATTGCATTCCATTGCATGCCATTGCATGCCAATGCATGCCATTGCACGCCATTGCACGCCATTGCATGCCATTGACAAGCCATTGCACGCCATTGCATGCCATTGCATGCGAATGCATGCCATTGACATGCCATTGCACGCCATTGCATGCCATTGCATGCCGTTGCATGCCATTGCACGCAATTGGCACGTCATTGGCATGCCATTGCATAGTAATTTTTTATAAAATAGTATTTTTTATAAACAATTTTTTGACGATTTTCTCGTGGCATTTTATACTTTTTTTTTGGAAATCGGCCCTTTTGGCAAAAAACAATATATCAAAAAAATCCTACGTACTTCTATAGCTATTCTTACATATAATCGAAAAAAAACTTTAGTGTCTCATCAAGACGGAAAAATTATAGGAGCTGTTGGTCCGGCCGTTCCCATTTCAGAAATAAAGGCGTCATCGGAAAAATGCTGCACAGTCGCCATTTTGACATGTATCGCTGTGAAAAAATCATTTTGTATAGTCAATTACGTGTATAACAAAATCCCGATCTTGTAATTCCGATTCATTTTATGGTTTCGCTGAAAAAAAAATCACAAAGTATGCCCTTTTTTGTGGCCTCCAGAGTGGCCTAAGACCTTGAGGGAAAACAGCTTCTGCAGACGTTAATGGTTGCAAAACGCCTGCAACCATTAACGTGCATGCAAAAGCATGCACGCCATTGCAAGCCATTGCATGCCATTGCATGACATTGCATGCCATTGCATTCCATTGCATGCCATTGCATGCCATTGCATGGCATTGCATGCCATTGCATTCCATTGCATGCCATTGCATGCCAATGCATGCCATTGCACGCCATTGCATGCCATTGACAAGCCATTGCACGCCATTGCATGCCATTGCATGCGATTGTATGACATTGCATGCCATTGCACGCCATTGGTACGTCATTGGCATGCCATTGCACGCCATTGGCATGCCATTGCATAGTAATTGTTTATAAAATAGTATTTTTTATAAACAATTTTTTGACGATTTTCTCATGGCATTTTATACTTTTTTTTTGGAAATCCGCCCTTTTGGCAAAAAACAATATATCAAAAAAATCCTACGTACTTCTATAGCTATTCTTACATATAATCGAAAAAAAACTTTAGTGTCTCATCAAGACTGAAAAATTATAGGAGCTGTTGGTCCGGCCGTTGACATTTCAGAAATAAAGGCGTCGTCGGAAAAATGCTGCACAGTCGCCATTTTGACATGTATCGCTGTGAAAAAATCATTTTGTATAGTCAATTACGTGTATAACAAAATCCCGATCTTGTAATTCCGATTCATTTTATGGTTTCGCTGAAAAAAAATCACAAAGTATGCCCTTTTTTGTGGCCTCCAGAGTGGCCTAAGACCTTGAGGGAAAACAGCTTCTGCAGACGTTAATGGTTGCAAAACGCCTGCAACCATTAACGTGCATGCAAAAGCATGCACGCCATTGCAAGCCATTGCATGCCATTGCATGACATTGCATGCCATTGCATTCCATTGCATGCCATTGCATTCCATTGCATGCCATTGCATGCCAATGCATGCCATTGCACGCCATTGCATGCCATTGACAAGCCATTCCATGCCATTAGCATGCCATTGCACGCAATTGGCACGTCATTGGCATGCCATTGCATAGTAATTTTTTATAAAATAGTATTTTTTATAAACAATTTTTTGACGATTTTCTCGTGGTATTTTATACTTTTTTTTTGGAAATCGGCCCTTTTGGCAAAAAACAATATATCAAAAAAATCCTACGTACTTCTATAGCTATTCTTACATATAATCGAAAAAAAACTTTAGTGTCTCATCAAGACGGAAAAATTATAGGAGCTGTTGGTCCGGCCGTTCCCATTTCAGAAATAAAGGCGTCATCGGAAAAATGCTGCACAGTCGCCATTTTGACATGTATCGCTGTGAAAAAATCATTCTGTATAGTCAATTACATGTATAACAAAATCCCGATCTTGTAATTCCGATTCATTTTATGGTTTCGCTGAAAAAAAATCACAAAGTATGCCCTTTTTTGTGGCCTCCAGAGTGGCCTAAGACCTTGAGGGAAAACAGCTTCTGCAGACGTTAATGGTTGCAAAACGCCTGCAACCATTAACGTGCATGCAAAAGCATGCACGCCATTGCATGCCATTGCATGGCATTGCATGCCATTGCATTCCATTGCATGCCATTGCATGCCAATGCATGCCATTGCACGCCATTGCTTGCCATTGACAAGCCATTGCACGCCATTGCATGCCATTACATGCGAATGCATGCCATTGACATGCCATCATTGCACGCCATTGCATGCCATTGCATGCCGTTGCATGCCATTGCATGCAATTGCATGCCATTCCATGCTATTAGCATGCCATTGCACGCAATTGGCACGTCATTGGCATGCCATTGCATAGTAATTGTTTATAAAATAGTATTTTTTATAAACAATTTTTTGACGATTTTCTCGTGGCATTTTATACTTTTTTTTTGGAAATCCGCCCTTTTGGCAAAAAACAATATATCCAAAAAATCCTACGTACTTCTATAGCTATTCTTACATATAATCGAAAAAAAACTTTAGTGTCTCATCAAGACTGAAAAATTATAGGAGCTGTTGGTCCGGCCGTTCCCATTTCAGAAATAAAGGCGTCATCGGAAAAATGCTGCACAGTCGCCATTTTGACATGTATCGCTGTGAAAAAATCATTTTGTATAGTCAATTACGTGTATAACAAAATCCCGATCTTGTAATTCCGATTCATTTTATGTTTTCGCTGAAAAAAAATCACAAAGTATGCCCTTTTTTGTGGCCTCCAGAGTGGCCTAAGACCTTGAGGGAAAACAGCTTCTGCAGACGTTAATGGTTGCAAAACGCCTGCAACCATTAACGTGCATGCAAAAGCATGCACGCCATTGCATGCCATTGCATGACATTGCATGCCATTGCATTCCATTGCATGCCATTGCATGCCATTGCATGGCATTGCATGGCATTGCATGCCATTGCATGCCATTGCATTCCATTGCATACCATTGCATGCCAATGCATGCCATTGCACGCCATTGCATGCAATTGCATGCCATTCCATGCCATTAGCATGCCATTGCACGCAATTGGCACGTCATTGGCATGCCATTGCATAGTAATTGTTTATAAAATAGTATTTTTATTAAACAATTTTTTGACGATTTTCTCGTGGCATTTTATACTTTTTTTTTGGAAATCCGCCCTTTTGGCAAAAAACAATATATGAAAAAAATCCTACGTACTTCTATAGCTATTCTTACATATAATCGAAAAAAAACTTTAGTGTCTCATCAAGACTGAAAAATTATAGGAGCTGTTGGTCCGGCCGTTCCCATTTCAGAAATAAAGGCGTCATCGGAAAAATGCTGCACAGTCGCCATTTTGACATGTATCGCTGTGAAAAAATCATTTTGTATAGTCAATTACGTGTATAACAAAATCCCGATCTTGTAATTCCGATTCAATTTATGGTTTCGCTGAAAAAAAATCACAAAGTATGCCCTTTTTTGTGGCCTCCAGAGTGGCCTAAGACCTTGAGGGAAAACAGCTTCTGCAGACGTTAATGGTTGCAAAACGCCTGCAACCATTAACGTGCATGCAAAAGCATGCACGCCATTGCATGCCATTGCATGACATTGCATGCCATTGCATTCCATTGCATGCCATTGCATGCCATTGCATGGCATTGCATGGCATTGCATGCCATTGCATGCCATTGCATTCCATTGCATGCCATTGCATGCCAATGCATGCCATTGCATGCCATTGACAAGCCATTGCACGCCATTGCATGCCATTGCATGCGAATGCATGCCATTGACATGCCATTGCACGCCATTGCATGCCATTCCATGCCATTAGCATGCCATTGCACGCAATTGGCACGTCATTGGCATGCCATTGCATAGTAATTTTTTATAAAATAGTATTTTTTATAAACAATTTTTTGACGATTTTCTCGTGGCATTTTATACTTTTTTTTTGGAAATCGGCCCTTTTGGCAAAAAACAATATATCAAAAAAATCCTACGTACTTCTATAGCTATTCTTACATATAATCGAAAAAAAACTTTAGTGTCTCATCAAGACTGAAAAATTATAGGAGCTGTTGGTCCGGCCGTTCCCATTTCAGAAATAAAGGCGTCATCGGAAAAATGCTGCACAGTCGCCATTTTGACATGTATCGCTGTGAAAAAATCATTTTGTATAGTCAATTACGTGTATAACAAAATCCCGATCTTGTAATTCCGATTCATTTTATGGTTTCGCTGAAAAAAAATCACAAAGTATGCCCTTTTTTGTGGCCTCCAGAGTGGCCTAAGACCTTGAGGGAAAACCGCTTCTGCAGACGTTAATGGTTGCAAAACGCCTGCAACCATTAACGTGCATGCAAAAGCATGCACGCCATTGCATGCCATTGCATGCCATTGCATGACGTTGCATGCCATTGCATTCCATTGCATGCCATTGCATGGCATTGCATGCCATTACATGCCATTGCATTCCATTGCATGCCATTGCATGCCAATGCATGCCATTGCACGCCATTGCACGCCATTGCATGCCATTGACAAGCCATTGCACGCCATTGCATGCCATTGCATGCTAATGCATGCCTTTGACATGCCATAGCACGCCATTGCATGCCATTGCATGCCGTTGCATGCCATTGCATGCAATTGCATGCCATTCCATGCCATTAGCATGCCATTGCACGCAATTGGCACGTCATTGGCATGCCATTGCATAGTAATTGTTTATAAAATAGTATTTTTTATAAACAATTTTTTGACGATTTTCTCGTGGCATTTTATACTTTTTTTTTGGAAATCCGCCCTTTTGGCAAAAAACAATATATGAAAAATATCCTACGTACTTCTATAGCTATTCTTACATATAATCGAAAAAAAACTTTAGTGTCTCATCAAGACTGAAAAATAATAGGAGCTGTTGGTCCGGCCGTTCCCATTTCAGAAATAAAGGCGTCATCGGAAAAATGCTGCACAGTCGCCATTTTGACATGTATCGCTGTGAAAAAATCATTTTGTATAGTCAATTACGTGTATAACAAAATCCCGATCTTGTAATTCCGATTCATTTTATGGTTTCGCTGAAAAAAAAATCACAAAGTATGCCCTTTTTTGTGGCCTCCAGAGTGGCCTAAGACCTTGAGGGAAAACAGCTTCTGCAGACGTTAATGGTTGCAAAACGCCTGCAACCATTAACGTGCATGCAAAAGCATGCACGCCATTGCAAGCCATTGCATGCCATTGCATGACATTGCATGCCATTGCATTCCATTGCATGCCATTGCATGCCATTGCATGCCATTGCATGGCATTGCATGCCATTGCATGCCATTGCATGCCAATGCATGCCATTGCACGCCATTGCATGCCATTGACAAGCCATTCCATGCCATTAGCATGCCATTGCACGCAATTGGCACGTCATTGGCATGCCATTGCATAGTAATTGTTTATAAAATAGTATTTTTTATAAACAATTTTTTGACGATTTTCTCGTGGCATTTTATACGTTTTTTTTGGAAATCCGCCCTTTTGGCAAAAAACAATATATCAAAAAAATCCTACGTACTTCTATAGCTATTCTTACATATAGTCGAAAAAAAACTTTAGTGTCTCATCAAGACTGAAAAATTATAGGAGCTGTTGGTCCGGCCGTTCCCATTTCAGAAATAAAGGCGTCATCGGAAAAATGCTGCACAGTCGCCATTACGATATGTATCGCTGTGAAAAAATCATTTTGTATAGTCAATTACGTGTATAACAAAATCCCGATCTTGTAATTCCGATTCATTTTATGGTTTCGCTGAAAAAAAATCACAAAGTATGCCCTTTTTTGTGGCCTCCAGAGTGGCCTAAGACCTTGAGGGAAAACAGCTTCTGCAGACGTTAATGGTTGCAAAACGCCTGCAACCATTAACATGCATGCAAAAGCATGCACGCCATTGCATGCCATTGCATGACATTGCATGCCATTGCATTCCATTGCATGCCATTGACATGCCATTGCACGCCATTGCATGCCATTGCATGCCGTTGCATGCCATTGCATGCAATTGCATGCCATCCCATGCCATTAGCATGCCATTGCACGCAATTGGCACGTCATTGGCATGCCATTGCATAGTAATTGTTTATAAAATAGTATTTTTTATAAACAATTTTTTGACGATTTTCTCGTGGCATTTTATACGTTTTTTTTGGAAATCCGCCCTTTTGGCAAAAAACAATATATCAAAAAAATCCTACGTACTTCTATAGCTATTCTTACATATAGTCGAAAAAAAACTTTAGTGTCTCATCAAGACTGAAAAATTATAGGAGCTGTTGGTCCGGCCGTTCCCATTTCAGAAATAAAGGCGTCATCGGAAAAATGCTGCACAGTCGCCATTTTGACATGTATCGCTGTGAAAAAATCATTTTGTATAGTCAATTACGTGTATAACAAAATCCCGATCTTACAATTCCGATTCGTTTTATGGTTTCGCTGAAAAAAAAATCACAAAGTATGCCCTTTTTTTGTGGCCTGCAGAGTGGCCTAAGACCTTGAGGGAAAACAGCTTCTGCAGACGTTAATGGTTGCAAAACGCCTGCAACCATTAACGTGCATGCAAAAGCATGCACGCCATTGCAAGCCATTGCATGCCATTGCATGACATTGCATGCCATTGCATTCCATTGCATGCCATTGCATGCCATTGCATGCCATTGCATGGCATTGCATGCCATTGCATTCCATTGCATGCCATTGCATGCCATTGCACGCCATTGCATGCCATTGACAAGCCATTGCACGCCATTGCATGCCATTGCATGCGATTGTATGACATTGCATGCCATTGCACGGCATTGGTACGTCATTGGCATGCCATTGCACGCCATTGGCATGCCATTGCATAGTAATTGTTTATAAAATAGTATTTTTTATAAACAATTTTTTGACGATTTTCTCATGGCATTTTATACTTTTTTTTTGGAAATCCGCCCTTTTGGCAAAAAACAATCTATCAAAAAAATCCTACGTACTTCTATAGCTATTCTTACATATAATCGAAAAAAAACTTTAGTGTCTCATCAAGACTGAAACATTATAGGAGCTGTTGGTCCGGCCGTTGACATTTCAGAAATAAAGGCGTCGTCGGAAAAATGCTGCACAGTCGCCATTTTGACATGTATCGCTGTGAAAAAATCATTTTGTATAGTCAATTACGTGTATAACAAAATCCCGATCTTGTAATTCCGATTCATTTTATGGTTTCGCTGAAAAAAAATCACAAAGTATGCCCTTTTTTGTGGCCTCCAGAGTGGCCTAAGACCTTGAGGGAAAACAGCTTCTGCAGACGTTAATGGTTGCAAAACGCCTGCAACCATTAACGTGCATGCAAAAGCATGCACGCCATTGCATGCCATTGCATGACATTGCATGCCATTGCATTCCATTGCATGGCATTGCATGCCATTGCATGACATTGCATGCCATTGCATTCCATTGCATGGCATTGCATGCCATTACATGCCATTGCATTCCATTGCATGCCATTGTATGCCAATACATGCCATTGCACGCCATTGCACGCCATTGCACGCCATTGCATGCCATTGACAAGCCATTGCACGCCATTGCATGCCATTGCATGCGAATGCATGCCATTGACATGCCATTGCACGCCATTGCATGCCATTGCATGCCGTTGCATGCCATTGCATGCAATTGCATGCCATTCCATGCCATTAGCATGCCATTGCACGCAATTGGCACGTCATTGGCATGCCATTGCATAGTAATTGTTCATAAAATAGTATTTTTTATAAACAATTTTTTGACGATTTTCTCGTGGCATTTTATACGTTTTTTTTGGAAATCCGCCCTTTTGGCAAAAAACAATATATCAAAAAAATCCTACGTACTTCTATAGCTATTCTTACATATAGTCGAAAAAAAACTTTAGCGTCTCATCAAGACTGAAAAATTATAGGAGCTGTTGGTCCGGCCGTTCCCATTTCAGAAATAAAGGCGTCATCGGAAAAATGCTGCACAGTCGCCATTATGATATGTATCGCTGTGAAAAAATCATTTTGTATAGTCAATTACGTGTATAACAAAATCCCGATCTTGTAATTCCGATTCATTTTATGGTTTCGCTGAAAAAAAATCACAAAGTATGCCCTTTTTTGTGGCCTCCAGAGTGGCCTAAGACCTTGAGGGAAAACAGCTTCTGCAGACGTTAATGGTTGCAAAACGCCTGCCACCATTAACGTGCATGCAAAAGCATGCACGCCATTGCAAGCCATTGCATGCCATTGCATGACATTGCATGCCATTGCATTCCATTGCATGCCATTGCATGCCATTGCATGGCATTGCATGCCATTGCATTCCATTGCATGCCATTGCATGCCAATGCATGCCATTGCACGCCATTGCATGCCATTGACAAGCCATTGCACGCCATTGCATGCCATTGCATGCGATTGTATGACATTGCATGCCATTGCACGCCATTGGTACGTCATTGGCATGCCATTGCACGCCATTGGCATGCCATTGCATAGTAATTGTTTATAAAATAGTATTTTTTATAAACAATTTTTTGACGATTTTCTCATGGCATTTTATACTTTTTTTTTGGAAATCCGCCCTTTTGGCAAAAAACAATATATCAAAAAAATCCTACGTACTTCTATAGCTATTCTTACATATAATCGAAAAAAAACTTTAGTGTCTCATCAAGACTGAAAAATTATAGGAGCTGTTGGTCCGGCCGTTGACATTTCAGAAATAAAGGCGTCGTCGGAAAAATGCTGCACAGTCGCCATTTTGACATGTTTCGCTGTGAAAAAATCATTTTGTATAGTCAATTACGTGTATAACAAAATCCCGATCTTGTAATTCCGATTCATTTTATGGTTTCGCTGAAAAAAAATCACAAAGTATGCCCTTTTTTGTGGCCTCCAGAGTGGCCTAAGACCTTGAGGGAAAACAGCTTCTGCAGACGTTAATGGTTGCAAAACGCCTGCAACCATTAACGTGCATGCAAAAGCATGCACGCCATTGCAAGCCATTGCATGCCATTGCATGACATTGCATGCCATTGCATTCCATTGCATGCCATTGCATTCCATTGCATGCCAATGCATGCCATTGCACGCCATTGCATGCCATTGACAAGCCATTCCATGCCATTAGCATGCCATTGCACGCAATTGGCACGTCATTGGCATGCCATTGCATAGTAATTTTTTATAAAATAGTATTTTTTATAAACAATTTTTTGACGATTTTCTCGTGGCATTTTATACTTTTTTTTGGAAATCGGCCCTTTTGGCAAAAAACAATATATCAAAAAAATCCTACGTACTTCTATAGCTATTCTTACATATAATCGAAAAAAAACTTTAGTGTCTCATCAAGACTGAAAAATTATAGGAGCTGTTGGTCCGGCCGTTCCCATTTCAGAAATAAAGGCGTCATCGGAAAAATGCTGCACAGTCGCCATTTTGACATGTATCGCTGTGAAAAAATCATTTTGTATAGTCAATTACGTGTATAACAAAATCCCGATCTTGTAATTCCGATTCATTTTATGTTTTCGCTGAAAAAAAATCACAAAGTATGCCCTTTTTTGTGGCCTCCAGAGTGGCCTAAGACCTTGAGGGAAAACAGCTTCTGCAGACGTTAATGGTTGCAAAACGCCTGCAACCATTAACGTGCATGCAAAAGCATGCACGCCATTGCATGCCATTGCATGACATTGCATGCCATTGCATTCCATTGCATGCCATTGCATGCCATTGCATGGCATTGCATGGCATTGCATGCCATTGCATGCCATTGCATTCCATTGCATGCCATTGCATGCCAATGCATGCCATTGCACGCCATTGCATGCCATTGACAAGCCATTGCACGCCATTGCATGCCATTGCATGCGAATGCATGCCATTGACATGCCATTGCACGCCATTGCATGCCATTGCATGCCGTTGCATGCCATTGCATGCAATTGCATGCCATTCCATGCCATTAGCATGCCATTGCACGCAATTGGCACGTCATTGGCATGCCATTGCATAGTAATTGTTTATAAAATAGTATTTTTTATAAACAATTTTTTGACGATTTTCTCGTGGCATTTTATACTTTTTTTTTGGAAATCCGCCCTTTTGGCAAAAAACAATATATGAAAAAAATCCTACGTACTTCTATAGCTATTCTTACATATAATCGAAAAAAAACTTTAGTGTCTCATCAAGACTGAAAAATTATAGGAGCTGTTGGTCCGGCCGTTCCCATTTCAGAAATAAAGGCGTCATCGGAAAAATGCTGCACAGTCGCCATTTTGACATGTATCGCTGTGAAAAAATCATTTTGTATAGTCAATTACGTGTATAACAAAATCCCGATCTTGTAATTCCGATTCATTTTATGGTTTCGCTGAAAAAAAATCACAAAGTATGCCCTTTTTTGTGGCCTCCAGAGTGGCCTAAGACCTTGAGGGAAAACCGCTTCTGCAGACGTTAATGGTTGCAAAACGCCTGCAACCATTAACGTGCATGCAAAAGCATGCACGCCATTGCATGCCATTGCATGACATTGCATGCCATTGCATTCCATTGCATTCCATTGCATTCCATTGCATGCCATTGACATGCCATTGCACGCCATTGCATGCCATTGCATGCCGTTGCATGCCATTGCATGCCATTCCATGCCATTAGCATGCCATTGCACGCAATTGGCACGTCATTGGCATGCCATTGCATAGTAATTGTTTATAAAATAGTATTTTTTATAAACACTTTTTTGACGATTTTCTCGTGGCATTTTATACGTTTTTTTTGGAAATCCGCCCTTTTGGCAAAAAACAATATATCAAAAAAATCCTACGTACTTCTATAGCTATTCTTACATATAGTCGAAAAAAAACTTTAGTGTCTCATCAAGACTGAAAAATTATAGGAGCTGTTGGTCCGGCCGTTCCCATTTCAGAAATAAAGGCGTCATCGGAAAAATGCTGCACAGTCGCCATTTTGACATGTATCGCTGTGAAAAAATCATTTTGTATAGTCAATTACGTGTATAACAAAATCCCGATCTTGTAATTCCGATTCATTTTATGGTTTCGCTGAAAAAAAATCACAAAGTATGCCCTTTTTTGTGGCCTCCAGAGTGGCCTAAGACCTTGAGGGAAAACAGCTTCTGCAGACGTTAATGGTTGCAAAACGCCTGCAACCATTAACGTGCATGCAAAAGCATGCACGCCATTGCATGCCATTGCATGACATTGCATGCCATTGCATTCCATTGCATGCCATTGCATGCCATTGCATGGCATTGCATGCCATTGCACGCCATTGCATGCCATTGACAAGCCATTGCACGCCATTGCATGCCATTGCATGCTAATGCATGCCATTGACATGCCATTGCACGCCATTGCATGCCATTGCATGCCGTTGCATGCCATTGCATGCAATTGCATGCAATTGCATGCCATTCCATGCCATTAGCATGCCATTGCACGCAATTGGCACGTCATTGGCATGCCATTGCATAGTAATTGTTTATAAAATAGTATTTTTTATAAACAATTTTTTGACGATTTTCTCGTGGCATTTTATACTTTTTTTTTGGAAATCCGCGCTTTTGGCAAAAAACAATATATGAAAAAAATCCTACGTACTTCTATAGCTATTCTTACATATAATCGAAAAAAAACTTTAGTGTCTCATCAAGACTGAAAAATTATAGGAGCTGTTGGTCCGGCCGTTCCCATTTCAGAAATAAAGGCGTCATCGGAAAAATGCTGCACAGTCGCCATTTTGACATGTATCGCTGTGAAAAAATCATTTTGTATATTCAATTACGTGTATAACAAAATCCCGATCTTGTAATTCCGATTCATTTTATAGTTTCGCTGAAAAAAAATCACAAAGTATGCCCTTTTTTGTGGCCTCCAGAGTGGCCTAAGACCTTGAGGGAAAACCGCTTCTGCAGACGTTAATGGTTGCAAAACGCCTGCAACCATTAACGTGCATGCAAAAGCATGCACGCCATTGCATGCCATTGCATGCCATTGCATGCCATTGCATGACATTGCATGCCATTGCATGCCATTGCATGCCATTGCATGGCATTGCATGCCATTACATGCCATTGCATTCCATTGCATGCCATTGCATGCCAATGCATGCCATTGCACGCCATTGCATGCCATTGACAAGCCATTGCACGCCATTGCATGCCATTGCATGCGATTGTATGACATTGCATGCCATTGCACGCCATTGGTACGTCATTGGCATGCCATTGCACGCCATTGGCATGCCATTGCATAGTAATTGTTTATAAAATAGTATTTTTTATAAACAATTTTTTGACGATTTTCTCATGGCATTTTACACTTTTTTTTTGGAAATCCGCCCTTTTGGCAAAAAACAATATATCAAAAAAATCTTACGTACTTCTATAGCTATTCTTACATATAATCGAAAAAAAACTTTAGTGTCTCATCAAGACTGAAAAATTATAGGAGCTGTTGGTCCGGCCGTTGACATTTCAGAAATAAAGGCGTCGTCGGAAAAATGCTGCACAGTCGCCATTTTGACATGTATCGCTGTGAAAAAATCATTTTGTATAGTCAATTACGTGTATAACAAAATCCCGATCTTGTAATTCCGATTCATTTTATGGTTTCGCTGAAAAAAAATCACAAAGTATGCCCTTTTTTGTGGCCTCCAGAGTGGCCTAAGACCTTGAGGGAAAACAGCTTCTGCAGACGTTAATGGTTGCAAAACGCCTGCAACCATTAACGTGCATGCAAAAGCATGCACGCCATTGCGTGCCATTGCATGACATTGCATGCCATTGCATGCCATTGCATTCCATTGCATGCCATTGCATGCCATTGACATGCCATTGCACGCCATTGCATGCCATTGCATGCCGTTGCATGCCATTGCATGCAATTGCATGCCATTCCATGCCATTAGCATGCCATTGCACGCAATTGGCACGTCATTGGCATGCCATTGCATAGTAATTGTTTATAAAATAGTATTTTTTATAAACAATTTTTTGACGATTTTCTGGTGGCATTTTATACGTTTTTTTTGGAAATCCGCCCTTTTGGCAAAAAACAATATATCAAAAAAATCCTACGTACTTCTATAGCTATTCTTACATATTGTCGAAAAAAAACTTTAGTGTCTCATCAAGACTGAAAAATTATAGGAGCTGTTGGTCCGGCCGTTCCCATTTCAGAAATAAAGGCGTCATCGGAAAAATGCTGCACAGTCGCCATTTTGACATGTATCGCTGTGAAAAAATCATTTTGTATAGTCAATTACGTGTATAACAAAATCCCGATCTTGTAATTCCGATTCATTTTATGGTTTCGCTGAAAAAAAATCACAAAGTATGCCCTTTTTTGTGGCCTCCAGAGTGGCCTAAGACCTTGAGGGAAAACAGCTTCTGCAGACGTTAATGGTTGCAAAACGCCTGCAACCATTAACGTGCATGCAAAAGCATGCACGCCATTGCATGCCATTGCATGACATTGCATGCCATTGCATTCCATTGCATGCCATTGCATGCCATTGCATGGCATTGCATGCCATTGCACGCCATTGCATGCCATTGACAAGCCATTGCACGCCATTGCATGCCATTGCATGCTAATGCATGCCATTGACATGCCATTGCACGCCATTGCATGCCATTGCATGCCGTTGCATGCCATTGCATGCAATTGCATGCCATTCCATGCCATTAGCATGCCATTGCACGCAATTGGCACGTCATTGGCATGCCATTGCATAGTAATTGTTTATAAAATAGTATTTTTTATAAACAATTTTTTGACGATTTTCTCGTGGCATTTTATACTTTTTTTTTGGAAATCCGCGCTTTTGGCAAAAAACAATATATGAAAAAAATCCTACGTACTTCTATAGCTATTCTTACATATAATCGAAAAAAAACTTTAGTGTCTCATCAAGACTGAAAAATTATAGGAGCTGTTGGTCCGGCCGTTCCCATTTCAGAAATAAAGGCGTCATCGGAAAAATGCTCCACAGTCGCCATTTTGACATGTATCGCTGTGAAAAAATCATTTTGTATATTCAATTACGTGTATAACAAAATCCCGATCTTGTAATTCCGATTCATTTTATGGTTTCGCTGAAAAAAAATCACAAAGTATGCCCTTTTTTGTGGCCTCCAGAGTGGCCTAAGACCTTGAGGGAAAACCGCTTCTGCAGACGTTAATGGTTGCAAAACGCCTGCAACCATTAACGTGCATGCAAAAGCATGCACGCCATTGCATGCCATTGCATGACATTGCATGCCATTGCATGCCATTGCATGCCATTGCATGGCATTGCATGCCATTACATGCCATTGCATTCCATTGCATGCCATTGCATGCCAATGCATGCCATTGCACGCCATTGCACGCCATTGCATGCCATTGACAAGCCATTGCACGCCATTGCATGACATTGCATGCGAATGCATGCCATTGACATGCCATTGCACGCCATTGCATGCCATTGCATGCCGTTGCATGCCATTGCATGCAATTGCATGCCATTCCATGCCATTAGCATGCCATTGCACGCAATTGGCACGTCATTGGCATGCCATTGCATAGTAATTGTTTATAAAATAGTATTTTTTATAAACAATTTTTTGACGATTTTCTCGTGGCATTTTATACTTTTTTTTTGGAAATCCGCCCTTTTGGCAAAAAACAATATATCAAAAAAATCCTACGTACTTCTATAGCTATTCTTACATGTAATCGAAAAAAAACGTTAGTGTCTCATCAAGACTGAAAAATTATAGGAGCTGTTGGTCCGGCCGTTCCCATTTCAGAAATAAAGGCGTCATCGGAAAAATGCTGCACAGTCGCCATTTTGACATGTATCGCTGTGAAAAAATCATTTTGTATAGTCAATTACGTGTATAACAAAATCCCGATCTTGTAATTCCGATTCATTTTATGGTTTCGCTGAAAAAAAATCACAAAGTATGCCCTTTTTTGTGGCCTCCAGAGTGGCCTAAGACCTTGAGGGAAAACAGCTTCTGCAGACGTTAATGGTTGCAAAACGCCTGCAACCATTAACGTGCATGCGAAAGCATGCACGCCATTGCATGCCATTGCATGACATTGCATGCCATTGCATTCCATTGCATGCCATTGCATGCCATTGACATGCCATTGCACGCCATTGCATGCCGTTGCATGCCATTGCATGCAATTGCATGCCATTACATGCAATTGCATGCCATTCCATGCCATTAGCATGCCATTGCACGCAATTGGCACGTCATTGGCATGCCATTGCATAGTAATTGTTTATAAAATAGTATTTTTTATAAACAATTTTTTGACGATTTTCTCGTGGCATTTTATACGTTTTTTTTGGAAATCCGCCCTTTTGGCAAAAAACAATATATCAAAAAAATCCTACGTACTTCTATAGCTATTCTTACATATAGTCGAAAAAAAACTTTAGCGTCTCATCAAGACTGAAAAATTATAGGAGCTGTTGGTCCGGCCGTTCCCATTTCAGAAATAAAGGCGTCATCGGAAAAATGCTGCACAGTCGCCATTATGATATGTATCGCTGTGAAAAAATCATTTTGTATAGTCAATTACGTGTATAACAAAATCCCGATCTTGTAATTCCGATTCATTTTATGGTTTCGCTGAAAAAAAATCACAAAGTATGCCCTTTTTTGTGGCCTCCAGAGTGGCCTAAGACCTTGAGGGAAAACAGCTTCTGCAGACGTTAATGGTTGCAAAATGCCTGCAACCATTAACGTGCATGCAAAAGCATGCACGCCATTGCATGCCATTGCATGACATTGCATGCCATTGCATTCCATTGCATGCCATTGCATGCCATTGCATGGCATTGCATGCCAATGCATGCCATTGCATTCCATTGCATGCCATTGCATGCCAATGCATGCCATTGCACGCCATTGCATGCCATTGACAAGCCATTGCATGCCATTGCATGCCATTGCATGCGAATGCATGCCATTGACATGCCATTGCACGCCATTGCATGCCATTGCATGCCGTTGCATGCCATTGCATGCAATTGGCACGTCATTGGCATGCCATTGCATAGTAATTGTTTATAAAATAGTATTTTTTATAAACAATTTTTTGACGATTTTCTCGTGGCATTTTATACTTTTTTTTTGGAAATCGGCCCTTTTGGCAAAAAACAATATATCAAAAAAATCCTACGTACTTCTATAGCTATTCTTACATATAATCGAAAAAAAACTTTAGTGTCTCATCAAGACTGAAAAATTATAGGAGCTGTTGGTCCGGCCGTTCCCATTTCAGAAATAAAGGCGTCATCGGAAAAATGCTGCACAGTCGCCATTTTGACATGTATCGCTGTGAAAAAATCATTTTGTATAGTCAATTACGTGTATAACAAAATCCCGATCTTGTAATTCCGATTCATTTTATGGTTTCGCTGAAAAAAAATCACAAAGTATGCCCTTTTTTGTGGCCTCCAGAGTGGCCTAAGACCTTGAGGGAAAACAGCTTCTGCAGACGTTAATGGTTGCAAAACGCCTGCAACCATTAACGTGCATGCAAAAGCATGCACGCCATTGCATGCCATTGCATGACATTGCATGCCATTGCATTCCATTGCATGCCATTGCATGCCATTGCATGGCATTGCATGGCATTGCATGCCATTGCATGCCATTGCATTCCATTGCATACCATTGCATGCCAATGCATGCCATTGCACGCCATTGCATGCCATTGACAAGCCATTGCACGCCATTGCATGCCATTGCATGCGAATGCATGCCATTGACATGCCATTGCACGCCATTGCATGCCATTGCATGCCGTTGCATGCCATTGCATGCAATTGCATGCCATTCCATGCCATTAGCATGCCATTGCACGCAATTGGCACGTCATTGGCATGCCATTGCATAGTAATTGTTTATAAAATAGTATTTTTTATAAACAATTTTTTGACGATTTTCTCGTGGCATTTTATACTTTTTTTTTGGAAATCCGCCCTTTTGGCAAAAAACAATATATGAAAAAAATCCTACGTACTTCTATAGCTATTCTTACATATAATCGAAAAAAAACTTTAGTGTCTCATCAAGACTGAAAAATTATAGGAGCTGTTGGTCCGGCCGTTCCCATTTCAGAAATAAAGGCGTCATCGGAAAAATGCTGCACAGTCGCCATTTTGACATGTATCGCTGTGAAAAAATCATTTTGTATAGTCAATTACGTGTATAACAAAATCCCGATCTTGTAATTCCGATTCATTTTATGGTTTCGCTGAAAAAAAATCACAAAGTATGCCCTTTTTTGTGGCCTCCAGAGTGGCCTAAGACCTTGAGGGAAAACAGCTTCTGCAGACGTTAATGGTTGCAAAACGCCTGCAACCATTAACGTGCATGCAAAAGCATGCACGCCATTGCATGCCATTGCATGACATTGCATGCCATTGCATTCCATTGCATGCCATTGCATGCCATTGCATGGCATTGC
Organism: Ophion ventricosus; assembly: GCA_963932345.1. Lineage (NCBI taxonomy): Eukaryota > Metazoa > Arthropoda > Insecta > Hymenoptera > Ichneumonidae > Ophion > Ophion ventricosus. Next base: position 34,912,748 of record OZ010713.1, on the reverse strand, counting down.
ATGGCATTGCATGCCATTGCATGCCATTGCATTCCATTGCATGCCATTGCATGCCATTGACAAGCCATTGCACGCCATTGCATGCCATTGCATGCGAATGCATGCCATTGACATGCCATTGCACGCCATTGCATGCCATTCCATGCCATTAGCATGCCATTGCACGCAATTGGCACGTCATTGGCATGCCATTGCATAGTAATTTTTTATAAAATAGTATTTTTTATAAACAATTTTTTGACGATTTTCTCGTGGCATTTTATACTTTTTTTTTGGAAATCGGCCCTTTTGGCAAAAAACAATATATCAAAAAAATCCTACGTACTTCTATAGCTATTCTTACATATAATCGAAAAAAAACTTTAGTGTCTCATCAAGACTGAAAAATTATAGGAGCTGTTGGTCCGGCCGTTCCCATTTCAGAAATAAAGGCGTCATCGGAAAAATGCTGCACAGTCGCCATTTTGACATGTATCGCTGTGAAAAAATCATTTTGTATAGTCAATTACGTGTATAACAAAATCCCGATCTTGTAATTCCGATTCATTTTATGGTTTTGCTGAAAAAAAATCACAAAGTATGCCCTTTTTTGTGGCCTCCAGAGTGGCCTAAGACCTTGAGGGAAAACCGCTTCTGCAGACGTTAATGGTTGCAAAACGCCTGCAACCATTAACGTGCATGCAAAAGCATGCACGCCATTGCATGCCATTGCATGCCATTGCATGACGTTGCATGCCATTGCATTCCATTGCATGCCATTGCATGGCATTGCATGCCATTGCATGCCATTGCACGCCATTGCATGCCATTGACAAGCCATTGCACGCCATTGCATGCCATTGCATGCGATTGTATGACATTGCATGCCATTGCACGGCATTGGTACGTCATTGGCATGCCATTGCACGCCATTGGCATGCCATTGCATAGTAATTGTTTATAAAATAGTATTTTTTATAAACAATTTTTTGACGATTTTCTCATGGCATTTTATACTTTTTTTTTGGAAATCCGCCCTTTTGGCAAAAAACAATCTATCAAAAAAATCCTACGTACTTCTATAGCTATTCTTACATATAATCGAAAAAAAACTTTAGTGTCTCATCAAGATTGAAACATTATAGGAGCTGTTGGTCCGGCCGTTGACATTTCAGAAATAAAGGCGTCGTCGGAAAAATGCTGCACAGTCGCCATTTTGACATGTATCGCTGTGAAAAAATCATTTTGTATAGTCAATTACGTGTATAACAAAATCCCGATCTTGTAATTCCGATTCATTTTATGGTTTCGCTGAAAAAAAATCACAAAGTATGCCCTTTTTTGTGGCCTCCAGAGTGGCCTAAGACCTTGAGGGAAAACAGCTTCTGCAGACGTTAATGGTTGCAAAACGCCTGCAACCATTAACGTGCATGCAAAAGCATGCACGCCATTGCATGCCATTGCATGACATTGCATGCCATTGCATTCCATTGCATGGCATTGCATGCCATTGCATGACATTGCATGCCATTGCATTCCATTGCATGGCATTGCATGCCATTACATGCCATTGCATTCCATTGCATGCCATTGTATGCCAATACATGCCATTGCACGCCATTGCACGCCATTGCACGCCATTGCATGCCATTGACAAGCCATTGCACGCCATTGCATGCCATTGCATGCGAATGCATGCCATTGACATGCCATTGCACGCCATTGCATGCCATTGCATGCCGTTGCATGCCATTGCATGCAATTGCATGCCATTCCATGCCATTAGCATGCCATTGCACGCAATTGGCACGTCATTGGCATGCCATTGCATAGTAATTGTTCATAAAATAGTATTTTTTATAAACAATTTTTTGACGATTTTCTCGTGGCATTTTATACGTTTTTTTTGGAAATCCGCCCTTTTGGCAAAAAACAATATATCAAAAAAATCCTACGTACTTCTATAGCTATTCTTACATATAGTCGAAAAAAAACTTTAGCGTCTCATCAAGACTGAAAAATTATAGGAGCTGTTGGTCCGGCCGTTCCCATTTCAGAAATAAAGGCGTCATCGGAAAAATGCTGCACAGTCGCCATTATGATATGTATCGCTGTGAAAAAATCATTTTGTATAGTCAATTACGTGTATAACAAAATCCCGATCTTGTAATTCCGATTCATTTTATGGTTTCGCTGAAAAAAAATCACAAAGTATGCCCTTTTTTGTGGCCTCCAGAGTGGCCTAAGACCTTGAGGGAAAACAGCTTCTGCAGACGTTAATGGTTGCAAAACGCCTGCAACCATTAACGTGCATGCAAAAGCATGCACGCCATTGCATGCCATTGCATGACATTGCATGCCATTGCATTCCATTGCATGCCATTGCATGCCATTGCATGGCATTGCATGCCATTGCATGCCATTGCATTCCATTGCATGCCATTGCATGCCAATGCATGCCATTGCACGCCATTGCATGCCATTGACAAGCCATTGCATGCCATTGCATGCCATTGCATGCGAATGCATGCCATTGACATGCCATTGCACGCCATTGCATGCCATTGCATGCCGTTGCATGCCATTGCATGCAATTGCATGCCATTCCATGCTATTAGCATGCCATTGCACGCAATTGGCACGTCATTGGCATGCCATTGCATAGTAATTGTTTATAAAATAGTATTTTTTATAAACAATTTTTTGACGATTTTCTCGTGGCATTTTATACTTTTTTTTTGGAAATCCGCCCTTTTGGCAAAAAACAATATATCAAAAAAATCCTACGTACTTCTATAGCTATTCTTACATATAATCGAGAAAAAACTTTAGTGTCTCATCAAGACTGAAAAATTATAGGAGCTGTTGGACCGGCCGTTCCCATTTCAGAAATAAAGGCGTCATCGGAAAAATGCTGCACAGTCGCCATTTTGACATGTATCGCTGTGAAAAAATCATTTTGTATAGTCAATTACGTGTATAAAAAAATCCCGATCTTGTAATTCCGATTCATTTTATGGTTTCGCTGAAAAAAAATCACAAAGTATGCCCTTTTTTGTGGCCTCCAGAGTGGCCTAAGACCTTGAGGGAAAACAGCTTCTGCAGACGTTAATGGTTGCAAAACGCCTGCAACCATTAACGTGCATGCAAAAGCATGCACGCCATTGCATGCCATTGCATGACATTGCATGCCATTGCATTCCATTGCCTGCCATTGCATGCCATTGCATGGGATTGCATGGCATTGCATGCCATTGCATTCCATTGCATGCCATTGCATGCCAATGCATGCCATTGACATGCCATTGCACGCCATTGCATGCCATTCCATGCCATTAGCATGCCATTGCACGCAATTGGCACGTCATTGGCATGCCATTGCATAGTAATTTTTTATAAAATAGTATTTTTTATAAACAATTTTTTGACGATTTTCTCGTGGCATTTTATACTTTTTTTTTGGAAATCCGCCCTTTTGGCAAAAAACAATATATGAAAAAAATCCTACGTACTTCTATAGCTATTCTTACATATCATCGAAAAAAAACTTTAGTGTCTCATCAAGACTGAAAAATTATAGGAGCTGTTGGTCCGGCCGTTCCCATTTCAGAAATAAAGGCGTCATCGGAAAAATGCTGCACAGTCGCCATTTTGACATGTATCGCTGTGAAAAAATCATTTTGTATAGTCAATTACGTGTATAACAAAATCCCGATCTTGTAATTCCGATTCATTTTATGGTTTCGCTGAAAAAAAATCACAAAGTATGCCCTTTTTTGTGGCCTCCAGAGTGGCCTAAGACCTTGAGGGAAAACTGCTTCTGCAGACGTTAATGGTTGCAAAACGCCTGCAACCATTAACGTGCATGCAAAAGCATGCACGCCATTGCATGCCATTGCATGCCATTGCATGACATTGCATGCCATTGCATTCCATTGCATGCCATTGCATGGCATTGCATGCCATTACATGCCATTGCATGCCATTGCATGCCATTGCATGCCATTGCATGCCAATGCATGCCATTGCACGCCATTGCACGCCATTGCATGCCATTGACAAGCCATTGCACGCCATTGCATGCCATTGCATGCGAATGCATGCCATTGACATGCCATTGCACGCCATTGCATGCCATTGCATGCCGTTGCATGCCATTGCACGCAATTGGCACGTCATTGGCATGCCATTGCATAGTAATTTTTTATAAAATAGTATTTTTTATAAACAATTTTTTGACGATTTTCTCGTGGCATTTTATACTTTTTTTTTGGAAATCGGCCCTTTTGGCAAGAAACAATATATCAAAAAAATCCTACGTACTTCTATAGCTATTCTTACATATAATCGAAAAAAAACTTTAGTGTCTCATCAAGACGGAAAAATTATAGGAGCTGTTGGTCCGGCCGTTCCCATTTCAGAACTAAAGGCGTCATCGGAAAAATGCTGCACAGTCGCCATTTTGACATGTATCGCTGTGAAAAAATCATTTTGTAGAGTCAATTACGTGTATAACAAAATCCCGATCTTGTAATTCCGATTCATTTTATGGTTTCGCTGAAAAAAAATCACAAAGTATGCCCTTTTTTGTGGCCTCCAGAGTGGCCTAAGACCTTGAGGGAAAACAGCTTCTGCAGACGTTAATGGTTGCAAAACGCCTGCAACCATTAACATGCATGCAAAAGCATGCACGCCATTGCATGCCATTGCATGACATTGCATGCCATTGCATTCCATTGCATTCCATTGCATGCCATTGACATGCCATTGCACGCCATTGCATGCCATTGCATGCCGTTGCATGCCATTGCATGCAATTGCATGCCATCCCATGCCATTAGCATGCCATTGCACGCAATTGGCACGTCATTGGCATGCCATTGCATAGTAATTGTTTATAAAATAGTATTTTTTATAAACAATTTTTTGACGATTTTCTCGTGGCATTTTATACGTTTTTTTTGGAAATCCGCCCTTTTGGCAAAAAACAATATATCAAAAAAATCCTACGTACTTCTATAGCTATTCTTACATATAGTCGAAAAAAAACTTTAGTGTCTCATCAAGACTGAAAAATTATAGGAGCTGTTGGTCCGGCCGTTCCCATTTCAGAAATAAAGGCGTCATCGGAAAAATGCTGCACAGTCGCCATTTTGACATGTATCGCTGTGAAAAAATCATTTTGTATAGTCAATTACGTGTATAACAAAATCCCGATCTTACAATTCCGATTCGTTTTATGGTTTCGCTGAAAAAAAAATCACAAAGTATGCCCTTTTTTTGTGGCCTGCAGAGTGGCCTAAGACCTTGAGGGAAAACAGCTTCTGCAGACGTTAATGGTTGCAAAACGCCTGCAACCATTAACGTGCATGCAAAAGCATGCACGCCATTGCAAGCCATTGCATGCCATTGCATGACATTGCATGCCATTGCATTCCATTGCATGCCATTGCATGCCATTGCATGCCATTGCATGGCATTGCATGCCATTGCATTCCATTGCATGCCATTGCATGCCATTGCACGCCATTGCATGCCATTGACAAGCCATTGCACGCCATTGCATGCCATTGCATGCGATTGTATGACATTGCATGCCATTGCACGGCATTGGTACGTCATTGGCATGCCATTGCACGCCATTGGCATGCCATTGCATAGTAATTGTTTATAAAATAGTATTTTTTATAAACAATTTTTTGACGATTTTCTCATGGCATTTTATACTTTTTTTTTGGAAATCCGCCCTTTTGGCAAAAAACAATCTATCAAAAAAATCCTACGTACTTCTATAGCTATTCTTACATATAATCGAAAAAAAACTTTAGTGTCTCATCAAGACTGAAACATTATAGGAGCTGTTGGTCCGGCCGTTGACATTTCAGAAATAAAGGCGTCGTCGGAAAAATGCTGCACAGTCGCCATTTTGACATGTATCGCTGTGAAAAAATCATTTTGTATAGTCAATTACGTGTATAACAAAATCCCGATCTTGTAATTCCGATTCATTTTATGGTTTCGCTGAAAAAAAATCACAAAGTATGCCCTTTTTTGTGGCCTCCAGAGTGGCCTAAGACCTTGAGGGAAAACAGCTTCTGCAGACGTTAATGGTTGCAAAACGCCTGCAACCATTAACGTGCATGCAAAAGCATGCACGCCATTGCATGCCATTGCATGACATTGCATGCCATTGCATTCCATTGCATGGCATTGCATGCCATTGCATGACATTGCATGCCATTGCATTCCATTGCATGGCATTGCATGCCATTACATGCCATTGCATTCCATTGCATGCCATTGTATGCCAATACATGCCATTGCACGCCATTGCACGCCATTGCACGCCATTGCATGCCATTGACAAGCCATTGCACGCCATTGCATGCCATTGCATGCGAATGCATGCCATTGACATGCCATTGCACGCCATTGCATGCCATTGCATGCCGTTGCATGCCATTGCATGCAATTGCATGCCATTCCATGCCATTAGCATGCCATTGCACGCAATTGGCACGTCATTGGCATGCCATTGCATAGTAATTGTTCATAAAATAGTATTTTTTATAAACAATTTTTTGACGATTTTCTCGTGGCATTTTATACGTTTTTTTTGGAAATCCGCCCTTTTGGCAAAAAACAATATATCAAAAAAATCCTACGTACTTCTATAGCTATTCTTACATATAGTCGAAAAAAAACTTTAGCGTCTCATCAAGACTGAAAAATTATAGGAGCTGTTGGTCCGGCCGTTCCCATTTCAGAAATAAAGGCGTCATCGGAAAAATGCTGCACAGTCGCCATTATGATATGTATCGCTGTGAAAAAATCATTTTGTATAGTCAATTACGTGTATAACAAAATCCCGATCTTGTAATTCCGATTCATTTTATGGTTTCGCTGAAAAAAAATCACAAAGTATGCCCTTTTTTGTGGCCTCCAGAGTGGCCTAAGACCTTGAGGGAAAACAGCTTCTGCAGACGTTAATGGTTGCAAAACGCCTGCAACCATTAACGTGCATGCAAAAGCATGCACGCCATTGCATGCCATTGCATGACATTGCATGCCATTGCATTCCATTGCATGCCATTGCATGCCATTGCATGGCATTGCATGCCATTGCATGCCATTGCATTCCATTGCATGCCATTGCATGCCAATGCATGCCATTGCACGCCATTGCATGCCATTGACAAGCCATTGCATGCCATTGCATGCCATTGCATGCGAATGCATGCCATTGACATGCCATTGCACGCCATTGCATGCCATTGCATGCCGTTGCATGCCATTGCATGCAATTGCATGCCATTCCATGCTATTAGCATGCCATTGCACGCAATTGGCACGTCATTGGCATGCCATTGCATAGTAATTGTTTATAAAATAGTATTTTTTATAAACAATTTTTTGACGATTTTCTCGTGGCATTTTATACTTTTTTTTTGGAAATCCGCCCTTTTGGCAAAAAACAATATATCAAAAAAATCCTACGTACTTCTATAGCTATTCTTACATATAATCGAGAAAAAACTTTAGTGTCTCATCAAGACTGAAAAATTATAGGAGCTGTTGGACCGGCCGTTCCCATTTCAGAAATAAAGGCGTCATCGGAAAAATGCTGCACAGTCGCCATTTTGACATGTATCGCTGTGAAAAAATCATTTTGTATAGTCAATTACGTGTATAAAAAAATCCCGATCTTGTAATTCCGATTCATTTTATGGTTTCGCTGAAAAAAAATCACAAAGTATGCCCTTTTTTGTGGCCTCCAGAGTGGCCTAAGACCTTGAGGGAAAACAGCTTCTGCAGACGTTAATGGTTGCAAAACGCCTGCAACCATTAACGTGCATGCAAAAGCATGCACGCCATTGCATGCCATTGCATGACATTGCATGCCATTGCATTCCATTGCCTGCCATTGCATGCCATTGCATGGGATTGCATGGCATTGCATGCCATTGCATGCCATTGCATTCCATTGCATGCCATTGCATGCCAATGCATGCCATTGCATGCCATTGACAAGCCATTGCACGCCATTGCATGCCATTGCATGCGAATGCATGCCATTGACATGCCATTGCACGCCATTGCATGCCATTCCATGCCATTAGCATGCCATTGCACGCAATTGGCACGTCATTGGCATGCCATTGCATAGTAATTTTTTATAAAATAGTATTTTTTATAAACAATTTTTTGACGATTTTCTCGTGGCATTTTATACTTTTTTTTTGGAAATCCGCCCTTTTGGCAAAAAACAATATATGAAAAAAATCCTACGTACTTCTATAGCTATTCTTACATATCATCGAAAAAAAACTTTAGTGTCTCATCAAGACTGAAAAATTATAGGAGCTGTTGGTCCGGCCGTTCCCATTTCAGAAATAAAGGCGTCATCGGAAAAATGCTGCACAGTCGCCATTTTGACATGTATCGCTGTGAAAAAATCATTTTGTATAGTCAATTACGTGTATAACAAAATCCCGATCTTGTAATTCCGATTCATTTTATGGTTTCGCTGAAAAAAAATCACAAAGTATGCCCTTTTTTGTGGCCTCCAGAGTGGCCTAAGACCTTGAGGGAAAACTGCTTCTGCAGACGTTAATGGTTGCAAAACGCCTGCAACCATTAACGTGCATGCAAAAGCATGCACGCCATTGCATGCCATTGCATGACATTGCATGCCATTGCATTCCATTGCATGCCATTGCATGGCATTGCATGCCATTACATGCCATTGCATGCCATTGCATGCCATTGCATGCCATTGCATGCCAATGCATGCCATTGCACGCCATTGCACGCCATTGCATGCCATTGACAAGCCATTGCACGCCATTGCATGCCATTGCATGCGAATGCATGCCATTGACATGCCATTGCACGCCATTGCATGCCATTGCATGCCGTTGCATGCCATTGCACGCAATTGGCACGTCATTGGCATGCCATTGCATAGTAATTTTTTATAAAATAGTATTTTTTATAAACAATTTTTTGACGATTTTCTCGTGGCATTTTATACTTTTTTTTTGGAAATCGGCCCTTTTGGCAAGAAACAATATATCAAAAAAATCCTACGTACTTCTATAGCTATTCTTACATATAATCGAAAAAAAACTTTAGTGTCTCATCAAGACGGAAAAATTATAGGAGCTGTTGGTCCGGCCGTTCCCATTTCAGAACTAAAGGCGTCATCGGAAAAATGCTGCACAGTCGCCATTTTGACATGTATCGCTGTGAAAAAATCATTTTGTAGAGTCAATTACGTGTATAACAAAATCCCGATCTTGTAATTCCGATTCATTTTATGGTTTCGCTGAAAAAAAAATCACAAAGTATGCCCTTTTTTGTGGCCTCCAGAGTGGCCTAAGACCTTGAGGGAAAACAGCTTCTGCAGACGTTAATGGTTGCAAAACGCCTGCAACCATTAACGTGCATGCAAAAGCATGCACGCCATTGCATGGCATTGCATGCCATTGCATTCCATTGCATGCCATTGCATGCCAATGCATGCCATTGCACGCCATTGCTTGCCATTGACAAGCCATTGCACGCCATTGCATGCCATTACATGCGAGTGCATGCCATTGACATGCCATCATTGCACGCCATTGCATGCCATTGCATGCCGTTGCATGCCATTGCATGCAATTGCATGCCATTCCATGCTATTAGCATGCCATTGCACGCAATTGGCACGTCATTGGCATGCCATTGCATAGTAATTGTTTATAAAATAGTATTTTTTATAAACAATTTTTTGACGATTTTCTCGTGGCATTTTATACTTTTTTTTTGGAAATCCGCCCTTTTGGCAAAAAACAATATATCCAAAAAATCCTACGTACTTCTATAGCTATTCTTACATATAATCGAAAAAAAACTTTAGTGTCTCATCAAGACTGAAAAATTATAGGAGCTGTTGGTCCGGCCGTTCCCATTTCAGAAATAAAGGCGTCATCGGAAAAATGCTGCACAGTCGCCATTTTGACATGTATCGCTGTGAAAAAATCATTTTGTATAGTCAATTACGTGTATAACAAAATCCCGATCTTGTAATTCCGATTCATTTTATGGTTTCGCTGAAAAAAAATCACAATGTATGCCCTTTTTTGTGGCCTCCAGAGTGGCCTAAGACCTTGAGGGAAAACAGCTTCTGCAGACGTTAATGGCTGCAAAACGCCTGCAACCATTAACGTGCATGCAAAAGCATGCACGCCATTGCATGCCATTGCATGACATTGCATGCCATTGCATTCCATTGCATGCCATTGCATTCCATTGCATGCCATTGCATGCCATTGCATGGCATTGCATGGCATTGCATGCCATTGCATGCCATTGCATTCCATTGCATACCATTGCATGCCAATGCATGCCATTGCACGCCATTGCATGCCATTGACAAGCCATTGCACGCCATTGCATGCGAATGCATGCCATTGACATGCCATTGCACGCCATTGCATGCCATTGCATGCCGTTGCATGCCATTGCATGCAATTGCATGCCATTCCATGCCATTAGCATGCCATTGCACGCAATTGGCACGTCATTGGCATGCCATTGCATAGTAATTGTTTATAAAATAGTATTTTTTATAAACAATTTTTTGACGATTTTCTCGTGGCATTTTATACTTTTTTTTTGGAAATCCGCCCTTTTGGCAAAAAACAATATATGAAAAAAATCCTACGTACTTCTATAGCTATTCTTACATATAATCGAAAAAAAACTTTAGTGTCTCATCAAGACTGAAAAATTATAGGAGCTGTTGGTCCGGCCGTTCCCATTTCAGAAATAAAGGCGTCATCGGAAAAATGCTGCACAGTCGCCATTTTGACATGTATCGCTGTGAAAAAATCATTTTGTATAGTCAATTACGTGTATAACAAAATCCCGATCTTGTAATTCCGATTCATTTTATGGTTTCGCTGAAAAAAAATCACAAAGTATGCCCTTTTTTGTGGCCTCCAGAGTGGCCTAAGACCTTGAGGGAAAACAGCTTCTGCAGACGTTAATGGTTGCAAAACGCCTGCAACCATTAACGTGCATGCAAAAGCATGCACGCCATTGCATGCCATTGCATGACATTGCATGCCATTGCATTCCATTGCATGCCATTGCATGCCATTGCATGGCATTGCATGGCATTGCATGCCATTGCATGCCATTGCATTCCATTGCATGCCATTGCATGCCAATGCATGCCATTGCATGCCATTGACAAGCCATTGCACGCCATTGCATGCCATTGCATGCGAATGCATGCCATTGACATGCCATTGCACGCCATTGCATGCCATTCCATGCCATTAGCATGCCATTGCACGCAATTGGCACGTCATTGGCATGCCATTGCATAGTAATTTTTTATAAAATAGTATTTTTTATAAACAATTTTTTGACGATTTTCTCGTGGCATTTTATACTTTTTTTTTGGAAATCCGCCCTTTTGGCAAAAAACAATATATGAAAAAAATCCTACGTACTTCTATAGCTATTCTTACATATCATCGAAAAAAAACTTTAGTGTCTCATCAAGACTGAAAAATTATAGGAGCTGTTGGTCCGGCCGTTCCCATTTCAGAAATAAAGGCGTCATCGGAAAAATGCTGCACAGTCGCCATTTTGACATGTATCGCTGTGAAAAAATCATTTTGTATAGTCAATTACGTGTATAACAAAATCTCGATCTTGTAATTCCGATTCATTCTATGGTTTCGCTGAAAAAAAATCACAAAGTATGCCCTTTTTGTGGCCTCCAGAGTGGCCTAAGACTTTGAGGGAAAACAGCTTCTGCAGACGTTAATGGTTGCAAAACGCCTGCAACCATTAACGTGCATGCAAAAGCATGCACGCCATTGCATGCCATTGCATGACATTGCATGCCATTGCATTCCATTGCATGCCATTGCATGCCATTGCATGGCATTGCATGCCATTGCATGCCATTGCATTCCATTGCATGCCATTGCATGCCAATGCATGCCATTGCACGCCATTGCATGCCATTGACAAGCCATTGCATGCCATTGCATGCCATTGCATGCGAATGCATGCCATTGACATGCCATTGCACGCCATTGCATGCCATTGCATGCCGTTGCATGCCATTGCATGCAATTGCATGCCATTCCATGCTATTAGCATGCCATTGCACGCAATTGGCACGTCATTGGCATGCCATTGCATAGTAATTGTTTATAAAATAGTATTTTTTATAAACAATTTTTTGACGATTTTCTCGTGGCATTTTATACTTTTTTTTTGGAAATCCGCCCTTTTGGCAAAAAACAATATATCAAAAAAATCCTACGTACTTCTATAGCTATTCTTACATATAATCGAGAAAAAATTTTAGTGTCTCATCAAGACTGAAAAATTATAGGAGCTGTTGGACCGGCCGTTCCCATTTCAGAAATAAAGGCGTCATCGGAAAAATGCTGCACAGTCGCCATTTTGACATGTATCGCTGTGAAAAAATCATTTTGTATAGTCAATTACGTGTATAACAAAATCCCGATCTTGTAATTCCGATTCATTTTATGGTTTCGCTGAAAAAAAATCACAAAGTATGCCCTTTTTTGTGGCCTCCAGAGTGGCCTAAGACCTTGAGGGAAAACAGCTTCTGCAGACGTTAATGGTTGCAAAACGCCTGCAACCATTAACGTGCATGCAAAAGCATGCACGCCATTGCATGCCATTGCATGACATTGCATGCCATTGCATTCCATTGCATGCCATTGCATGCCATTGCATGGCATTGCATGGCATTGCATGCCATTGCATTCCATTGCATGCCATTGCATGCCAATGCATGCCATTGCATGCCATTGACAAGCCATTGCACGCCATTGCATGCCATTGCATGCGAATGCATGCCATTGACATGCCATTGCACGCCATTGCATGCCATTCCATGCCATTAGCATGCCATTGCACGCAATTGGCACGTCATTGGCATGCCATTGCATAGTAATTTTTTATAAAATAGTATTTTTTATAAACAATTTTTTGACGATTTTCTCGTGGCATTTTATACTTTTTTTTTGGAAATCCGCCCTTTTGGCAAAAAACAATATATGAAAAAAATCCTACGTACTTCTATAGCTATTCTTACATATCATCGAAAAAAAACTTTAGTGTCTCATCAAGACTGAAAAATTATAGGAGCTGTTGGTCCGGCCGTTCCCATGTCAGAAATAAAGGCGTCATCGGAAAAATGCTGCACAGTCGCCATTTTGACATGTATCGCTGTGAAAAAATCATTTTGTATAGTCAATTACGTGTATAACAAAATCCCGATCTTGTAATTCCGATTCATTTTATGGTTTCGCTGAAAAAAAATCACAAAGTATGCCCTTTTTTGTGGCCTCCAGAGTGGCCTAAGACCTTGAGGGAAAACTGCTTCTGCAGACGTTAATGGTTGCAAAACGCCTGCAACCATTAACGTGCATGCAAAAGCATGCACGCCATTGCATGCCATTGCATGCCATTGCATGACATTGCATGCCATTGCATTCCATTGCATGCCATTGCATGGCATTGCATGCCATTACATGCCATTGCATTCCATTGCATGCCATTGCATGCCAATGCATGCCATTGCACGCCATTGCACGCCATTGCATGCCATTGACAAGCCATTGCACGCCATTGCATGCCATTGCATGCGAATGCATGCCATTGACATGCCATTGCACGCCATTGCATGCCATTGCATGCCGTTGCATGCCATTGCACGCAATTGGCACGTCATTGGCATGCCATTGCATAGTAATTTTTTATAAAATAGTATTTTTTATAAACAATTTTTTGACGATTTTCTCGTGGCATTTTATACTTTTTTTTTGGAAATCGGCCCTTTTGGCAAAAAACAATATATCAAAAAAATCCTACGTACTTCTATAGCTATTCTTACATATAATCGAAAAAAAACTTTAGTGTCTCATCAAGACGGAAAAATTATAGGAGCTGTTGGTCCGGCCGTTCCCATTTCAGAAATAAAGGCGTCATCGGAAAAATGCTGCACAGTCGCCATTTTGACATGTATCGCTGTGAAAAAATCATTTTGTATAGTCAATTACGTGTATAACAAAATCCCGATCTTGTAATTCCGATTCATTTTATGGTTTCGCTGAAAAAAAAATCACAACGTATGCCCTTTTTTGTGGCCTCCAGAGTGGCCTAAGACCTTGAGGGAAAACAGCTTCTGCAGACGTTAATGGTTGCAAAACGCCTGCAACCATTAACGTGCATGCAAAAGCATGCACGCCATTGCAAGCCATTGCATGCCATTGCATGACATTGCATGCCATTGCATTCCATTGCATGCCATTGCATGCCATTGCATGGCATTGCATGCCATTGCATTCCATTGCATGCCATTGCATGCCAATGCATGCCATTGCACGCCATTGCATGCCATTGACAAGCCATTGCACGCCATTGCATGCCATTGCATGCGATTGTATGACATTGCATGCCATTGCACGCCATTGGTACGTCATTGGCATGCCATTGCACGCCATTGGCATGCCATTGCATAGTAATTGTTTATAAAATAGTATTTTTTATAAACAATTTTTTGACGATTTTCTCATGGCATTTTATACTTTTTTTTTGGAAATCCGCCCTTTTGGCAAAAAACAATATATCAAAAAAATCCTACGTACTTCTATAGCTATTCTTACATATAATCGAAAAAAAACTTTAGTGTCTCATCAAGACTGAAAAATTATAGGAGCTGTTGGTCCGGCCGTTGACATTTCAGAAATAAAGGCGTCGTCGGAAAAATGCTGCACAGTCGCCATTTTGACATGTATCGCTGTGAAAAAATCATTTTGTATAGTCAATTACGTGTATAACAAAATCCCGATCTTGTAATTCCGATTCATTTTATGGTTTCGCTGAAAAAAAATCACAAAGTATGCCCTTTTTTGTGGCCTCCAGAGTGGCCTAAGACCTTGAGGGAAAACAGCTTCTGCAGACGTTAATGGTTGCAAAACGCCTGCAACCATTAACGTGCATGCAAAAGCATGCACGCCATTGCAAGCCATTGCATGCCATTGCATGACATTGCATGCCATTGCATTCCATTGCATGCCATTGCATTCCATTCCATGCCAATGCATGCCATTGCACGCCATTGCATGCCATTGACAAGCCATTCCATGCCATTAGCATGCCATTGCACGCAATTGGCACGTCATTGGCATGCCATTGCATAGTAATTTTTTATAAAATAGTATTTTTTATAAACAATTTTTTGACGATTTTCTCGTGGCATTTTATACTTTTTTTTGGAAATCGGCCCTTTTGGCAAAAAACAATATATCAAAAAAATCCTACGTACTTCTATAGCTATTCTTACATATAATCGAAAAAAAACTTTAGTGTCTCATCAAGACTGAAAAATTATAGGAGCTGTTGGTCCGGCCGTTCCCATTTCAGAAATAAAGGCGTCATCGGAAAAATGCTGCACAGTCGCCATTTTGACATGTATCGCTGTGAAAAAATCATTTTGTATAGTCAATTACGTGTATAACAAAATCCCGATCTTGTAATTCCGATTCATTTTATGTTTTCGCTGAAAAAAAATCACAAAGTATGCCCTTTTTTTTGGCCTCCAGAGTGGCCTAAGACCTTGAGGGAAAACAGCTTCTGCAGACGTTAATGGTTGCAAAACGCCTGCAACCATTAACGTGCATGCAAAAGCATGCACGCCATTGCATGCCATTGCATGACATTGCATGCCATTGCATTCCATTGCATGCCATTGCATGCCATTGCATGGCATTGCATGGCATTGCATGCCATTGCATGCCATTGCATTCCATTGCATGCCATTGCATGCCAATGCATGCCATTGCACGCCATTGCATGCCATTGACAAGCCATTGCACGCCATTGCATGCCATTGCATGCGAATGCATGCCATTGACATGCCATTGCACGCCATTGCATGCCATTGCATGCCGTTGCATGCCATTGCATGCAATTGCATGCCATTCCATGCCATTAGCATGCCATTGCACGCAATTGGCACGTCATTGGCATGCCATTGCATAGTAATTGTTTATAAAATAGTATTTTTTATAAACAATTTTTTGACGATTTTCTCGTGGCATTTTATACTTTTTTTTTGGAAATCCGCCCTTTTGGCAAAAAACAATATATGAAAAAAATCCTACGTACTTCTATAGCTATTCTTACATATAATCGAAAAAAAACTTTAGTGTCTCATCAAGACTGAAAAATTATAGGAGCTGTTGGTCCGGCCGTTCCCATTTCAGAAATAAAGGCGTCATCGGAAAAATGCTGCACAGTCGCCATTTTGACATGTATCGCTGTGAAAAAATCATTTTGTATAGTCAATTACGTGTATAACAAAATCCCGATCTTGTAATTCCGATTCATTTTATGGTTTCGCTGAAAAAAAATCACAAAGTATGCCCTTTTTTGTGGCCTCCAGAGTGGCCTAAGACCTTGAGGGAAAACCGCTTCTGCAGACGTTAATGGTTGCAAAACGCCTGCAACCATTAACGTGCATGCAAAAGCTTGCACGCCATTGCATGCCATTGCATGACATTGCATGCCATTGCATTCCATTGCATTCCATTGCATTCCATTGCATGCCATTGACATGCCATTGCACGCCATTGCATGCCATTGCATGCCGTTGCATGCCATTGCATGCCATTCCATGCCATTAGCATGCCATTGCACGCAATTGGCACGTCATTGGCATGCCATTGCATAGTAATTGTTTATAAAATAGTATTTTTTATAAACAATTTTTTGACGATTTTCTCGTGGCATTTTATACTTTTTTTTTGGAAATCCGCCCTTTTGGCAAAAAACAATATATGAAAAAAATCCTACGTACTTCTATAGCTATTCTTACATATAATCGAAAAAAAACTTTAGTGTCTCATCAAGACTGAAAAATTATAGGAGCTGTTGGTCCGGCCGTTCCCATTTCAGAAATAAAGGCGTCATCGGAAAAATGCTGCACAGTCGCCATTTTGACATGTATCGCTGTGAAAAAATCATTTTGTATAGTCAATTACGTGTATAACAAAATGCCGATCTTGTAATTCCGATTCATTTTATGGTTTCGCTGAAAAAAAATCACAAAGTATGCCCTTTTTTGTGGCCTCCAGAGTGGCCTAAGACCTTGAGGGAAAACCGCTTCTGCAGACGTTAATGGTTGCAAAACGCCTGCAACCATTAACGTGCATGCAAAAGCATGCACGCCATTGCATGCCATTGCATGACATTGCATGCCATTGCATTCCATTGCATTCCATTGCATTCCATTGCATGCCATTGACATGCCATTGCACGCCATTGCATGCCATTGCATGCCGTTGCATGCCATTGCATGCCATTCCATGCCATTAGCATGCCATTGCACGCAATTGGCACGTCATTGGCATGCCATTGCATAGTAATTGTTTATAAAATAGTATTTTTTATAAACACTTTTTTGACGATTTTCTCGTGGCATTTTATACGTTTTTTTTGGAAATCCGCCCTTTTGGCAAAAAACAATATATCAAAAAAATCCTACGTACTTCTATAGCTATTCTTACATATAGTCGAAAAAAAACTTTAGTGTCTCATCAAGACTGAAAAATTATAGGAGCTGTTGGTCCGGCCGTTCCCATTTCAGAAATAAAGGCGTCATCGGAACAATGCTGCACAGTCGCCATTTTGACATGTATCGCTGTGAAAAAATCATTTTGTATAGTCAATTACGTGTATAACAAAATCCCGATCTTGTAATTCCGATTCATTTTATGGTTTCGCTGAAAAAAAATCACAAAGTATGCCCTTTTTTGTGGCCTCCAGAGTGGCCTAAGACCTTGAGGGAAAACAGCTTCTGCAGACGTTAATGGTTGCAAAACGCCTGCAACCATTAACGTGCATGCAAAAGCATGCACGCCATTGCATGCCATTGCATGACATTGCATGCCATTGCATTCCATTGCATGCCATTGCATGCCATTGCATGGCATTGCATGCCATTGCACGCCATTGCATGCCATTGACAAGCCATTGCACGCCATTGCATGCCATTGCATGCTAATGCATGCCATTGACATGCCATTGCACGCCATTGCATGCCATTGCATGCCGTTGCATGCCATTGCATGCAATTGCATGCCATTCCATGCCATTAGCATGCCATTGCACGCAATTGGCACGTCATTGGCATGCCATTGCATAGTAATTGTTTATAAAATAGTATTTTTTATAAACAATTTTTTGACGATTTTCTCGTGGCATTTTATACTTTTTTTTTGGAAATCCGCGCTTTTGGCAAAAAACAATATATGAAAAAAATCCTACGTACTTCTATAGCTATTCTTACATATAATCGAAAAAAAACTTTAGTGTCTCATCAAGACTGAAAAATTATAGGAGCTGTTGGTCCGGCCGTTCCCATTTCAGAAATAAAGGCGTCATCGGAAAAATGCTGCACAGTCGCCATTTTGACATGTATCGCTGTGAAAAAATCATTTTGTATATTCAATTACGTGTATAACAAAATCCCGATCTTGTAATTCCGATTCATTTTATAGTTTCGCTGAAAAAAAATCACAAAGTATGCCCTTTTTTGTGGCCTCCAGAGTGGCCTAAGACCTTGAGGGAAAACCGCTTCTGCAGACGTTAATGGTTGCAAAACGCCTGCAACCATTAACGTGCATGCAAAAGCATGCACGCCATTGCATGCCATTGCATGCCATTGCATGCCATTGCATGACATTGCATGCCATTGCATGCCATTGCATGCCATTGCATGGCATTGCATGCCATTACATGCCATTGCATTCCATTGCATGCCATTGCATGCCAATGCATGCCATTGCACGCCATTGCATGCCATTGACAAGCCATTGCACGCCATTGCATGCCATTGCATGCGATTGTATGACATTGCATGCCATTGCACGCCATTGGTACGTCATTGGCATGCCATTGCACGCCATTGGCATGCCATTGCATAGTAATTGTTTATAAAATAGTATTTTTTATAAACAATTTTTTGACGATTTTCTCATGGCATTTTACACTTTTTTTTTGGAAATCCGCCCTTTTGGCAAAAAACAATATATCAAAAAAATCCTACGTACTTCTATAGCTATTCTTACATATAATCGAAAAAAAACTTTAGTGTCTCATCAAGACTGAAAAATTATAGGAGCTGTTGGTCCGGCCGTTGACATTTCAGAAATAAAGGCGTCGTCGGAAAAATGCTGCACAGTCGCCATTTTGACATGTATCGCTGTGAAAAAATCATTTTGTATAGTCAATTACGTGTATAACAAAATCCCGATCTTGTAATTCCGATTCATTTTATGGTTTCGCTGAAAAAAAATCACAAAGTATGCCCTTTTTTGTGGCCTCCAGAGTGGCCTAAGACCTTGAGGGAAAACAGCTTCTGCAGACGTTAATGGTTGCAAAACGCCTGCAACCATTAACGTGCATGCAAAAGCATGCACGCCATTGCGTGCCATTGCATGACATTGCATGCCATTGCATGCCATTGCATTCCATTGCATGCCATTGCATGCCATTGACATGCCATTGCACGCCATTGCATGCCATTGCATGCCGTTGCATGCCATTGCATGCAATTGCATGCCATTCCATGCCATTAGCATGCCATTGCACGCAATTGGCACGTCATTGGCATGCCATTGCATAGTAATTGTTTATAAAATAGTATTTTTTATAAACAATTTTTTGACGATTTTCTGGTGGCATTTCATACGTTTTTTTTGGAAATCCGCCCTTTTGGCAAAAAACAATATATCAAAAAAATCCTACGTACTTCTATAGCTATTCTTACATATTGTCGAAAAAAAACTTTAGTGTCTCATCAAGACTGAAAAATTATAGGAGCTGTTGGTCCGGCCGTTCCCATTTCAGAAATAAAGGCGTCATCGGAAAAATGCTGCACAGTCGCCATTTTGACATGTATCGCTGTGAAAAAATCATTTTGTATAGTCAATTACGTGTATAACAAAATCCCGATCTTGTAATTCCGATTCATTTTATGGTTTCGCTGAAAAAAAATCACAAAGTATGCCCTTTTTTGTGGCCTCCAGAGTGGCCTAAGACCTTGAGGGAAAACAGCTTCTGCAGACGTTAATGGTTGCAAAACGCCTGCAACCATTAACGTGCATGCAAAAGCATGCACGCCATTGCATGCCATTGCATGACATTGCATGCCATTGCATTCCATTGCATGCCATTGCATGCCATTGCATGGCATTGCATGCCATTGCACGCCATTGCATGCCATTGACAAGCCATTGCACGCCATTGCATGCCATTGCATGCTAATGCATGCCATTGACATGCCATTGCACGCCATTGCATGCCATTGCATGCCGTTGCATGCCATTGCATGCAATTGCATGCCATTCCATGCCATTAGCATGCCATTGCACGCAATTGGCACGTCATTGGCATGCCATTGCATAGTAATTGTTTATAAAATAGTATTTTTTATAAACAATTTTTTGACGATTTTCTCGTGGCATTTTATACTTTTTTTTTGGAAATCCGCGCTTTTGGCAAAAAACAATATATGAAAAAAATCCTACGTACTTCTATAGCTATTCTTACATATAATCGAAAAAAAACTTTAGTGTCTCATCAAGACTGAAAAATTATAGGAGCTGTTGGTCCGGCCGTTCCCATTTCAGAAATAAAGGCGTCGTCGGAAAAATGTTCCACAGTCGCCATTTTGACATGTATCGCTGTGAAAAAATCATTTTGTATATTCAATTACGTGTATAACAAAATCCCGATCTTGTAATTCCGATTCATTTTATGGTTTCGCTGAAAAAAAATCACAAAGTATGCCCTTTTTTGTGGCCTCCAGAGTGGCCTAAGACCTTGAGGGAAAACCGCTTCTGCAGACGTTAATGGTTGCAAAACGCCTGCAACCATTAACGTGCATGCAAAAGCATGCACGCCATTGCATGCCATTGCATGACATTGCATGCCATTGCATGCCATTGCATGCCATTGCATGGCATTGCATGCCATTACATGCCATTGCATTCCATTGCATGCCATTGCATGCCAATGCATGCCATTGCACGCCATTGCACGCCATTGCATGCCATTGACAAGTCATTGCACGCCATTGCATGACATTGCATGCGAATGCATGCCATTGACATGCCATTGCACGCCATTGCATGCCATTGCATGCCGTTGCATGCCATTGCATGCAATTGCATGCCATTCCATGCCATTAGCATGCCATTGCACGCAATTGGCACGTCATTGGCATGCCATTGCATAGTAATTGTTTATAAAATAGTATTTTTTATAAACAATTTTTTGACGATTTTCTCGTGGCATTTTATACTTTTTTTTTGGAAATCCGCCCTTTTGGCAAAAAACAATATATCAAAAAAATCCTACGTACTTCTATAGCTATTCTTACATGTAATCGAAAAAAAACGTTAGTGTCTCATCAAGACTGAAAAATTATAGGAGCTGTTGGTCCGGCCGTTCCCATTTCAGAAATAAAGGCGTCATCGGAAAAATGCTGCACAGTCGCCATTTTGACATGTATCGCTGTGAAAAAATCATTTTGTATAGTCAATTACGTGTATAACAAAATCCCGATCTTGTAATTCCGATTCATTTTATGGTTTCGCTGAAAAAAAATCACAAAGTATGCCCTTTTTTGTGGCCTCCAGAGTGGCCTAAGACCTTGAGGGAAAACAGCTTCTGCAGACGTTAATGGTTGCAAAACGCCTGCAACCATTAACGTGCATGCGAAAGCATGCACGCCATTGCATGCCATTGCATGACATTGCATGCCATTGCATTCCATTGCATGCCATTGCATGCCATTGACATGCCATTGCACGCCATTGCATGCCGTTGCATGCCATTGCATGCAATTGCATGCCATTGCATGCAATTGCATGCCATTCCATGCCATTAGCATGCCATTGCACGCAATTGGCACGTCATTGGCATGCCATTGCATAGTAATTGTTTATAAAATAGTATTTTTTATAAACAATTTTTTGACGATTTTCTCGTGGCATTTTATACTTTTTTTTTGGAAATCCGCCCTTTTGGCAAAAAACAATATATCAAAAAAATCCTACGTACTTCTATAGCTATTCTTACATATAATCGAAAAAAAACTTTAGTGTCTCATCAAGACTGAAAAATTATAGGAGCTGTTGGTCCGGCCGTTCCCATTTCAGAAATAAAGGCGTCATCGGAAAAATGCTGCACAGTCGCCATTTTGACATGTATCGCTGTGAAAAAATCATTTTGTATAGTCAATTACGTGTATAACAAAATCCCGATCTTGTAATTCCGATTCATTTTATGGTTTCGCTGAAAAAAAATCACAAAGTATGCCCTTTTTTGTGGCCTCCAGAGTGGCCTAAGACCTTGAGGGAAAACAGCTTCTGCAGACGTTAATGGTTGCAAAACGCCTGCAACCATTAACGTGCATGCGAAAGCATGCACGCCATTGCATGCCATTGCATGACATTGCATGCCATTGCATTCCATTGCATGCCATTGCATGCCATTGACATGCCATTGCACGCCATTGCATGCCGTTGCATGCCATTGCATGCAATTGCATGCCATTGCATGCAATTGCATGCCATTCCATGCCATTAGCATGCCATTGCACGCAATTGGCACGTCATTGGCATGCCATTGCATAGTAATTGTTTATAAAATAGTATTTTTTATAAACAATTTTTTGACGATTTTCTCGTGGCATTTTATACGTTTTTTTTGGAAATCCGCCCTTTTGGCAAAAAACAATATATCAAAAAAATCCTACGTACTTCTATAGCTATTCTTACATATAGTCGAAAAAAAACTTTAGCGTCTCATCAAGACTGAAAAATTATAGGAGCTGTTGGTCCGGCCGTTCCCATTTCAGAAATAAAGGCGTCATCGGAAAAATGCTGCACAGTCGCCATTATGATATGTATCGCTGTGAAAAAATCATTTTGTATAGTCAATTACGTGTATAACAAAATCCCGATCTTGTAATTCCGATTCATTTTATGGTTTCGCTGAAAAAAAATCACAAAGTATGCCCTTTTTTGTGGCCTCCAGAGTGGCCTAAGACCTTGAGGGAAAACAGCTTCTGCAGACGTTAATGGTTGCAAAATGCCTGCAACCATTAACGTGCATGCAAAAGCATGCACGCCATTGCATGCCATTGCATGACATTGCATGCCATTGCATTCCATTGCATGCCATTGCATGCCATTGCATGGCATTGCATGCCAATGCATGCCATTGCATTCCATTGCATGCCATTGCATGCCAATGCATGCCATTGCACGCCATTGCATGCCATTGACAAGCCATTGCATGCCATTGCATGCCATTGCATGCGAATGCATGCCATTGACATGCCATTGCACGCCATTGCATGCCATTGCATGCCGTTGCATGCCATTGCATGCAATTGGCACGTCATTGGCATGCCATTGCATAGTAATTGTTTATAAAATAGTATTTTTTATAAACAATTTTTTGACGATTTTCTCGTGGCATTTTATACTTTTTTTTTGGAAATCGGCCCTTTTGGCAAAAAACAATATATCAAAAAAATCCTACGTACTTCTATAGCTATTCTTACATATAATCGAAAAAAAACTTTAGTGTCTCATCAAGACTGAAAAATTATAGGAGCTGTTGGTCCGGCCGTTCCCATTTCAGAAATAAAGGCGTCATCGGAAAAATGCTGCACAGTCGCCATTTTGACATGTATCGCTGTGAAAAAATCATTTTGTATAGTCAATTACGTGTATAACAAAATCCCGATCTTGTAATTCCGATTCATTTTATGGTTTCGCTGAAAAAAAATCACAAAGTATGCCCTTTTTTGTGGCCTCCAGAGTGGCCTAAGACCTTGAGGGAAAACCGCTTCTGCAGACGTTAATGGTTGCAAAACGCCTGCAACCATTAACGTGCATGCAAAAGCATGCACGCCATTGCATGCCATTGCATGACATTGCATGCCATTGCATTCCATTGCATGCCATTGCATGCCATTGCATGGCATTGCATGCCATTACATGCCATTGCATTCCATTGCATGCCATTGCATGCCAATGCATGCCATTGCACGCCATTGCACGCCATTGCACGCCATTGCATGCCATTGACAAGCCATTGCACGCCGTTGCATGCCATTGCATGCTAATGCATGCCTTTGACATGCCATTGCACGCCATTGCATG
This sequence comes from Ophion ventricosus, assembly GCA_963932345.1. Lineage (NCBI taxonomy): Eukaryota > Metazoa > Arthropoda > Insecta > Hymenoptera > Ichneumonidae > Ophion > Ophion ventricosus. The sequence continues at coordinate 34,888,482 of OZ010713.1, read as the reverse complement.
CCATTCCATGCCATTAGCATGCCATTGCACGCAATTGGCACGTCATTGGCATGCCATTGCATAGTAATTTTTTATAAAATAGTATTTTTTATAAACAATTTTTTGACGATTTTCTCGTGGCATTTTATACTTTTTTTTTGGAAATCCGCCCTTTTGGCAAAAAAAAATATATGAAAAATATCCTACGTACTTCTATAGCTATTCTTACATATAATCGAAAAAAAACTTTAGTGTCTCATCAAGACTGAAAAATAATAGGAGCTGTTGGTCCGGCCGTTCCCATTTCAGAAATAAAGGCGTCATCGGAAAAATGCTGCACAGTCGCCATTTTGACATGTATCGCTGTGAAAAAATCATTTTGTATAGTCAATTACGTGTATAACAAAATCCCGATCTTGTAATTCCGATTCATTTTATGGTTTCGCTGAAAAAAAAATCACAAAGTATGCCCTTTTTTGTGGCCTCCAGAGTGGCCTAAGACCTTGAGGGAAAACAGCTTCTGCAGACGTTAATGGTTGCAAAACGCCTGCAACCATTAACGTGCATGCAAAAGCATGCACGCCATTGCAAGCCATTGCATGCCATTGCATGACATTGCATGCCATTGCATTCCATTGCATGCCATTGCATGCCATTGCATGCCATTGCATGCCATTGCATGCCATTGCATGCCATTGCATGGCATTGCATGCCATTGCATTCCATTGCATGCCATTGCATGCCAATGCATGCCATTGCACGCCATTGCATGCCATTGACAAGCCATTGCACGCCATTGCATGCCATTGCATGCGATTGTATGACATCGCATGCCATTGCACGCCATTGGTACGTCATTGGCATGCCATTGCACGCCATTGGCATGCCATTGCATAGTAATTGTTTATAAAATAGTATTTTTTATAAACAATTTTTTGACGATTTTCTCATGGCATTTTATACTTTTTTTTTGGAAATCCGCCCTTTTGGCAAAAAACAATATATCAAAAAAATCCTACGTACTTCTATAGCTATTCTTACATATAATCGAAAAAAAACTTTAGTGTCTCATCAAGACTGAAAAATTATAGGAGCTGTTGGTCCGGCCGTTGACATTTCAGAAATAAAGGCGTCGTCGGAAAAATGCTGCACAGTCGCCATTTTGACATGTATCGCTGTGAAAAAATCATTTTGTATAGTCAATTACGTGTATAACAAAATCCCGATCTTGTAATTCCGATTCATTTTATGGTTTCGCTGAAAAAAAATCACAAAGTATGCCCTTTTTTGTGGCCTCCAGAGTGGCCTAAGACCTTGAGGGAAAACAGCTTCTGCAGACGTTAATGGTTGCAAAACGCCTGCAACCATTAACGTGCATGCAAAAGCATGCACGCCATTGCATGCCATTGCATGACATTGCATGCCATTGCAGTCCATTGCATGCCATTGCATGCCATTGCATGGCATTGCATGGCATTGCATGCCATTGCATGCCATTGCATGCCATTGCATTCCATTGCATGCCATTGCATGCCAATGCATGCCATTGCATGCCAATGCATGCCATTGCACGCCATTGCATGCCATTGACAAGCCATTGCACGCCATTGCATGCCATTGCATGCGAATGCATGCCATTGACATGCCATTGCACGCCATTGCATGCCATTGCATGCCGTTGCATGCAATTGCATGCAATTTCATGCAATTGCATGCAATTGCATGCCATTCCATGCCATTAGCATGCCATTGCACGCAATTGGCACGTCATTGGCATGCCATTGCATAGTAATTGTTTATAAAATAGTATTTTTTATAAATAATTTTTTGACGATTTTCTCGTGGCATTTTATACTTTTTTTTTGGAAATCCGCCCTTTTGGAAAAAAACAATATATGAAAAAAATCCTACGTACTTCTATAGCTATTCTTACATATAATCGAAAAAAAACTTTAGTGTCTCATCAAGACTGAAAAATTATAGGAGCTGTTGGTCCGGCCGTTCCCATTTCACAAATAAAGGCGTCATCGGAAAAATGCTGCACAGTCGCCATTTTGACATGTATCGCTGTGAAAAAATCATGTTGTATAGTCAATTACGTGTATAACAAAATCCCGATCTTGTAATTCCGATTCATTTTATGGTTTCGCTGAAAAAAAATCACAAAGTATGCCCTTTTTTGTGGCCTCCAGAGTGGCCTAAGACCTTGAGGGAAAACAGCTTCTGCAGACGTTAATGGTTGCAAAACGCCTGCAACCATTAACGTGCATGCAAAAGCATGCCCGCCATTGCATGCCATTGCATGACATTGCATGCCATTGCATTCCATTGCATGCCATTGCATGCCATTGCATGCCATTGCATGCCATTCCATGCCATTAGCATGCCATTGCACGCAATTGGCACGTCATTGGCATGCCATTGCATAGTAATTGTTTATAAAATAGTATTTTTTATAAACAATTTTTTGACGATTTCCTCGTGGCATTTTATACTTTTTTTTTGGAAATCCGCCCTTTTGGCAAAAAACAATATATCAAAAAAATCCTACGTACTTCTATAGCTATTCTTACATATAATCGAGAAAAAACTTTAGTGTCTCATCAAGACTGAAAAATTATAGGAGCTGTTGGACCGGCCGTTCCCATTTCAGAAATAAAGGCGTCATCGGAAAAATGCTGCACAGTCGCGATTTTGACATGTATCGCTGTGAAAAAATCATTTTGTATAGTCAATTACATGTATAACAAAATCCCGATCTTGTAATTCCGATTCATTTTATGGTTTCGCTGAAAAAAAATCACAAAGTATGCCGTTTTTTGTGGCCTCCAGAGTGGCCTAAGACCTTGAGGGAAAACAGCTTCTGCAGACGTTAATGGTTGCAAAACGCCTGCAACCATTAACGTGCATGCAAAAGCATGCACGCCATTGCATGCCATTGCATGACATTGCATGCCATTGCATTCCATTGCATGCCATTGCATGCCATTGCATGGCATTGCATGCCATTGCATTCCATTGCATGCCATTGCATGCCAATGCATGCCATTGCACGCCATTGCTTGCCATTGACAAGCCATTGCACGCCATTGCATGCCATTACATGCGAATGCATGCCATTGACATGCCATTGCACGCCATTGCATGCCGTTGCATGCCATTGCATGCAATTGCATGCCATTCCATGCTATTAGCATGCCATTGCACGCAATTGGCACGTCATTGGCATGCCATTGCATAGTAATTGTTTATAAAATAGTATTTTTTATAAACAATTTTTTGACGATTTTCTCGTGGCATTTTATACTTTTTTTTTGGAAATCCGCCCTTTTGGCAAAAAACAATATATCCAAAAAATCCTACGTACTTCTATAGCTATTCTTACATATAATCGAAAAAAAACTTTAGTGTCTCATCAAGACTGAAAAATTATAGGAGCTGTTGGTCCGGCCGTTCCCATTTCAGAAATAAAGGCGTCATCGGAAAAATGCTGCACAGTCGCCATTTTGACATGTATCGCTGTGAAAAAATCATTTTGTATAGTCAATTACGTGTATAACAAAATCCCGATCTTGTAATTCCGATTCATTTTATGGTTTCGCTGAAAAAAAATCACAAAGTATGCCCTTTTTTGTGGCCTCCAGAGTGGCCTAAGACCTTGAGGGAAAACAGCTTCTGCAGACGTTAATGGTTGCAAAACGCCTGCAACCATTAACGTGCATGCAAAAGCATGCACGCCATTGCATGCCATTGCATGACATTGCATGCCATTGCATTCCATTGCATGCCATTGACATGCCATTGCACGTCATTGCATGCCATTGCATGCCGTTGCATGCCATTGCATGCAATTGCATGCCATTCCATGCCATTAGCATGCCATTGCACGCAATTGGCACGTCATTGGCATGCCATTGCATAGTAATTGTTTATAAAATAGTATTTTTTATAAACAATTTTTTGACGATTTTCTCGTGGCATTTTATACGTTTTTTTTGGAAATCCGCTTTTTTGGCAAAAAACAATATATCAAAAAAATCCTACGTACTTCTATAGCTATTCTTACATATAGTCGAAAAAAAACTTTAGTGTCTCATCAAGACTGAAAAATTATAGGAGCTGTTGGTCCGGCCGTTCCCATTTCAGAAATAAAGGCGTCATCGGAAAAATGCTGCACAGTCGCCATTTTGACATGTATCGCTGTGAAAAAATCATTTTGTATAGTCAATTACGTGTATAACAAAATCCCGATCTTGTAATTCCGATTCATTTTATGGTTTCGCTGAAAAAAAATCACAAAGTATGCCCTTTTTTGTGGCCTCCAGAGTGGCCTAAGACCTTGAGGGAAAACAGCTTCTGCAGACGTTAATGGTTGCAAAACGCCTGCAACCATTAACGTGCATGCAAAAGCATGCACGCCATTGCATGCCATTGCATGACATTGCATGCCATTGCATTCCATTGCATGCCATTGCATGCCATTGCATGGCATTGCATGCCATTGCATGCCATTGCATGCCATTGCATTCCATTGCATGCCATTGCATGCCAATGCATGCCATTGCATGCCAATGCATGCCATTGCACGCCATTGCATGCCATTGACAAGCCATTGCACGCCATTGCATGCCATTGCATGCGAATGCATGCCATTGACATGCCATTGCACGCCATTGCATGCCATTGCATGCCGTTGCATGCAATTGCATGCAATTGCATGCCATTCCATGCCATTAGCATGCCATTGCACGCAATTGGCACGTCATTGGCATGCCATTGCATAGTAATTGTTTATAAAATAGTATTTTTTATAAATAATTTTTTGACGATTTTCTCGTGGCATTTTATACTTTTTTTTTGGAAATCCGCCCTTTTGGAAAAAAACAATATATGAAAAAAATCCTACGTACTTCTATAGCTATTCTTACATATAATCGAAAAAAAACTTTAGTGTCTCATCAAGACTGAAAAATTATAGGAGCTGTTGGTCCGGCCGTTCCCATTTCACAAATAAAGGCGTCATCGGAAAAATGCTGCACAGTCGCCATTTTGACATGTATCGCTGTGAAAAAATCATGTTGTATAGTCAATTACGTGTATAACAAAATCCCGATCTTGTAATTCCGATTCATTTTATGGTTTCGCTAAAAAAAAATCACAAATTATGCCCTTTTTTGTGGCCTCCAGAGTGGCCTAAGACCTTGAGGGAAAAGCGCTTCTGCAGACGTTAATGGTTGCAAAACGCCTGCAACCATTAACGTGCATGCAAAAGCATGCACGCCATTGCATGCCATTGCATGCCATTGCATGACATTGCATGACATTGCATGCCATTGCATGCCATTGCATGGCATTGCATGCCATTACATGCCATTGCATTCCATTGCATGCCATTGCATTCCATTGCATGCCATTGCATGCCAATGCATGCCATTGCACGCCATTGCACGCCATTGCATGCCATTGACAAGCCATTGCACGCCATTGCATGCCATTGCATGCGAATGCATGCCATTGACATGCCATTGCACGCCATTGCATGCCATTGCATGCCGTTGCATGCCATTGCATGCAATTGCATGCAATTGCATGCCATTCCATGCCATTAGCATGCCATTGCACGCAATTGGCACGTCATTGGCATGCCATTGCATAGTAATTGTTTATAAAATAGTATTTTTTATAAACAATTTTTTGACGATTTCCTCGTGGCATTTTATACTTTTGTTTTGGAAATCCGCCCTTTTGGCAAAAAACAATATATCAAAAAAATCCTACGTACTTCTATAGCTATTCTTACATATAATCGAGAAAAAACTTTAGTGTCTCATCAAGACTGAAAAATTATAGGCGCTGTTGGACCGGCCGTTCCCATTTCAGAAATAAAGGCGTCATCGGAAAAATGCTGCACAGTCGCCATTTTGACATGTATCGCTGTGAAAAAATCATTTTGTATAGTCAATTACGTGTATAACAAAATCCCGATCTTGTAATTCCGATTCATTTTATGGTTTCGCTGAAAAAAAATCACGAAGTATGCCCTTTTTTGTGGCCTCCAGAGTGGCCTAAGACCTTGAGGGAAAACAGCTTCTGCAGACGTTAATGGTTGCAAAACGCCTGCAACCATTAACGTGCATGCAAAAGCATGCACGCCATTGCATGCCATTGCATGACATTGCATCCCATTGCATTCCATTGCATGCCATTGCATGGCATTGCATGCCATTGCATTCCATTGCATGCCATTGCATGCCAATGCATGCCATTGCACGCCATTGCTTGCCATTGACAAGCCATTGCACGCCATTGCATGCCATTGCATGCGAATGCATGCCATTGACATGCCATTGCACGCCATTGCATGCCATTACATGCCGTTGCATGCCATTCCATGCCATTAGCATGCCATTGCACGCAATTGGCACGTCATTGGCATGCCATTGCATAGTAATTGTTTATAAAATAGTATTTTTTATAAACAATTTTTTGACGATTTTCTCGTGGCATTTTATACGTTTTTTTTGGAAATCCGCCCTTATGGCAAAAAACAATATATCAAAAAATCCTACGTACTTCTATAGCTATTCTTACATATAATCGAAAAAAAACTTTAGTGTCTCATCAAGACTGTAAAATTATAGGAGCTGTTGGTCCGGCCGTTCCCATTTCAGAAATAAAGGCGTCATCGGAAAAATGCTGCACAGTCGCCATTATGATATGTATCGCTGTGAAAAAATCATTTTGTATAGTCAATTACGTGTATAACAAAATCCCGATCTTGTAATTCCGATTCATTTTATGGTTTCGCTGAAAAAAAATCACAAAGTATGCCCTTTTTTGTGGCCTCCAGAGTGGCCTAAGACCTTGAGGGAAAACAGCTTCTGCAGACGTTAATGGTTGCAAAACGCCTGCAACCATTAACGTGCATGCAAAAGCATGCACGCCATTGCATGCCATTGCATGACATTGCATGCCATTGCATTCCATTGCATGCCATTGCATGCCATTGCATTCCATTGCATGCCATTGCATGCCAATGCATGCCATTGCACGCCATTGCATGCCATTGACAAGCCATTGCACGCCATTGCATGCCATTGCATGCGAATGCATGCCATTGACATGCCATTGCACGCCATTGCATGCCATTCCATGCCATTAGCATGCCATTGCACGCAATTGGCACGTCATTGGCATGCCATTGCATAGTAATTATTTATAAAATAGTATTTTTTATAAACAATTTTTTGACGATTTTCTCGTGGCATTTTATACGTTTTTTTTTGGAAATCCGCCCTTTTGGCGAAAAACAATATATCAAAAAAATCCTACGTACTTCTATAGCTATTCTTACATATAGTCGAAAAAAAACTTTAGTGTCTCATCAAGACTGAAAAATTATAGGAGCTGTTGGTCCGGCCGTTCCCATTTCAGAAATAAAGGCGTCATCGGAAAAATGCTGCACAGTCGCCATTACGATATGTATCGCTGTGAACAAATCATTTTGTATAGTCAATTACGTGTATAACAAAATCCCGATCTTGTAATTCCGATTCATTTTATGGTTTCGCTGAAAAAAAATCACAAAGTATGCCCTTTTTTGTGGCCTCCAGAGTGGCCTAAGACCTTGAGGGAAAACAGCTTCTGCAGACGTTAATGGTTGCAAAACGCCTGCAACCATTAACGTGCATGCAAAAGCATGCACGCCATTGCATGCCATTGCATGACATTGCATGCCATTGCATTCCATTGCATGCAATTGACATGCCATTGCACGCCATTGCATGCCATTGCATGCCGTTGCATGCCATTGCATGCAATTGCATGCCATTCCATGCCATTAGCATGCCATTGCACGCAATTGGCACGTCATTGGCATGCCATTGCATAGTAATTGTTTATAAAATAGTATTTTTTAGAAACAATTTTTTGACGATTTTCTCGTGGCATTTTATACGTTTTTTTTGGAAATCCGCCCTTTTGGCAAAAAACAATATATCAAAAAAATCCTACGTACTTCTATAGCTATTCTTACATATAGTCGAAAAAAAACTTTAGTGTCTCATCAAGACTGAAAAATTATAGGAGCTGTTGGTCCGGCCGTTCCCATTTCAGAAATAAAGGCGTCATCGGAAAAATGCTGCACAGTCGCCATTTTGACATGTATCGCTGTGAAAAAATCATTTTGTATAGTCAATTACGTGTATAACAAAATCCCGAACTTGTAATTCCGATTCATTTTATGGTTTCGCTGAAAAAAAATCACAAAGTATGCCCTTTTTTGTGGCCTCCAGAGTGGCCTAATACCTTGAGGGAAAACAGCTTCTGCAGACGTTAATGGTTGCAAAACGCCTGCAACCATTAACGTGCATGCAAAAGCATGCACGCCATTGCATGCCATTGCATGACATTGCATGCCGCTGCATTCCATTGCATGCCATTGCATGCCATTGCATGCCATTGCATGGCATTGCATGCCATTGCATGCCATTGCATTCCATTGCATGCCATTGCATGCCAATGCATGCCATTGCACGCCATTGCATGCCATTGACAAGCCATTGCACGCCATTGCATGCCATTGCATGCGAATGCATGCCATTGACATGCCATTGCACGCCATTGCATGCCATTGCATGCCGTTGCATGCCATTGCATGCCATTCCATGCCATTAGCATGCCATTGCACGCAATTGGCACGTCATTGGCATGCCATTGCATAGTAATTGTTTATAAAATAGTATTTTTTATAAACAATTTTTTGACGATTTTCTCATGGCATTTTATACTTTTTTTTTGGAAATCCGCCCTTTTGGCAAAAAACAATATATCAAAAAAATCCTACGTACTTCTATAGCTATTCTTACATATAATCGAAAAAAAACTTTAGTGTCTCATCAAGACTGAAAAATTATAGGAGCTGTTGGTCCGGCCGTTGACATTTCAGAAATAAAGGCGTCGTCGGAAAAATGCTGCACAGTCGCCATTTTGACATGTATCGCTGTGAAAAAATCATTTTGTATAGTCAATTACGTGTATAACAAAATCCCGATCTTGTAATTCCGATTCATTTTATGGTTTCGCTGAAAAAAAAATCACAAAGTATGCCCTTTTTTTGTGGCCTGCAGAGTGGCCTAAGACCTTGAGGGAAAACAGCTTCTGCAGACGTTAATGGTTGCAAAACGCCTGCAACCATTAACGTGCATGCGAAAGCATGCACGCCATTGCAAGCCATTGCATGCCATTGCATGACATTGCATGCCATTGCATTCCATTGCATGCCATTGCATGCCATTGCATGCCATTGCATGGCATTCCATGCCATTGCATTCCATTGCATGCCATTGCATGCCAATGCATGCCATTGCACGCCATTGCACGCCATTGCATGCCATTGACAAGCCATTGCACGCCATTGCATGCCATTGCATGCGATTGTATGACATTGCATGCCATTGCACGCCATTGGTACGTCATTGGCATGCCATTGCACGCCATTGGCATGCCATTGCATAGTAATTGTTTATAAAATAGTATTTTTTATAAACAATTTTTTGACGATTTTCTCATGGCATTTTATACTTTTTTTTTGGAAATCCGCCCTTTTGGCAAAAAACAATATATCAAAAAAATCCTACGTACTTCTATAGCTATTCTTACATATAATCGAAAAAAAACTTTAGTGTCTCATCAAGACTTAAAAATTATAGGAGCTGTTGGTCCGGCCGTTGACATTTCAGAAATAAAGGCGTCGTCGGAAAAATGCTGCACAGTCGCCATTTTGACATGTATCGCTGTGAAAAAATCATTTTGTATAGTCAATTACGTGTATAACAAAATCCCGATCTTGTAATTCCGATTCATTTTATGGTTTCGCTGAAAAAAAATCACAAAGTATGCCCTTTTTTGTGGCCTCCAGAGTGGCCTAAGACCTTCAGGGAAAACAGCTTCTGCAGACGTTAATGGTTGCAAAACGCCTGCAACCTTTAACGTGCATGCAAAAGCATGCACGCCATTGCATGCCATTGCATGACATTGCATGCCATTGCATGCCATTGCATTCCATTGCATGCCATTGCATGCCATTGACATGCCATTGCACGCCATTGCATGCCATTGCATGCCGTTGCATGCCATTGCATGCAATTGCATGCCATTCCATGCCATTAGCATGCCATTGCACGCAATTGGCACGTCATTGGCATGCCATTGCATAGTAATTGTTTATAAAATAGTATTTTTTATAAACAATTTTTTGACGATTTTCTCGTGGCATTTTATACGTTTTTTTTGGAAATCCGCCCTTTTGGCAAAAAACAATATATCAAAAAAATCCTACGTACTTCTATAGCTATTCTTACATATTGTCGAAAAAAAACTTTAGTGTCTCATCAAGACTGAAAAATTATAGGAGCTGTTGGTCCGGCCGTTCCCATTTCAGAAATAAAGGCGTCATCGGAAAAATGCTGCACAGTCGCCATTATGATATGTATCGCTGTGAAAAAATCATTTTTTATAGTCAATTACGTGTATAACAAAATCCCGATCTTGTAATTCCGATTCATTTTATGGTTTCGCTGAAAAAAAATCACGAAGTATGCCCTTTTTTGTGGCCTCCAGAGTGGCCTAAGACCTTGAGGGAAAACAGCTTCTGCAGACGTTAATGGTTGCAAAACGCCTGCAACCATTAACGTGCATGCAAAAGCATGCACGCCATTGCATGCCATTGCATGACATTGCATGCCATTGCATTCCATTGCATGCCATTGCATGGCATTGCATGCCATTGCATGCCATTGCATTCCATTGCATGCCATTGCATGCCAATGCATGCCATTGCACGCCATTGCATGCCATTGACAAGCCATTGCACGCCATTGCATGCCATTGCATGCGAATGCATGCCATTGACATGCCATTGCACGCCATTGCATGCCATTGCATGCCGTTGCATGCCATTGCATGCAATTGCATGCCATTCCATGCCATTAGCATGCCATTGCACGCAATTGGCACGTCATTGGCATGCCATTGCATAGTAATTTTTTATAAAATAGTATTTTTTATAAACAATTTTTTGACGATTTTCTCGTGGCATTTTATACTTTTTTTTTGGAAATCCGCCCTCTTGGCAAAAAACAATATATCAAAAAAATCCTACGTACTTCTATAGCTATTCTTACATATAATCGAAAAAAAACTTTAGTGTCTCATCAAGACTGAAAAATTATAGGAGCTGTTGGTCCGGCCGTTCCCATTTCAGAAATAAAGGCGTCATCGGAAAAATGCTGCACAGTCGCCATTTTGACATGTATCGCTGTGAAAAAATCATTTTGTATAGTCAATTACGTGTATAACAAAATCCCGATCTTGTAATTCCGATTCATTTTATGGTTTCGCTGAAAAAAAAATCACAAAGTATGCCCTTTTTTTGTGGCCTGCAGCGTGGCCTAAGACCTTGAGGGAAAACAGCTTCTGCAGACGTTAATGGTTGCAAAACGCCTGCAACCATTAACGTGCATGCAAAAGCATGCACGCCATTGCAAGCCATTGCATGCCATTGCATGACATTGCATGCCATTGCATTCCATTGCATTCCATTGCATGCCATTGCATGCCATTGCATGCCATTGCATGCCATTGCATGGCAATGCATGCCATTGCATTCCATTGCATGCCATTGCATGCCAATGCATGCCATTGCACGCCATTGCATGCCATTGACAAGCCATTGCATGCCATTGCATGCGATTGTATGACATTGCATGCCATTGCACGCCATTGGTACGTCATTGGCATGCCATTGCACGCCATTGGCATGCCATTGCATAGTAATTGTTTATAAAATAGTATTTTTTATAAACAATTTTTTGACGATTTTCTCATGGCATTTTATACTTTTTTTTTGGAAATCCGCCCTTTTGGCAAAAAACAATATATCAAAAAAATCCTACGTACTTCTATAGCTATTCTTACATATAATCGAAAAAAAACTTTAGTGTCTCATCAAGACTGAAAAATTATAGGAGCTGTTGGTCCGGCCGTTGACATTTCAGAAATAAAGGCGTCGTCGGAAAAATGCTTCACAGTCGCCATTTTGACATGTATCGCTGTGAAAAAATCATTTTGTATAGTCAATTACGTGTATAACAAAATCCCGATCTTGTAATTCCGATTCATTTTATGGTTTCGCTGAAAAAAAATCACAAAGTATGCCCTTTTTTGTGGCCTCCAGAGTGGCCTAAGACCTTGAGGGAAAACAGCTTCTGCAGACGTTAATGGTTGCAAAACGCCTGCAACCATTAACGTGCATGCAAAAGCATGCACGCCATTGCATGCCATTGCATGACATTGCATGCCATTGCATGCCATTGCATTCCATTGCATGCCATTGCATGCCATTGACATGCCATTGCACGCCATTGCATGCCATTGCATGCCGTTGCATGCCATTGCATGCAATTGCATGCCATTCCATGCCATTAGCATGCCATTGCACGCAATTGGCACGTCATTGGCATGCCATTGCATAGTAATTGTTTATAAAATAGTATTTTTTATAAACAATTTTTTGACGATTTTCTCGTGGCATTTTATACGTTTTTTTTGGAAATCCGCCCTTTTGGCAAAAAACAATATATCAAAAAAATCCTACGTTCTTCTATAGCTATTCTTACATATTGTCGAAAAAAAACTTTAGTGTCTCATCAGGACTGAAAAATTATAGGAGCTGTTGGTCCGGCCGTTCCCATTTCAGAAATAAAGGCGTCATCGGAAAAATGCTGCACAGTCGCCATTTTGACATGTATCGCTGTGAAAAAATCATTTTGTATAGTCAATTACGTGTATAACAAAATCCCGATCTTGTAATTCCGATTCATTTTATGGTTTCGCTGAAAAAAAAATCACAAAGTATGCCCTTTTTTGTGGCCTCCAGAGTGGCCTAAGACCTTGAGGGAAAACAGCTTCTGCAGACGTTAATGGTTGCAAAACGCCTGCAACCATTAACGTGCATGCAAAAGCATGCACGCCATTGCAAGCCATTGCATGCCATTGCATGACATTGCATGCCATTGCATTCCATTGCATGCCATTGCATGCCATTGCATGCCATTGCATGCCATTGCATGCCATTGCATGCCATTGCATGCCATTGCATGCCATTGCATGCCATTGCATGCCATTGCATTCCATTGCATGCCATTGCATGCCATTGCATGCCAATGCATGCCATTGCACGCCATTGCATGCCATTGACAAGCCATTGCACGCCATTGCATGCCATTGCATGCGATTGTATGACATCGCATGCCATTGCACGCCATTGGTACGTCATTGGCATGCCATTGCACGCCATTGGCATGCCATTGCATAGTAATTGTTTATAAAATAGTATTTTTTATAAACAATTTTTTGACGATTTTCTCATGGCATTTTATACTTTTTTTTTGGAAATCCGCCCTTTTGGCAAAAAACAATATATCAAAAAAATCCTACGTACTTCTATAGCTATTCTTACATATAATCGAAAAAAAACTTTAGTGTCTCATCAAGACTGAAAAATTATAGGAGCTGTTGGTCCGGCCGTTGACATTTCAGAAATAAAGGCGTCGTCGGAAAAATGCTGCACAGTCGCCATTTTGACATGTATCGCTGTGAAAAAATCATTTTGTATAGTCAATTACGTGTATAACAAAATCCCGATCTTGTAATTCCGATTCATTTTATGGTTTCGCTGAAAAAAAATCACAAAGTATGCCCTTTTTTGTGGCCTCCAGAGTGGCCTAAGACCTTGAGGGAAAACAGCTTCTGCAGACGTTAATGGTTGCAAAACGCCTGCAACCATTAACGTGCATGCAAAAGCATGCACGCCATTGCATGCCATTGCTTGCCATTGCATGACATTGCATGCCATTGCATTCCATTGCATGCCATTGCATGCCATTGCATGGCATTGCATGCCATTGCATGCCATTGCATGCCATTGCATTCCATTGCATGCCATTGCACGCCATTGCATGCCATTGACAAGCCATTGCACGCCATTGCATGCCATTGCATGCGAATGCATGCCATTGACATGCCATTGCACGCCATTGCATGCCATTGCATGCCGTTGCATGCCATTGCATGCAATTGCATGCCATTCCATGCTATTAGCATGCCATTGCACGCAATTGGCACGTCATTGGCATGCCATTGCATAGTAATTGTTTATAAAATAGTATTTTTTATAAACAATTTTTTGACGATTTTCTCGTGGCATTTTATACTTTTTTTTTGGAAATCCGCCCTTTTGGCAAAAAACAATATATCCAAAAAATCCTACGTACTTCTATAGCTATTCTTACATATAATCGAAAAAAAACTTTAGTGTCTCATCAAGACTGAAAAATTATAGGAGCTGTTGGTCCGGCCGTTCCCATTTTAGAAATAAAGGCGTCATCGGAAAAATGCTGCACAGTTGCCATTTTGACATGTATCGCTGTGAAAAAATCATTTTGTATAGTCAATTACGTGTATAACAAAATCCCGATCTTGTAATTCCGATTCATTTTATGGTTTCGCTGAAAAAACATCACAAAGTATGCCCTTTTTTGTGGCCTCCAGAGTGGCCTAAGACCTTGCGGGAAAACAGCTTCTGCAGACGTTAATGGTTGCAAAACGCCTGCAACCATTAACGTGCATGCAAAAGCATGCACGCCATTGCATGCCATTGCATGCCATTGCATGACATTGCATGCCATTGCATTCCATTGCATGCCATTGCATGCCATTGCATGGCATTGCATGCCATCGCATGCCATTGCATGCCATTGCATTCCATTGCATGCCATTGCACGCCATTGCATGCCATTGACAAGCCATTGCACGCCATTGCATGCCATTGCATGCGAATGCATGCCATTGACATGCCATTGCACGCCATTGCATGCCATTGCATGCCGTTGCATGCCATTGCATGCAATTGCATGCCATTCCATGCCATTAGCATGCCATTGCACGCAATTGGCACGTCATTGGCATGCCATTGCATAGTAATTGTTTATAAAATAGTATTTTTTATAAACAATTTTTTGACGATTTCCTCGTGGCATTTTATACTTTTTTTTTGGAAATCCGTCCTTTTGGCAAAAAACAATATATCAAAAAAATCCTACGTACTTCTATAGCTATTCTTACATATAATCGAGAAAAAACTTTAGTGTCTCATCAAGACTGAAAAATTATAGGAGCTGTTGGACCGGCCGTTCCCATTTCAGAAATAAAGGCGTCATCGGAAAAATGCTGCACAGTCGCCATTTTGACATGTATCGCTGTGAAAAAATCATTTTGTATAGTCAATTACATGTATAACAAAATCCCGATCTTGTATTTCCGATTCATTTTATGGTTTCGCTGAAAAAAAATCACAAAGTATGCCCTTTTTTGTGGCCTCCAGAGTGGCCTAAGACCTTGAGGGAAAACAGCTTCTGCAGACGTTAATGGTTGCAAAACGCCTGCAACCATTAACGTGCATGCAAAAGCATGCACGCCATTGCATGCCATTGCATGCCATTGCATGACATTGCATGCCATTGCATTTCATTGCATGCCATTGCATGGCATTGCATGCCATTGCATTCCATTGCATGCCATTGCATGCCAATGCATGCCATTGCACGCCATTGCTTGCCATTGACAAGCCATTGCACGCCATTGCATGCCATTACATGCGAATGCATGCCATTGACATGCCATTGCACGCCATTGCATGCCATTGCATGCCGTTGCATGCCATTGCATGCAATTGCATGCCATTCCATGCTATTAGCATGCCATTGCACGCAATTGGCACGTCATTGGCATGCCATTGCATAGTAATTGTTTATAAAATAGTATTTTTTATAAACAATTTTTTGACGATTTTCTCGTGGCATTTTATACTTTTTTTTTGGAAATCCGCCCTTTTGGCAAAAAACAATATATCCAAAAAATCCTACGTACTTCTATAGCTATTCTTACATATAATCGAAAAAAAACTTTAGTGTCTCATCAAGACTGAAAAATTATAGGAGCTGTTGGTCCGGCCGTTCCCATTTCAGAAATAAAGGCGTCATCGGAAAAATGCTGCACAGTCGCCATTTTGACATGTATCGCTGTGAAAAAATCATTTTGTATAGTCAATTACGTGTATAACAAAATCCCGATCTTGTAATTCCGATTCATTTTATGGTTTCGCTGAAAAAAAATCACAAAGTATGCCCTTTTTTGTGGCCTCCAGAGTGGCCTAAGACCTTGAGGGAAAACAGCTTCTGCAGACGTTAATGGTTGCAAAACGCCTGCAACCATTAACGTGCATGCAAAAGCATGCACGCCATTGCATGCCATTGCATGACATTGCATGCCATTGCATTCCATTGCATGCCATTGACATGCCATTGCACGCCATTGCATGCCATTGCATGCCGTTGCATGCCATTGCATGCAATTGCATGCCATTCCATGCCATTAGCATGCCATTGCACGCAATTGGCACGTCATTGGCATGCCATTGCATAGTAATTGTTTATAAAATAGTATTTTTTATAAACAATTTTTTGACGATTTTCTCGTGGCATTTTATACGTTTTTTTTGGAAATCCGCCCTTTTGGCAAAAAACAATATATCAAAAAAATCCTACGTACTTCTATAGCTATTCTTACATATAATCGAAAAAAAACTTTAGTGTCTCATCAAGACTGAAAAATTATAGGAGCTGTTGGTCCGGCCGTTGACATTTCAGAAATAAAGGCGTCGTCGGAAAAATGCTGCACAGTCGCCATTTTGACATGTATCGCTGTGAAAAAATCATTTTGTATAGTCAATTACGTGTATAACAAAATCCCGATCTTGTAATTCCGATTCATTTTATGGTTTCGCTGAAAAAAAAATCACAAAGTATGCCCTTTTTTTGTGGCCTGCAGAGTGGCCTAAGACCTTGAGGGAAAACAGCTTCTGCAGACGTTAATGGTTGCAAAACGCCTGCAACCATTAACGTGCATGCAAAAGCATGCACGCCATTGCAAGCCATTGCATGCCATTGCATGACATTGCATGCCATTGCATTCCATTGCATGCCATTGCATGCCATTGCATGCCATTGCATGGCATTCCATGCCATTGCATTCCATTGCATGCCATTGCATGCCAATGCATGCCATTGCACGCCATTGCACGCCATTGCATGCCATTGACAAGCCATTGCACGCCATTGCATGCCATTGCATGCGATTGTATGACATTGCATGCCATTGCACGCCATTGGTACGTCATTGGCATGCCATTGCACGCCATTGGCATGCCATTGCATAGTAATTGTTTATAAAATAGTATTTTTTATAAACAATTTTTTGACGATTTTCTCATGGCATTTTATACTTTTTTTTTGGAAATCCGCCCTTTTGGCAAAAAACAATATATCAAAAAAATCCTACGTACTTCTATAGCTATTCTTACATATAATCGAAAAAAAACTTTAGTGTCTCATCAAGACTTAAAAATTATAGGAGCTGTTGGTCCGGGCGTTGACATTTCAGAAATAAAGGCGTCGTCGGAAAAATGCTGCACAGTCGCCATTTTGACATGTATCGCTGTGAAAAAATCATTTTGTATAGTCAATTACGTGTATAACAAAATCCCGATCTTGTAATTCCGATTCATTTTATGGTTTCGCTGAAAAAAAATCACAAAGGATGCCCTTTTTTGTGGCCTCCAGAGTGGCCTAAGACCTTCAGGGAAAACAGCTTCTGCAGACGTTAATGGTTGCAAAACGCCTGCAACCTTTAACGTGCATGCAAAAGCATGCACGCCATTGCATGCCATTGCATGACATTGCATGCCATTGCATGCCATTGCATTCCATTGCATGCCATTGCATGCCATTGACATGCCATTGCACGCCATTGCATGCCATTGCATGCCGTTGCATGCCATTGCATGCAATTGCATGCCATTCCATGCCATTAGCATGCCATTGCACGCAATTGGCACGTCATTGGCATGCCATTGCATAGTAATTGTTTATAAAATAGTATTTTTTATAAACAATTTTTTGACGATTTTCTCGTGGCATTTTATACGTTTTTTTTGGAAATCCGCCCTTTTGGCAAAAAACAATATATCAAAAAAATCCTACGTACTTCTATAGCTATTCTTACATATTGTCGAAAAAAAACTTTAGTGTCTCATCAAGACTGAAAAATTATAGGAGCTGTTGGTCCGGCCGTTCCCATTTCAGAAATAAAGGCGTCATCGGAAAAATGCTGCACAGTCGCCATTATGATATGTATCGCTGTGAAAAAATCATTTTTTATAGTCAATTACGTGTATAACAAAATCCCGATCTTGTAATTCCGATTCATTTTATGGTTTCGCTGAAAAAAAATCACGAAGTATGCCCTTTTTTGTGGCCTCCAGAGTGGCCTAAGACCTTGAGGGAAAACAGCTTCTGCAGACGTTAATGGTTGCAAAACGCCTGCAACCATTAACGTGCATGCAAAAGCATGCACGCCATTGCATGCCATTGCATGACATTGCATGCCATTGCATTCCATTGCATGCCATTGCATGGCATTGCATGCCATTGCATGCCATTGCATTCCATTGCATGCCATTGCATGCCAATGCATGCCATTGCACGCCATTGCATGCCATTGACAAGCCATTGCACGCCATTGCATGCCATTGCATGCGAATGCATGCCATTGACATGCCATTGCACGCCATTGCATGCCATTGCATGCCGTTGCATGCCATTGCATGCAATTGCATGCCATTCCATGCCATTAGCATGCCATTGCACGCAATTGGCACGTCATTGGCATGCCATTGCATAGTAATTTTTTATAAAATAGTATTTTTTATAAACAATTTTTTGACGATTTTCTCGTGGCATTTTATACTTTTTTTTTGGAAATCCGCCCTCTTGGCAAAAAACAATATATCAAAAAAATCCTACGTACTTCTATAGCTATTCTTACATATAATCGAAAAAAAACTTTAGTGTCTCATCAAGACTGAAAAATTATAGGAGCTGTTGGTCCGGCCGTTCCCATTTCAGAAATAAAGGCGTCATCGGAAAAATGCTGCACAGTCGCCATTATGATATGTATCGCTGTGAAAAAATCATTTTGTATAGTCAATTACGTGTATAACAAAATCCCGATCTTGTAATTCCGATTCATTTTATGGTTTCGCTGAAAAAAAATCACAAAGTATGCCCTTTTTTGTGGCCTCCAGAGTGGCCTAAGACCTTGAGGGAAAACAGCTTCTGCAGACGTTAATGGTTGCAAAACGCCTGCAACCATTAACGTGCATGCAAAAGCATGCACGCCATTGCATGCCATTGCATGACATTGCATGCCATTGCATTCCATTGCATGCCATTGCATGGCATTGCATGCCATTGCATGCCATTGCATGCCATTGCATGGCATTGCATGCCATTGCATTCCATTGCATGCCATTGCATGCCAATGCATGCCATTGCACGCCATTGCATGCCATTGACAAGCCATTGCACGCCATTGCATGCCATTGCATGCGAATGCATGCCATTGACATGCCATTGCACGCCATTGCATGCCATTGCATGCCGTTGCATGCCATTAGCATGCCATTGCATAGTAATTGTTTATAAAATAGTATTTTTTATAAACAATTTTTTGACGATTTTCTCGTGGCATTTTATACTTTTTTTTTGGAAATCCGCCCTTTTGGCAAAAAACAATATATCAAAAAAATCCTACGTACTTCTATAGCTATTCTTACATATAATCTAAAAAAAACTTTAGTGTCTCATCAAGACTGAAAAATTATAGGAGCTGTTGGTCCGGCCGTTCCCATTTCAGAAATAAAGGCGTCATCGGAAAAATGCTGCACAGTCGCCATTTTGACATGTATCACTGTGAAAAAATCATTTTGTATAGTCAATTACGTGTATAACAAAATCCCGATCTTGTAATTCCGATTCATTTTATGGTTTCGCTGAAAAAAAAATCACAAAGTATGCCCTTTTTTTGTGGCCTGCAGAGTGGCCTAAGACCTTGAGGGAAAACAGCTTCTGCAGACGTTAATGGTTGCAAAACGCCTGCAACCATTAACGTGCATGCAAAAGCATGCACGCCATTGCAAGCCATTGCATGCCATTGCATGACATTGCATGCCATTGCATTCCATTGCATGCCATTGCATGCCATTGCATGCCATTGCATGCCATTGCATGCCATTGCATTCCATTGCATGCCATTGCATGCCAATGCATGCCATTGCACGCCATTGCATGCCATTGACAAGCCATTGCACGCCATTGCATGCCATTGCATGCGATTGTATTACATTGCATGCCATTGCACGCCATTGGTACGTCATTGGCATGCCATTGCACGCCATTGGCATGCCATTGCATAGTAATTGTTTATAAAATAGTATTTTTTATAAACAATTTTTTGACGATTTTCTCATGGCATTTTATACTTTTTTTTTGGAAATCCGCCCTTTTGGCAAAAAACAATGTATCAAAAAAATCCTACGTACTTCTATAGCTATTCTTACATATAATCGAAAAAAAACTTTAGTGTCTCATCAAGACTGAAAAATTATAGGAGCTGTTGGTCCGGCCGTTGACATTTCAGAAATAAAGGCGTCGTCGGAAAAATGCTGCACAGTCGCCATTTTGACATGTATCGCTGTGAAAAAATCATTTTGTATAGTCAATTACGTGTATAACAAAATCCCGATCTTGTAATTCCGATTCATTTTATGGTTTCGCTGAAAAAAAATCACAAAGTATGGCCTGTTTTGTGGCCTCCAGAGTGGCCTAAGACCTTGAGGGAAAACAGCTTCTGCAGACGTTAATGGTTGCAAAACGCCTGCAACCATTAACGTGCATGCAAAAGCATGCACGCCATTGCATGCCATTGCATGCCATTGCATGACATTGCATCCCATTGCATTCCATTGCATGCCATTGCATGGCATTGCATGCCATTGCATTCCATTGCATGCCATTGCATGCCAATGCATGCCATTGCACGCCATTGCTTGCCATTGACAAGCCATTGCACGCCATTGCATGCCATTGCATGCGAATGCATGCCATTGACATGCCATTGCACGCCATTGCATGCCATTACATGCCGTTGCATGCCATTGCATGCAATTGCATGCCATTCCATGCCATTAGCATGCCATTGCACGCAATTGGCACGTCATTGGCATGCCATTGCATAGTAATTGTTTATAAAATAGTATTTTTTATAAACAATTTTTTGACGATTTTCTCGTGGCATTTTATACGTTTTTTTTGGAAATCCGCCCTTTTGGCAAAAAACAATATATCAAAAAATCCTACGTACTTCTATAGCTATTCTTACATATAATCGAAAAAAAACTTTAGTGTCTCATCAAGACTGTAAAATTATAGGAGCTGTTGGTCCGGCCGTTCCCATTTCAGAAATAAAGGCGTCATCGGAAAAATGCTGTACAGTCGCCATTATGATATGTATCGCTGTGAAAAAATCATTTTGTATAGTCAATTACGTGTATAACAAAATCCCGATCTTGTAATTCCGATTCATTTTATGGTTTCGCTGAAAAAAAATCACAAAGTATGCCCTTTTTTGTGGCCTCCAGAGTGGCCTAAGACCTTGAGGGAAAACAGCTTCTGCAGACGTTAATGGTTGCAAAACGCCTGCAACCATTAACGTGCATGCAAAAGCATGCACGCCATTGCATGCCATTGCATGACATTGCATGCCATTGCATTCCATTGCATGCCATTGCATGGCATTGCATGGCATTGCATGCCATTGCATGGCATTGCATGGCATTGCATGCCATTGCATGCCATTGCATTCCATTGCATGCCATTGCATGCCAATGCATGCCATTGCACGCCATTGCATGCCATTGACAAGCCATTGCACGCCATTGCATGCCATTCCATGCCATTAGCATGCAATTGCACGCAATTGGCACGTCATTGGCATGCCATTGCATAGTAATTGTTTATAAAATAGTATTTTTTATAAACAATTTTTTGACGATTTTCTCGTGGCATTTTATACTTTTTTTTTGGAAATCCGCCCTTTTGGCAAAAAACAATATATGAAAGAAATCCTACGTACTTCTATAGCTATTCTTACATATAATCGAAAAAAAACTTTAGTGTCTCATCAAGACTGAAAAATTATAGGAGCTGTTGGTCCGGCCGTTCCCATTTCAGAAATAAAGGCGTCATCGGAAAAATGCTGCACAGTCGCCATTTTGACATGTATCGCTGTGAAAAAATCATTTTGTATAGTCAATTACGTGTATAACAAAATCCCGATCTTGTAATTCCGATTCATTTTATGGTTTCGCTGAAAAAAAATCACAAAGTATGCCCTTTTTTGTGGCCTCCAGAGTGGCCTAAGACCTTGAGGGAAAACAGCTTCTGCAGACGTTAATGATTGCAAAACGCCTGCAACCATTAACGTGCATGCAAAAGCATGCACGCCATTGCATGCCATTGCATGACATTGCATGCCATTGCATTCCATTGCATGCCATTGCATGCCATTGCATGGCATTGCATGGCATTGCATGCCATTGCATGCCATTGCATTCCATTGCATGCCATTGCATGCCAATGCATGCCATTGCACGCCATTGCATGCCATTGACAAGCCATTGCACGCCATTGCATGCGAATGCATGCCATTGACATGCCATTGCACGCCATTGCATGCCATTGCATGCCGTTGCATGCCATTGCATGCAATTGCATGCCATTCCATGCCATTAGCATGCCATTGCACGCAATTGGCACGTCATTGGCATGCCATTGCATAGTAATTTTTTATAAAATAGTATTTTTTATAAACAATTTTTTGACGATTTTCTCGTGGCATTTTATACTTTTTTTTCGGAAATCGGCCCTTTTGGCAAAAAACAATATATCAAAAAAATCCTACGTACTTTTATAGCTATTCTTACATATAATCGAAAAAAAACTTTAGTGTCTCATCAAGACTGAAAAATTATAGGAGCTGTTGGTCCGGCCGTTCCCATTTCAGAAATAAAGGCGTCATCGGAAAAATGCTGCACAGTCGCCATTTTGACATGTATCGCTGTGAAGAAATCATTTTGTATAGTCAATTACGTGTATAACAAAATCCCGATCTTGTAATTCCGATTCATTTTATGGTTTCGCTGAAAAAAAATCACAAAGTATGCCCTTTTTTGTGGCCTCCAGAGTGGCCTAAGACCTTGAGGGAAAACCGCTTCTGCAGACGTTAATGGTTGCAAAACGCCTGCAACCATTAACGTGCATGCAAAAGCATGCACGCCATTGCATGCCATTGCATGCCATTGCATGACATTGCATGCCATTGCATTCCATTGCATGCCATTGCATGCCATTGCATGGCATTGCATGCCATTGACAAGCCATTGCACGCCATTGCATGCCATTGCATGCTAATGCATGCCATTGACATGCCATTGCACGCCATTGCATGCCATTGCATGCCGTTGCATGCCATTGCATGCAATTGCATGCCATTCCATGCCATTAGCATGCCATTGCACGCAATTGGCACGTCATTGGCATGCCATTGCATAGTAATTGTTTATAAAATAGTATTTTTTATAAACAATTTTTTGACGATTTTCTCGTGGCATTTTATACTTTTTTTTTGGAAATCCGCCCTTTTGGCAAAAAACAATATATGAAAAATATCCTACGTACTTCTATAGCTATTCTTACATATAATCGAAAAAAAACTTTAGTGTCTCATCAAGACTGAAAAATAATAGGAGCTGTTGGTCCGGCCGTTCCCATTTCAGAAATAAAGGCGTCATCGGAAAAATGCTGCACAGTCGCCATTTTGACATGTATCGCTGTGAAAAAATCATTTTGTATAGTCAATTACGTGTATAACAAAATCCCGATCTTGTAATTCCGATTCATTTTATGGTTTCGCTGAAAAAAAAATCACAAAGTATGCCCTTTTTTGTGGCCTCCAGAGTGGCCTAAGACCTTGAGGGAAAACAGCTTCTGCAGACGTTAATGGTTGCAAAACGCCTGCAACCATTAACGTGCATGCAAAAGCATGCACGCCATTGCAAGCCATTGCATGCCATTGCATGACATTGCATGCCATTGCATTCCATTGCATGCCATTGCATGCCATTGCATGCCATTGCATGCCATTGCATGCCATTGCATGCCATTGCATGCCATTGCATGGCATTGCATGCCATTGCATTCCATTGCATGCCATTGCATGCCATTGCATGCCAATGCATGCCATTGCACGCCATTGCATGCCATTGACAAGCCATTGCACGCCATTGCATGCCATTGCATGCGATTGTATGACATCGCATGCCATTGCACGCCATTGGTACGTCATTGGCATGCCATTGCACGCCATTGGCATGCCATTGCATAGTAATTGTTTATAAAATAGTATT
The DNA here is from genome assembly GCA_963932345.1 of Ophion ventricosus. Lineage (NCBI taxonomy): Eukaryota > Metazoa > Arthropoda > Insecta > Hymenoptera > Ichneumonidae > Ophion > Ophion ventricosus. The sequence continues at coordinate 34,864,022 of OZ010713.1, read as the reverse complement.
TTTTATAAACAATTTTTTGACGATTTTCTCATGGCATTTTATACTTTTTTTTTGGAAATCCGCCCTTTTGGCAAAAAACAATATATCAAAAAAATCCTACGTACTTCTATAGCTATTCTTACATATAATCGAAAAAAAACTTTAGTGTCTCATCAAGACTGAAAAATTATAGGAGCTGTTGGTCCGGCCGTTGACATTTCAGAAATAAAGGCGTCGTCGGAAAAATGCTGCACAGTCGCCATTTTGACATGTATCGCTGTGAAAAAATCATTTTGTATAGTCAATTACGTGTATAACAAAATCCCGATCTTGTAATTCCGATTCATTTTATGGTTTCGCTGAAAAAAAATCACAAAGTATGCCCTTTTTTGTGGCCTCCAGAGTGGCCTAAGACCTTGAGGGAAAACAGCTTCTGCAGACGTTAATGGTTGCAAAACGCCTGCAACCATTAACGTGCATGCAAAAGCATGCACGCCATTGCATGCCATTGCTTGCCATTGCATGACATTGCATGCCATTGCATTCCATTGCATGCCATTGCATGCCATTGCATGGCATTGCATGCCATTGCATGCCATTGCATGCCATTGCATTCCATTGCATGCCATTGCACGCCATTGCATGCCATTGACAAGCCATTGCACGCCATTGCATGCCATTGCATGCGAATGCATGCCATTGACATGCCATTGCACGCCATTGCATGCCATTGCATGCCGTTGCATGCCATTGCATGCAATTGCATGCCATTCCATGCTATTAGCATGCCATTGCACGCAATTGGCACGTCATTGGCATGCCATTGCATAGTAATTGTTTATAAAATAGTATTTTTTATAAACAATTTTTTGACGATTTTCTCGTGGCATTTTATACTTTTTTTTTGGAAATCCGCCCTTTTGGCAAAAAACAATATATCCAAAAAATCCTACGTACTTCTATAGCTATTCTTACATATAATCGAAAAAAAACTTTAGTGTCTCATCAAGACTGAAAAATTATAGGAGCTGTTGGTCCGGCCGTTCCCATTTTAGAAATAAAGGCGTCATCGGAAAAATGCTGCACAGTTGCCATTTTGACATGTATCGCTGTGAAAAAATCATTTTGTATAGTCAATTACGTGTATAACAAAATCCCGATCTTGTAATTCCGATTCATTTTATGGTTTCGCTGAAAAAAAATCACAAAGTATGCCCTTTTTTGTGGCCTCCAGAGTGGCCTAAGACCTTGCGGGAAAACAGCTTCTGCAGACGTTAATGGTTGCAAAACGCCTGCAACCATTAACGTGCATGCAAAAGCATGCACGCCATTGCATGCCATTGCATGCCATTGCATGACATTGCATGCCATTGCATTCCATTGCATGCCATTGCATGCCATTGCATGGCATTGCATGCCATCGCATGCCATTGCATGCCATTGCATTCCATTGCATGCCATTGCACGCCATTGCATGCCATTGACAAGCCATTGCACGCCATTGCATGCCATTGCATGCGAATGCATGCCATTGACATGCCATTGCACGCCATTGCATGCCATTGCATGCCGTTGCATGCCATTGCATGCAATTGCATGCCATTCCATGCCATTAGCATGCCATTGCACGCAATTGGCACGTCATTGGCATGCCATTGCATAGTAATTGTTTATAAAATAGTATTTTTTATAAACAATTTTTTGACGATTTCCTCGTGGCATTTTATACTTTTTTTTTGGAAATCCGCCCTTTTGGCAAAAAACAATATATCAAAAAAATCCTACGTACTTCTATAGCTATTCTTACATATAATCGAGAAAAAACTTTAGTGTCTCATCAAGACTGAAAAATTATAGGAGCTGTTGGACCGGCCGTTCCCATTTCAGAAATAAAGGCGTCATCGGAAAAATGCTGCACAGTCGCCATTTTGACATGTATCGCTGTGAAAAAATCATTTTGTATAGTCAATTACATGTATAACAAAATCCCGATCTTGTATTTCCGATTCATTTTATGGTTTCGCTGAAAAAAAATCACAAAGTATGCCCTTTTTTGTGGCCTCCAGAGTGGCCTAAGACCTTGAGGGAAAACAGCTTCTGCAGACGTTAATGGTTGCAAAACGCCTGCAACCATTAACGTGCATGCAAAAGCATGCACGCCATTGCATGCCATTGCATGCCATTGCATGACATTGCATGCCATTGCATTTCATTGCATGCCATTGCATGGCATTGCATGCCATTGCATTCCATTGCATGCCATTGCATGCCAATGCATGCCATTGCACGCCATTGCTTGCCATTGACAAGCCATTGCACGCCATTGCATGCCATTACATGCGAATGCATGCCATTGACATGCCATTGCACGCCATTGCATGCCATTGCATGCCGTTGCATGCCATTGCATGCAATTGCATGCCATTCCATGCTATTAGCATGCCATTGCACGCAATTGGCACGTCATTGGCATGCCATTGCATAGTAATTGTTTATAAAATAGTATTTTTTATAAACAATTTTTTGACGATTTTCTCGTGGCATTTTATACTTTTTTTTTGGAAATCCGCCCTTTTGGCAAAAAACAATATATCCAAAAAATCCTACGTACTTCTATAGCTATTCTTACATATAATCGAAAAAAAACTTTAGTGTCTCATCAAGACTGAAAAATTATAGGAGCTGTTGGTCCGGCCGTTCCCATTTCAGAAATAAAGGCGTCATCGGAAAAATGCTGCACAGTCGCCATTTTGACATGTATCGCTGTGAAAAAATCATTTTGTATAGTCAATTACGTGTATAACAAAATCCCGATCTTGTAATTCCGATTCATTTTATGGTTTCGCTGAAAAAAAATCACAAAGTATGCCCTTTTTTGTGGCCTCCAGAGTGGCCTAAGACCTTGAGGGAAAACAGCTTCTGCAGACGTTAATGGTTGCAAAACGCCTGCAACCATTAACGTGCATGCAAAAGCATGCACGCCATTGCATGCCATTGCATGACATTGCATGCCATTGCATTCCATTGCATGCCATTGACATGCCATTGCACGCCATTGCATGCCATTGCATGCCGTTGCATGCCATTGCATGCAATTGCATGCCATTCCATGCCATTAGCATGCCATTGCACGCAATTGGCACGTCATTGGCATGCCATTGCATAGTAATTGTTTATAAAATAGTATTTTTTATAAACAATTTTTTGACGATTTTCTCGTGGCATTTTATACGTTTTTTTTGGAAATCCGCCCTTTTGGCAAAAAACAATATATCAAAAAAATCCTACGTACTTCTATAGCTATTCTTACATATAGTCGAAAAAAAACTTTAGTGTCTCATCAAGACTGAAAAATTATAGGAGCTGTTGGTCCGGCCGTTCCCATTTCAGAAATAAAGGCGTCATCGGAAAAATGCTGCACAGTCGCCATTTTGACATGTATCGCTGTGAAAAAATCATTTTGTATAGTCAATTACGTGTATAACAAAATCCCGATCTTGTAATTCCGATTCATTTTATGGTTTCGCTGAAAAAAAATCACAAAGTATGCCCTTTTTTGTGGCCTCCAGAGTGGCCTAAGACCTTGAGGGAAAACAGCTTCTGCAGACGTTAATGGTTGCAAAACGCCTGCAACCATTAACGTGCATGCAAAAGCATGCACGCCATTGCATGCCATTGCATGACATTGCATGCCATTGCATTCCATTGAATGCCATTGCATGCCATTGCATGGCATTGCATGCCATTGCATGCCATTGCATGCCATTGCATTCCATTGCATGCCATTGCATGCCAATGCATGCCATTGCATGCCAATGCATGCCATTGCACGCCATTGCATGCCATTGACAAGCCATTGCACGCCATTGCATGCCATTGCATGCGAATGCATGCCATTGACATGCCATTGCACGCCATTGCATGCCATTGCATGCCGTTGCATGCAATTGCATGCAATTGCATGCCATTCCATGCCATTAGCATGCCATTGCACGCAATTGGCACGTCATTGGCATGCCATTGCATAGTAATTGTTTATAAAATAGTATTTTTTATAAATAATTTTTTGACGATTTTCTCGTGGCATTTTATACTTTTTTTTTGGAAATCCGCCCTTTTGGAAAAAAACAATATATGAAAAAAATCCTACGTACTTCTATAGCTATTCTTACATATAATCGAAAAAAAACTTTAGTGTCTCATCAAGACTGAAAAATTATAGGAGCTGTTGGTCCGGCCGTTCCCATTTCACAAATAAAGGCGTCATCGGAAAAATGCTGCACAGTCGCCATTTTGACATGTATCGCTGTGAAAAAATCATGTTGTATAGTCAATTACGTGTATAACAAAATCCCGATCTTGTAATTCCGATTCATTTTATGGTTTCGCTAAAAAAAAATCACAAATTATGCCCTTTTTTGTGGCCTCCAGAGTGGCCTAAGACCTTGAGGGAAAAGCGCTTCTGCAGACGTTAATGGTTGCAAAACGCCTGCAACCATTAACGTGCATGCAAAAGCATGCACGCCATTGCATGCCATTGCATGCCATTGCATGACATTGCATGACATTGCATGCCATTGCATGCCATTGCATGGCATTGCATGCCATTACATGCCATTACATGCCATTGCATTCCATTGCATGCCATTGCATTCCATTGCATGCCATTGCATGCCAATGCATGCCATTGCACGCCATTGCACGCCATTGCATGCCATTGACAAGCCATTGCACGCCATTGCATGCCATTGCATGCGAATGCATGCCATTGACATGCCATTGCACGCCATTGCATGCCATTGCATGCCGTTGCATGCCATTGCATGCAATTGCATGCCATTCCATGCCATTAGCATGCCATTGCACGCAATTGGCACGTCATTGGCATGCCATTGCATAGTAATTGTTTATAAAATAGTATTTTTTATAAACAATTTTTTGACGATTTCCTCGTGGCATTTTATACTTTTGTTTTGGAAATCCGCCCTTTTGGCAAAAAACAATATATCAAAAAAATCCTACGTACTTCTATAGCTATTCTTACATATAATCGAGAAAAAACTTTAGTGTCTCATCAAGACTGAAAAATTATAGGCGCTGTTGGACCGGCCGTTCCCATTTCAGAAATAAAGGCGTCATCGGAAAAATGCTGCACAGTCGCCATTTTGACATGTATCGCTGTGAAAAAATCATTTTGTATAGTCAATTACGTGTATAACAAAATCCCGATCTTGTAATTCCGATTCATTTTATGGTTTCGCTGAAAAAAAATCACGAAGTATGCCCTTTTTTGTGGCCTCCAGAGTGGCCTAAGACCTTGAGGGAAAACAGCTTCTGCAGACGTTAATGGTTGCAAAACGCCTGCAACCATTAACGTGCATGCAAAAGCATGCACGCCATTGCATGCCATTGCATGACATTGCATGCCATTGCATTCCATTGCATGCCATTGCATGGCATTGCATGCCATTGCATTCCATTGCATGCCATTGCATGCCAATGCATGCCATTGCACGCCATTGCTTGCCATTGACAAGCCATTGCACGCCATTGCATGCCATTGCATGCGAATGCATGCCATTGACATGCCATTGCACGCCATTGCATGCCATTACATGCCGTTGCATGCCATTCCATGCCATTAGCATGCCATTGCACGCAATTGGCACGTCATTGGCATGCCATTGCATAGTAATTGTTTATAAAATAGTATTTTTTATAAACAATTTTTTGACGATTTTCTCGTGGCATTTTATACGTTTTTTTTGGAAATCCGCCCTTATGGCAAAAAACAATATATCAAAAAATCCTACGTACTTCTATAGCTATTCTTACATATAATCGAAAAAAAACTTTAGTGTCTCATCAAGACTGTAAAATTATAGGAGCTGTTGGTCCGGCCGTTCCCATTTCAGAAATAAAGGCGTCATCGGAAAAATGCTGCACAGTCGCCATTATGATATGTATCGCTGTGAAAAAATCATTTTGTATAGTCAATTACGTGTATAACAAAATCCCGATCTTGTAATTCCGATTCATTTTATGGTTTCGCTGAAAAAAAATCACAAAGTATTCCCTTTTTTGTGGCCTCCAGAGTGGCCTAAGACCTTGAGGGAAAACAGCTTCTGCAGACGTTAATGGTTGCAAAACGCCTGCAACCATTAACGTGCATGCAAAAGCATGCACGCCATTGCATGCCATTGCATGACATTGCATGCCATTGCATTCCATTGCATGCCATTGCATGCCATTGCATTCCATTGCATGCCATTGCATGCCAATGCATGCCATTGCACGCCATTGCATGCCATTGACAAGCCATTGCACGCCATTGCATGCCATTGCATGCGAATGCATGCCATTGACATGCCATTGCACGCCATTGCATGCCATTCCATGCCATTAGCATGCCATTGCACGCAATTGGCACGTCATTGGCATGCCATTGCATAGTAATTATTTATAAAATAGTATTTTTTATAAACAATTTTTTGACGATTTTCTCGTGGCATTTTATACGTTTTTTTTGGAAATCCGCCCTTTTGGCGAAAAACAATATATCAAAAAAATCCTACGTACTTCTATAGCTATTCTTACATATAGTCGAAAAAAAACTTTAGTGTCTCATCAAGACTGAAAAATTATAGGAGCTGTTGGTCCGGCCGTTCCCATTTCAGAAATAAAGGCGTCATCGGAAAAATGCTGCACAGTCGCCATTACGATATGTATCGCTGTGAAAAAATCATTTTGTATAGTCAATTACGTGTATAACAAAATCCCGATCTTGTAATTCCGATTCATTTTATGGTTTCGCTGAAAAAAAATCACAAAGTATGCCCTTTTTTGTGGCCTCCAGAGTGGCCTAAGACCTTGAGGGAAAACAGCTTCTGCAGACGTTAATGGTTGCAAAACGCCTGCAACCATTAACGTGCATGCAAAAGCATGCACGCCATTGCATGCCATTGCATGACATTGCATGCCATTGCATTCCATTGCATTCCATTGCATGCCATTGACATGCCATTGCACGCCATTGCATGCCATTGCATGCCGTTGCATGCCATTGCATGCAATTGCATGCCATTCCATGCCATTAGCATGCCATTGCACGCAATTGGCACGTCATTGGCATGCCATTGCACGCAATTGGCACGTCATTGGCATGCCATTGCATAGTAATTGTTTATAAAATAGTATTTTTTAGAAACAATTTTTTGACGATTTTCTCGTGGCATTTTATACGTTTTTTTTGGAAATCCGCCCTTTTGGCAAAAAACAATATATCAAAAAAATCCTACGTACTTCTATAGCTATTCTTACATATAGTCGAAAAAAAACTTTAGTGTCTCATCAAGACTGAAAAATTATAGGAGCTGTTGGTCCGGCCGTTCCCATTTCAGAAATAAAGGCGCCATCGGAAAAATGCTGCACAGTCGCCATTTTGACATGTATCGCTGTGAAAAAATCATTTTGTATAGTCAATTACGTGTATAACAAAATCCCGAACTTGTAATTCCGATTCATTTTATGGTTTCGCTGAAAAAAAATCACAAAGTATGCCCTTTTTTGTGGCCTCCAGAGTGGCCTAATACCTTGAGGGAAAACAGCTTCTGCAGACGTTAATGGTTGCAAAACGCCTGCAACCATTAACGTGCATGCAAAAGCATGCACGCCATTGCATGACATTGCATGCCGCTGCATTCCATTGCATGCCATTGCATGGCATTGCATGGCATTGCATGCCATTGCATGCCATTGCATTCCATTGCATGCCATTGCATGCCAATGCATGCCATTGCACGCCATTGCATGCCATTGACAAGCCATTGCACGCCATTGCATGCGAATGCATGCCATTGACATGCCATTGCACGCCATTGCATGCCATTGCATGCCGTTGCATGCCATTGCATGCCATTCCATGCCATTAGCATGCCATTGCACGCAATTGGCACGTCATTGGCATGCCATTGCATAGTAATTGTTTATAAAATAGTATTTTTTATAAACAATTTTTTGACGATTTTCTCATGGCATTTTATACTTTTTTTTTGGAAATCCGCCCTTTTGGCAAAAAACAATATATCAAAAAAATCCTACGTACTTCTATAGCTATTCTTACATATAATCGAAAAAAAACTTTAGTGTCTCATCAAGACTGAAAAATTATAGGAGCTGTTGGTCCGGCCGTTGACATTTCAGAAATAAAGGCGTCGTCGGAAAAATGCTGCACAGTCGCCATTTTGACATGTATCGCTGTGAAAAAATCATTTTGTATAGTCAATTACGTGTATAACAAAATCCCGATCTTGTAATTCCGATTCATTTTATGGTTTCGCTGAAAAAAAAATCACAAAGTATGCCCTTTTTTTGTGGCCTGCAGAGTGGCCTAAGACCTTGAGGGAAAACAGCTTCTGCAGACGTTAATGGTTGCAAAACGCCTGCAACCATTAACGTGCATGCAAAAGCATGCACGCCATTGCAAGCCATTGCATGCCATTGCATGACATTGCATGCCATTGCATTCCATTGCATGCCATTGCATGCCATTGCATGCCATTGCATGGCATTCCATGCCATTGCATTCCATTGCATGCCATTGCATGCCAATGCATGCCATTGCACGCCATTGCACGCCATTGCATGCCATTGACAAGCCATTGCACGCCATTGCATGCCATTGCATGCGATTGTATGACATTGCATGCCATTGCACGCCATTGGTACGTCATTGGCATGCCATTGCACGCCATTGGCATGCCATTGCATAGTAATTGTTTATAAAATAGTATTTTTTATAAACAATTTTTTGACGATTTTCTCATGGCATTTTATACTTTTTTTTTGGAAATCCGCCCTTTTGGCAAAAAACAATATATCAAAAAAATCCTACGTACTTCTATAGCTATTCTTACATATAATCGAAAAAAAACTTTAGTGTCTCATCAAGACTTAAAAATTATAGGAGCTGTTGGTCCGGGCGTTGACATTTCAGAAATAAAGGCGTCGTCGGAAAAATGCTGCACAGTCGCCATTTTGACATGTATCGCTGTGAAAAAATCATTTTGTATTGTCAATTACGTGTATAACAAAATCCCGATCTTGTAATTCCGATTCATTTTATGGTTTCGCTGAAAAAAAATCACAAAGTATGCCCTTTTTTGTGGCCTCCAGAGTGGCCTAAGACCTTGAGGGAAAACAGCTTCTGCAGACGTTAATGGTTGCAAAACGCCTGCAACCATTAACGTGCATGCAAAAGCATGCACGCCATTGCATGCCATTGCATGACATTGCATGCCATTGCATTCCATTGCATGCCATTGCATGGCATTGCATGCCATTGCATTCCATTGCATGCCATTGCATGCCAATGCATGCCATTGCACGCCATTGCATGCCATTGACAAGCCATTGCACGCCATTGCATGCCATTGCATGCGAATGCATGCCATTGACATGCCATTGCACGCCATTGCATGCCATTACATGCCGTTGCATGCCATTCCATGCCATTAGCATGCCATTGCACGCAATTGGCACGTCATTGGCATGCCATTGCATAGTAATTGTTTATAAAATAGTATTTTTTATAAACAATTTTTTGACGATTTTCTCGTGGCATTTTATACGTTTTTTTTGGAAATCCGCCCTTATGGCAAAAAACAATATATCAAAAAATCCTACGTACTTCTATAGCTATTCTTACATATAATCGAAAAAAAACTTTAGTGTCTCATCAAGACTGTAAAATTATAGGAGCTGTTGGTCCGGCCGTTCCCATTTCAGAAATAAAGGCGTCATCGGAAAAATGCTGCACAGTCGCCATTATGATATGTATCGCTGTGAAAAAATCATTTTGTATAGTCAATTACGTGTATAACAAAATCCCGATCTTGTAATTCCGATTCATTTTATGGTTTCGCTGAAAAAAAATCACAAAGTATTCCCTTTTTTGTGGCCTCCAGAGTGGCCTAAGACCTTGAGGGAAAACAGCTTCTGCAGACGTTAATGGTTGCAAAACGCCTGCAACCATTAACGTGCATGCAAAAGCATGCACGCCATTGCATGCCATTGCATGACATTGCATGCCATTGCATTCCATTGCATGCCATTGCATGCCATTGCATTCCATTGCATGCCATTGCATGCCAATGCATGCCATTGCACGCCATTGCATGCCATTGACAAGCCATTGCACGCCATTGCATGCCATTGCATGCGAATGCATGCCATTGACATGCCATTGCACGCCATTGCATGCCATTCCATGCCATTAGCATGCCATTGCACGCAATTGGCACGTCATTGGCATGCCATTGCATAGTAATTATTTATAAAATAGTATTTTTTATAAACAATTTTTTGACGATTTTCTCGTGGCATTTTATACGTTTTTTTTGGAAATCCGCCCTTTTGGCGAAAAACAATATATCAAAAAAATCCTACGTACTTCTATAGCTATTCTTACATATAGTCGAAAAAAAACTTTAGTGTCTCATCAAGACTGAAAAATTATAGGAGCTGTTGGTCCGGCCGTTCCCATTTCAGAAATAAAGGCGTCATCGGAAAAATGCTGCACAGTCGCCATTACGATATGTATCGCTGTGAAAAAATCATTTTGTATAGTCAATTACGTGTATAACAAAATCCCGATCTTGTAATTCCGATTCATTTTATGGTTTCGCTGAAAAAAAATCACAAAGTATGCCCTTTTTTGTGGCCTCCAGAGTGGCCTAAGACCTTGAGGGAAAACAGCTTCTGCAGACGTTAATGGTTGCAAAACGCCTGCAACCATTAACGTGCATGCAAAAGCATGCACGCCATTGCATGCCATTGCATGACATTGCATGCCATTGCATTCCATTGCATTCCATTGCATGCCATTGACATGCCATTGCACGCCATTGCATGCCATTGCATGCCGTTGCATGCCATTGCATGCAATTGCATGCCATTCCATGCCATTAGCATGCCATTGCACGCAATTGGCACGTCATTGGCATGCCATTGCACGCAATTGGCACGTCATTGGCATGCCATTGCATAGTAATTGTTTATAAAATAGTATTTTTTAGAAACAATTTTTTGACGATTTTCTCGTGGCATTTTATACGTTTTTTTTGGAAATCCGCCCTTTTGGCAAAAAACAATATATCAAAAAAATCCTACGTACTTCTATAGCTATTCTTACATATAGTCGAAAAAAAACTTTAGTGTCTCATCAAGACTGAAAAATTATAGGAGCTGTTGGTCCGGCCGTTCCCATTTCAGAAATAAAGGCGCCATCGGAAAAATGCTGCACAGTCGCCATTTTGACATGTATCGCTGTGAAAAAATCATTTTGTATAGTCAATTACGTGTATAACAAAATCCCGAACTTGTAATTCCGATTCATTTTATGGTTTCGCTGAAAAAAAATCACAAAGTATGCCCTTTTTTGTGGCCTCCAGAGTGGCCTAATACCTTGAGGGAAAACAGCTTCTGCAGACGTTAATGGTTGCAAAACGCCTGCAACCATTAACGTGCATGCAAAAGCATGCACGCCATTGCATGACATTGCATGCCGCTGCATTCCATTGCATGCCATTGCATGGCATTGCATGGCATTGCATGCCATTGCATGCCATTGCATTCCATTGCATGCCATTGCATGCCAATGCATGCCATTGCACGCCATTGCATGCCATTGACAAGCCATTGCACGCCATTGCATGCGAATGCATGCCATTGACATGCCATTGCACGCCATTGCATGCCATTGGATGCCGTTGCATGCCATTGCATGCCATTCCATGCCATTAGCATGCCATTGCACGCAATTGGCACGTCATTGGCATGCCATTGCATAGTAATTGTTTATAAAATAGTATTTTTTATAAACAATTTTTTGACGATTTTCTCATGGCATTTTATACTTTTTTTTTGGAAATCCGCCCTTTTGGCAAAAAACAATATATCAAAAAAATCCTACGTACTTCTATAGCTATTCTTACATATAATCGAAAAAAAACTTTAGTGTCTCATCAAGACTGAAAAATTATAGGAGCTGTTGGTCCGGCCGTTGACATTTCAGAAATAAAGGCGTCGTCGGAAAAATGCTGCACAGTCGCCATTTTGACATGTATCGCTGTGAAAAAATCATTTTGTATAGTCAATTACGTGTATAACAAAATCCCGATCTTGTAATTCCGATTCATTTTATGGTTTCGCTGAAAAAAAAATCACAAAGTATGCCCTTTTTTTGTGGCCTGCAGAGTGGCCTAAGACCTTGAGGGAAAACAGCTTCTGCAGACGTTAATGGTTGCAAAACGCCTGCAACCATTAACGTGCATGCAAAAGCATGCACGCCATTGCAAGCCATTGCATGCCATTGCATGACATTGCATGCCATTGCATTCCATTGCATGCCATTGCATGCCATTGCATGCCATTGCATGGCATTCCATGCCATTGCATTCCATTGCATGCCATTGCATGCCAATGCATGCCATTGCACGCCATTGCACGCCATTGCATGCCATTGACAAGCCATTGCACGCCATTGCATGCCATTGCATGCGATTGTATGACATTGCATGCCATTGCACGCCATTGGTACGTCATTGGCATGCCATTGCACGCCATTGGCATGCCATTGCATAGTAATTGTTTATAAAATAGTATTTTTTATAAACAATTTTTTGACGATTTTCTCATGGCATTTTATACTTTTTTTTTGGAAATCCGCCCTTTTGGCAAAAAACAATATATCAAAAAAATCCTACGTACTTCTATAGCTATTCTTACATATAATCGAAAAAAAACTTTAGTGTCTCATCAAGACTTAAAAATTATAGGAGCTGTTGGTCCGGGCGTTGACATTTCAGAAATAAAGGCGTCGTCGGAAAAATGCTGCACAGTCGCCATTTTGACATGTATCGCTGTGAAAAAATCATTTTGTATAGTCAATTACGTGTATAACAAAATCCCGATCTTGTAATTCCGATTCATTTTATGGTTTCGCTGAAAAAAAATCACAAAGTATGCCCTTTTTTGTGGCCTCCAGAGTGGCCTAAGACCTTGAGGGAAAACAGCTTCTGCAGACGTTAATGGTTGCAAAACGCCTGCAACCATTAACGTGCATGCAAAAGCATGCACGCCATTGCATGCCATTGCATGACATTGCATGCCATTGCATTCCATTGCATGCCATTGCATGGCATTGCATGCCATTGCATTCCATTGCATGCCATTGCATGCCAATGCATGCCATTGCACGCCATTGCATGCCATTGACAAGCCATTGCACGCCATTGCATGCCATTGCATGCGAATGCATGCCATTGACATGCCATTGCACGCCATTGCATGCCATTGCATGCCGTTGCATGCCATTGCATGCAATTGCATGCCATTCCATGCCATTAGCATGCCATTGCACGCAATTGGCACGTCATTGGCATGCCATTGCATAGTAATTTTTTATAAAATAGTATTTTTTATAAACAATTTTTTGACGATTTTCTCGTGGCATTTTATACTTTTTTTTTGGAAATCCGCCCTCTTGGCAAAAAACAATATATCAAAAAAATCCTACGTACTTCTATAGCTATTCTTACATATAATCGAAAAAAAACTTTAGTGTCTCATCAAGACTGAAAAATTATAGGAGCTGTTGGTCCGGCCGTTCCCATTTCAGAAATAAAGGCGTCATCGGAAAAATGCTGCACAGTCGCCATTTTGACATGTATCGCTGTGAAAAAATCATTTTGTATAGTCAATTACGTGTATAACAAAATCCCGATCTTGTAATTCCGATTCATTTTATGGTTTCGCTGAAAAAAAAATCACAAAGTATGCCCTTTTTTTGTGGCCTGCAGCGTGGCCTAAGACCTTGAGGGAAAACAGCTTCTGCAGACGTTAATGGTTGCAAAACGCCTGCAACCATTAACGTGCATGCAAAAGCATGCACGCCATTGCAAGCCATTGCATGCCATTGCATGACATTGCATGCCATTGCATTCCATTGCATGCCATTGCATGCCATTGCATGCCATTGCATGCCATTGCATGGCAATGCATGCCATTGCATTCCATTGCATGCCATTGCATGCCAATGCATGCCATTGCACGCCATTGCATGCCATTGACAAGCCATTGCATGCCATTGCATGCGATTGTATGACATTGCATGCCATTGCACGCCATTGGTACGTCATTGGCATGCCATTGCACGCCATTGGCATGCCATTGCATAGTAATTGTTTATAAAATAGTATTTTTTATAAACAATTTTTTGACGATTTTCTCATGGCATTTTATACTTTTTTTTTGGAAATCCGCCCTTTTGGCAAAAAACAATATATCAAAAAAATCCTACGTACTTCTATAGCTATTCTTACATATAATCGAAAAAAAACTTTGGTGTCTCATCAAGACTGAAAAATTATAGGAGCTGTTGGTCCGGCCGTTGACATTTCAGAAATAAAGGCGTCGTCGGAAAAATGCTGCATAGTCGCCATTTTGACATGTATCGCTGTGAAAAAATCATTTTGTATAGTCAATTACGTGTATAACAAAATCCCGATCTTGTAATTCCGATTCATTTTATGGTTTCGCTGAAAAAAAATCACAAAGTATGCCCTTTTTTGTGGCCTCCAGAGTGGCCTAAGACCTTGAGGGAAAACAGCTTCTGCAGACGTTAATGGTTGCAAAACGCCTGCAACCATTAACGTGCATGCAAAAGCATGCACGCCATTGCATGCCATTGCATGACATTGCATGCCATTGCATGCCATTGCATTCCATTGCATGCCATTGCATGCCATTGACATGCCATTGCACGCCATTGCATGCCATTGCATGCCGTTGCATGCCATTGCATGCAATTGCATGCCATTCCATGCCATTAGCATGCCATTGCACGCAATTGGCACGTCATTGGCATGCCATTGCATAGTAATTGTTTATAAAATAGTATTTTTTATAAACAATTTTTTGACGATTTTCTCGTGGCATTTTATACGTTTTTTTTGGAAATCCGCCCTTTTGGCAAAAAACAATATATCAAAAAAATCCTACGTTCTTCTATAGCTATTCTTACATATTGTCGAAAAAAAACTTTAGTGTCTCATCAGGACTGAAAAATTATAGGAGCTGTTGGTCCGGCCGTTCCCATTTCAGAAATAAAGGCGTCATCGGAAAAATGCTGCACAGTCGCCATTATGATATGTATCGCTGTGAAAAAATCATTTTGTATAGTCAATTACGTGTATAACAAAATCCCGATCTTGTAATTCCGATTCATTTTATGGTTTCGCTGAAAAAAAATCACAAAGTATGCCCTTTTTTGTGGCCTCCAGAGTGGCCTAAGACCTTGAGGGAAAACAGCTTCTGCAGACGTTAATGGTTGCAAAACGCCTGCAACCATTAACGTGCATGCAAAAGCATGCACGCCATTGCATGCCATTGCATGACATTGCATGCCATTGCATTCCATTGCATGCCATTGCATGGCATTGCATGCCATTGCATGCCATTGCATGCCATTGCATGGCATTGCATGCCATTGCATTCCATTGCATGCCATTGCATGCCAATGCATGCCATTGCACGCCATTGCATGCCATTGACAAGCCATTGCACGCCATTGCATGCCATTGCATGCGAATGCATGCCATTGACATGCCATTGCACGCCATTGCATGCCATTGCATGCCGTTGCATGCCATTAGCATGCCATTGCACGCAATTGGCACGTCATTGGCATGCCATTGCATAGTAATTGTTTATAAAATAGTATTTTTTATAAACAATTTTTTGACGATTTTCTCGTGGCATTTTATACTTTTTTTTTGGAAATCCGCCCTTTTGGCAAAAAACAATATATCAAAAAAATCCTACGTACTTCTATAGCTATTCTTACATATAATCTAAAAAAAACTTTAGTGTCTCATCAAGACTGAAAAATTATAGGAGCTGTTGGTCCGGCCGTTCCCATTTCAGAAATAAAGGCGTCATCGGAAAAATGCTGCACAGTCGCCATTTTGACATGTATCACTGTGAAAAAATCATTTTGTATAGTCAATTACGTGTATAACAAAATCCCGATCTTGTAATTCCGATTCATTTTATGGTTTCGCTGAAAAAAAATCACAAAGTATGCCCTTTTTTGTGGCCTCCAGAGTGGCCTAAGACCTTGAGGGAAAACAGCTTCTGCAGACGTTAATGATTGCAAAACGCCTGCAACCATTAACGTGCATGCAAAAGCATGCACGCCATTGCATGCCATTGCATGACATTGCATGCCATTGCATTCCATTGCATGCCATTGCATGCCATTGCATGGCATTGCATGGCATTGCATGCCATTGCATGCCATTGCATTCCATTGCATGCCATTGCATGCCAATGCATGCCATTGCACGCCATTGCATGCCATTGACAAGCCATTGCACGCCATTGCATGCGAATGCATGCCATTGACATGCCATTGCACGCCATTGCATGCCATTGCATGCCGTTGCATGCCATTGCATGCAATTGCATGCCATTCCATGCCATTAGCATGCCATTGCACGCAATTGGCACGTCATTGGCATGCCATTGCATAGTAATTTTTTATACAATAGTATTTTTTATAAACAATTTTTTGACGATTTTCTCGTGGCATTTTATACTTTTTTTTCGGAAATCGGCCCTTTTGGCAAAAAACAATATATCAAAAAAATCCTACGTACTTCTATAGCTATTCTTACATATAATCGAAAAAAAACTTTAGTGTCTCATCAAGACTGAAAAATTATAGGAGCTGTTGGTCCGGCCGTTCCCATTTCAGAAATAAAGGCGTCATCGGAAAAATGCTGCACAGTCGCCATTTTGACATGTATCGCTGTGAAAAAATCATTTTGTATAGTCAATTACGTGTATAACAAAATCCCGATCTTGTAATTCCGATTCATTTTATGGTTTCGCTGAAAAAAAATCACAAAGTATGCCCTTTTTTGTGGCCTCCAGAGTGGCCTAAGACCTTGAGGGAAAACCGCTTCTGCAGACGTTAATGGTTGCAAAACGCCTGCAACCATTAACGTGCATGCAAAAGCATGCACGCCATTGCATGCCATTGCATGCCATTGCATGACATTGCATGCCATTGCATTCCATTGCATGCCATTGCATGCCATTGCATGGCATTGCATGCCATTGACAAGCCATTGCACGCCATTGCATGCCATTGCATGCTAATGCATGCCATTGACATGCCATTGCACGCCATTGCATGCCATTGCATGCCGTTGCATGCCATTGCATGCAATTGCATGCCATTCCATGCCATTAGCATGCCATTGCACGCAATTGGCACGTCATTGGCATGCCATTGCATAGTAATTGTTTATAAAATAGTATTTTTTATAAACAATTTTTTGACGATTTTCTCGTGGCATTTTATACTTTTTTTTTGGAAATCCGCCCTTTTGGCAAAAAACAATATATGAAAAATATCCTACGTACTTCTATAGCTATTCTTACATATAATCGAAAAAAAACTTTAGTGTCTCATCAAGACTGAAAAATAATAGGAGCTGTTGGTCCGGCCGTTCCCATTTCAGAAATAAAGGCGTCATCGGAAAAATGCTGCACAGTCGCCATTTTGACATGTATCGCTGTGAAAAAATCATTTTGTATAGTCAATTACGTGTATAACAAAATCCCGATCTTGTAATTCCGATTCATTTTATGGTTTCGCTGAAAAAAAAATCACAAAGTATGCCCTTTTTTGTGGCCTCCAGAGTGGCCTAAGACCTTGAGGGAAAACAGCTTCTGCAGACGTTAATGGTTGCAAAACGCCTGCAACCATTAACGAGCATGCAAAAGCATGCACGCCATTGCACGCCATTGCATGCGATTGTATGACATTGCATGCCATTGCACGCCATTGGCATGCCATTGCATAGTAATTGTTTATAAAATAGTATTTTTTATAAACAATTTTTTGACGATTTTCTCATGGCATTTTATACTTTTTTTTTGGAAATCCGCCCTTTTGGCAAAAAACAATATATCAAAAAAATCCTACGTACTTCTATAGCTATTCTTACATATAATCGAAAAAAAACTTTAGTGTCTCATCAAGACTGAAAAATTATAAGAGCTGTTGGTCCGGCCGTTGACATTTCAGAAATAAAGGCGTCGTCGCAAAAATGCTGCACAGTCGCCATTTTGACATGTATCGCTGTGAAAAAATCATTTTGTATAGTCAATTACGTGTATAACAAAATCCCGATCTTGTAATTCCGATTCATTTTATGGTTTCGCTGAAAAAAAATCACAAAGTATGCCCTTTTTTGTGGCCTCCAGATTGGCCTAAGAGCTTGAGGGAAAACAGCTTCTGCAGACGTTAATGGTTGCAAAACGCCTGCAACCATTAACGTGCATGCAAAAGCATGCACGCCATTGCATGCCATTGCATGACATTGCATGCCATTGCATTCCATTGCATGCCATTGCATGGCATTGCATGCCATTGCATGCCATTGCATTCCATTGCATGCCATTGCATGCCAATGCATGCCATTGCACGCCATTGCATGCCATTGACAAGCCATTGCACGCCATTGCATGCCATTGCATGCGAATGCATGCCATTGACATGCCATTGCACGCCATTGCATGCCATTGCATGCCGTTGCATGCCATTGCATGCCATTCCATGCTATTAGCATGCCATTGCACGCAATTGGCACGTCATTGGCATGCCATTGCATAGTAATTGTTTATAAAATAGTATTTTTTATAAACAATTTTTTGACGATTTTCTCGTGGCATTTTATACTTTTTTTTTGGAAATCCGCCCTTTTGGCAAAAAACAATATATCAAAAAAATCCTACGTACTTCTATAGCTATTCTTACATATAATCGAAAAAAAACTTTAGTGTCTCATCAAGACTGAAAAATTATAGGAGCTGTTGGTCCGGCCGTTCCCATTTCAGAAATAAAGGCGTCATCGGAAAAATGCTGCACAGTCGCCATTTTGACATGTATCGCTGTGAAAAAATCATTTTGTATATTCAATTACGTGTATAACAAAATCCCGATCTTGTAATTCCGATTCATTTTATGGTTTCGCTGAAAAAAAATCACAAAGTATGCCCTTTTTTGTGGCCTGCAGAGTGGCCTAAGACCTTGAGGGAAAACAGCTTCTGCAGACGTTAATGGTTGCAAAACGCCTGCAACCATTAACGTGCATGCAAAAGCATGCACGCCATTGCATGCCATTGCATGACATTGCATGCCATTGCATTCCATTGCATGCCATTGCATGCCATTGCATGCCAATGCATGCCATTGACATGCCATTGCACGCCATTGCATGCCATTGCATGCCGTTGCATGCCATTGCATGCAATTGCATGCCATTCCATGCCATTAGCATGCCATTGCACGCAATTGGCACGTCAATGGCATGCCATTGCATAGTAATTGTTTATAAAATAGTATTTTTTATAAACAATTTTTTGACGATTTTCTCGTGGCATTTTATACTTTTTTTTTGGAAATCCGCCCTTTTGGCAAAAAACAATATATCAAAAAAATCCTACGTACTTCTATAGCTATTCTTACATATAATCGAAAAAAAACTCTAGTGTCTCATCAAGACTGAAAAATTATAGGAGCTGTTGGTCCGGCCGTTCCCATTTCAGAAATAAAGGCGTCATCGGAAAAATGCTGCACAGTCGCCATTTTGACATGTATCGCCTTGAAAAAATCGTTTTGTATATTCAATTACGTGTATAACAAAATCCCGATCTTGTAATTCCGATTCATTTTATGGTTTCTCTGAAAAAAAAATCACAAAATATGCCCTTTTTTGTGGCCTGCAGAGTGGCCTAAGACCTTGAGGGAAAACAGCTTCTGCAGACGTTAATGGTTGCAAAACGCCTGCAACCATTAACGAGCATGCAAAAGCATGCACGCCATTGCATGACATTGCATGCCATTGCACGCCATTGGTACGTCATTGGCATGCCATTGCACGCCATTGGCATGCCATTGCATAGTAATTGTTTATAAAATAGTATTTTTTATAAACAATTTTTTGACGATTTTCTCATGGCATTTTATACTTTTTTTTTGGAAATCCGCCCTTTTGGCAAAAAACAATATATCAAAACAATCCTACGTACTTCTATAGTTATTCTTACATATAATCGAAAAAAAACTTTAGTGTCTCATCAAGACTGAAAAATTATAGGAGCTGTTGGTCCGGCCGTTGACATTTCAGAAATAAAGGCGTCGTCGGAAAAATGCTGCACAGTCGCCATTTTGACATGTATCGCTGTGAAAAAATCATTTTGTATAGTCAATTACGTGTATAACAAAATCCCGATCTTGTAATTCCGATTCATTTTATGGTTTCGCTGAAAAAAAATCACAAAGTATGCCCTTTTTTGCGGCCTCCAGAGTGGCCTAAGACCTTGAGGGAAAACAGCTTCTGCAGACGTTAATGGTTGCAAAACGAATGGAACTAAATCGCCGTAAATTCGGAAAATGTTATATCATCAAGATTTATTATGCTAAGTTTCAAATAAATCGAGTGAGTAATTGTCGAGAAATTAATTAAAGTAATGAGGAGCTATCGCCTTTTTTAACAATGAATTAATAGAAATCATTGGAAAACATTCGGTGCAGTCGTTGTCGAGATATTGAAGGTTAAGTGACGCTACATTTGTTTTTGCTTAAACGATGGATAAAAACGAGTTTCTGTGTGTTAATCACACACTGTTTTTTAATGGGCAAAAATACCGTTCAAGCTCAGCAATGGCTTGAAAAGTGTTACCGGGAAAAGTGCCCATCGAAAACAACCATTTGCCGATGCTATGCGGATTTTAAACGCGGTCGAACAACCACCGAAGACGCGGAGCTCTCAGGTCGTCCAATTGAAGTGGCTACGCCCGAAAACATCCAACAAAATTCTGAAAATTGTTATGTCCGATCGTAAAGTGAAGTTGCAAGAGATAGCTGACATCCTAAAGATATCAAAAGGCACCGTGTTCAAAATTGTGCATGAAAATTTGGGTATGAAAAAAACTTTTGTCCAAGTGGGTGGCGCGTTTGCTCACAGTGGAACAAAAACAACAACGAATTGATGATTCGGAGCACTGTTTGAAGCTGTTTACGCGTGATAAAAAGGATTTTTTGCGTCGTTACACAACAATGGATGAAACATGGATTCATCACTATACGCCGGAGTCGAAAAGAGCGTCAGCCGAGTGGAGAGGACTGGACGAAAGCCGGCCAAATCGTCCGAAGACACAACAGTCAGCAGGCAAGGTCATGGCCTCTGTATTTTTGGGACACGCACGGGATTTTGATCATCGACTTTCTTCCGAAGGGCCAGACGATCAACAGCGACTGCTACATTGCATTATTGGATCGATTGGATGACGCGATCAAGCAGAAAAGGCCTCACATGGCAAAGAAAAAACCGCTGTTTCACCAAGCCAATGCACCGATCCACAAGTCGATGAAAACGACGGTGAAATTGAACGATTTACAAATCGAATTGCTTCCACACCCTCCATATTCACCAGATCTGGCCCCATCTGACTTCTACCTGTTCACAGATCTCAAAAAGATGCTCCAGGGAAAGAGATTTGGCTCCGATGATGAGGTTATAGCCGCAACTGAAGTCTATTTTGAGGCAAAAGACAAATCGTTCTGTAAGAAAGGCATCGAAAGTTTAGAAAAACGTTGGAATTATTGTATCGCTATGGAAAGTGACCATGTTGACGAATAAAGTCGAATTTTGCAAAAACAAATGCGTTTTTACTGGTTAGTCCCGAGACTTAATGTGTCAATATCACAAAAGATCAATTCTAATAAATATCAAACTTTTTTTTTTGAACTCAATGGTATTATTTTTATCTTAAAATATTTTTCCTAGATGATTTGAGCCTTAAGATGTTCATATTTGCACCCTGTACCCTAAAAAATGTTATCGTATATTTTCTCAATTACAAAGTTGACGTGAAATTTTCATTTACTCCCCATCCCCCTCAATGAGATTTGATGAGATTTTGCCAGACTCCTCTCCGCCCCTCCCCCTCCATTCTTCCTGGCGTTCTTCCTGGACCGCAGTCAAGTCTGGGGTACCACAAGTTTCAGTATTGGGACCGTTGCTTTTTACCCTATACATGTGCGACTTGAGGCATGCTCTCTCCACTTGCTCTTGCAATCTCTACGCTGATGATCTCCAGATTTTTCTTCAATGTCCTGTCTCTGACCTCAGAAATGGCATTGAGGAAGTTAACTTGGACATTGTTCTAATTCGAATTTGGGCGTCTCTGAACGGGCTGTTGCTAAACGACGACAAAACACACGCTATCATTCTCGGCAGTAGACCTTTTATAAGATCCCTTGAACAGACCGATATTCCGCCCATCATTAACTGCAGGACAATTGTCCAGTACCGCCGTTCTGTAAGAATTCTTGGCATTTGGCTTGACGACACACTTAGTTGGAAGGAACAAGCAACTAACGTCGCAAAAATGGCTAGCTCCAGGCTCTACGTATTGAAGACTTGTCGCGATTTTCTTCCGCTCCGTGCCCGTATCAAGCTCGTATCCGCTATGATCTTGCCAGTGTTTGACTACTGTAGCTGTGTTGTATTTGCTATGGCAGATGAATATAACACAATCCTTAAGTTAGCCCTTAATTCATGTTTCATTTTCGATGCTAAATGGTTTGAACACATCACTCCTTACTGGGAGAGACTACCGTGGCTGAGGGGCACGAAGCTAGGAGTAGATACTTCATGTTACGTCTGATGTATGAGGTCCTTCGCCATGGTCGACCAACATACCTGAGATCGCTGCTCAGATGCAATGTTCCAAATACGGCAATGACTCTGAGAGCAAAACCCGATTCTATAGTTATTCCCCATTATCGCACAGAATACTTAAGGCCACGCTTTCTGCATCGCTGCTGCCCACTTGTGGAATTCTTTGCCACCCGGCTCCATTAAGGCAGTAGTCTGCTTTAGGAGCCGAAAAAAAAGCGTTTTTTCAACAATTTTTTTGAATAGGGAAGGAAATGATTGCGGTAAACAAAATTTTGAGACGATAGTATATTATATTCAAGCTTTAAAAAACAATTTTTATTATTACAAATTATTGAAATTTGCCAAAGTTGTAACGATTTTTCTGGGGCGCCTGGAGTGTGCACTCGTAAATCGGTGCCGGTGATGGAGGTCGTGCGATGCATCTGAAACAGTGGAACCAAATTTTTTTTTAGTTTTTATAAGTTCCTTTTCTATATGAACTAAAAAAATACCGAAGAAATGACGAAATTCCAAATTTTTTCGAAGTTTGAAAAAAAAATTCACTTTTTTGAAAAAAAAAATTCACTTTAAGTTGCAAAACAAGTAATTTAAATAGTACTTTTGTCCAACTTTTTTAGTTCAAATAGAAGATAATTCAATACTGAAGCTAGATCACTTTGGTTTTTTTCGATCGGACATATATTGTTTTTACTATCGCCGGCACCGTTTTCCAAAACTTGTGAAAATGAAAACTCGAGAAAACGGGCTGTAAAGTTCTGCCCGAGCATTCGCACCTGCTCGACGCTCGGCCACTAAAACTGATCTAGCTTCGAAAATATGTCGAATTGGCCTCTAAAATTTTGAACACATATTCTTGGATAGTTTTGGAATAGATTTAAGACAAAAACGAAAAATCGATTTTTTGAAGCCTGTAAAGCAGACTACTGCCTTAACTTAGGTAGAAGTTCTTTCTCTGAACTTATACGTGAGTTACTCAAAAGTAATGCTATTTGATGCGTATCATAATGTTTTATCGTAGCTTTATATCGTTAGATGTATTATATCGTTAAATATTAGGTGTACAACTTAGTTCGGTCCGTTTTCAAAAGATGGCTCTAGGTGCTATAAATGGTTGACGGCAACAGTTGATTTTTGCTGTATCGTGAAGTATCAATATCTCATAACCAAATATCGTTTACAGACCTTTGAGTTTGGCGTATCAAGTCTAATTTTTACTGCGGTGAAAATGTCGAATTTCGTCCCGAATAAGCACCATTTGCGGGAAGTGTTGATTTTCTGTTTCAATTGGAAGAAAAGTGCAGCTGAAGCCCACCGGATGCTTGTGGAAGTTTATGGTGAATCTGCACCGTCGGATAAATCTTGCAGAGAATGGTTTCGACGGTTACAAATTGGTGATTTTAGTGTCAAGGACAAAGAGCGTTCGGGTCAACCGAAAAAGTTTGAAGATGAAGAATTAGAGACATTACTCGATGAAGATTCGTGTCAAACGCAAAAAGAGCTCGCACAAACATTAGAAGTTACGCAACAAGCTATTTCGAAACGACTCAAAGCCGCGGGATACATCCAAACACAAGGAAATTGGGTCCCATACGAATTTGAAACCGAGAGATATCGGACGACGATTTTGCATATCCGAAATGTTGCTAGAACGTTACAAAAAAAAAATCTTTTCTGCATCGAATCATTACCGGAGACGAAAAATGGATTCATTATGACAACCCGAAACGGAAAAAAATCGTATGTACAGCCCGGTCAACCCGGAACATCAACGCCGAAGCCGAATATCCATGGTGCCAAGGTTATGCTCTGTATTTGGTGGGATCAGAAGGGTGTGATCCACTATGAGATACTAAAACCTGGTCAAACCATCACGGGTGACTTCTACAGGCAACAATTGATCCGTTTAAAGCGAGCTAT
>OZ010713.1:34812317-34839106 GCA_963932345.1 Ophion ventricosus | reverse complement strand
TTTTCGTTGTCACCGGTTAGTGACAGCCAATCGCATGCACGATCAGAAGAAAGTGAGCCTCTTATTGGCTGTTGCTAGGTAACGACAACGAAAAGTGTCGCTGCAGAGTTTCAGGATCTCGGTACTGCTTGGAAATCGTCGTGAAGACTCCAGACTCGTTGAGGATATAATTTTTCACTTTTGATTAGTAAAATATGCAATAAAGAAAATATTTACCACAAATTTGGCACTTTGGGATCGACAATACGAATATTCAACACAAGTTAACATAAATCAGAACACCCGTGGGGTGACATAAATTTAGTCTCTTTGTTGACCCTGCGGAAGTAGTCGTACCTCATTAACATCAAAAGAATTTTTTGTCAGTGTACGTCTGGCGGCGTTCCTATTAAATCCCTGTGGTAGAATCTGTTGACTTACCAACAAAATTTCTACACGGTTACCTGCTTGAGTTCAATAGCCTTGCCATTTGCCAGTGCAACTGACTTTTCAATACGCAAGAAGAAAAACTCGCACCGCCGACTCGGCGCATCAACTTTATCTGCCATTATAGCATAGCTGCGAAAACGCATTCGTAGATGCGCACAATTAATTAGAACCTTTCACGTGTATCTTCGCTAATCCACAGTGCCGTGTAACGAATGGTAGAAGAAGAAGAAAAAAAAAATACCACTGGGATAAAAGTACGATATCGTGATGCATTGTGTACTCAATCATTTATATCACATATTACACAGTCCCGAGGCAATATAATATAGCATGGAGTTGCCCACTCGTCCTCACGCATATCCAAGAGCGCGAAAAAAACAACGCGCGTGAGCGTTAAATATATACAGAGTGTCCTGTAATTAATGGATAATCCGGAAACTCGATATGTCAGATCATGTCCTACTATATCACAAGTAGAAATCTTGCTCCAGCTACAATAAAGGCCTGATCAGGCATCCTGATTTCTTTTTCCGGCCTTGATCAGGATTCTTGATCAAGCCCTGATCATCTTTGTGACACTTTCCCTGATTTCGGCCTGATCAGGGTAAAAAATCAAGGCCTAATCAGGGTTCAAAATCAAGGCCTGATCAGAGCTTGATTTAGTAAGGCTTGATCAAAATGAAAAATCATGGCCTAGTCAGTATGATGTAATGGAGCCCTGTTTAGGATGTCCTAATTATTCCTGATATAAAAAATACCACGCATATTTAAAAGAGAAAAAAGCACGAAATTATAATTAACGCTAATAGTTTATTTTTTAAACTGAATATCAATTTTTATTTACCAAATACATTTTTTCACGTAGATGCATGTAGAAATTAAATAACACTTTCTCTTAGACATTTGATTGAATATGCACCGATGGCATCAGATTCACTGGACTAAACTACGCAGTCAACTTATCATTGTTCGGTAGCCTACGCAGTCCGACTGCTTGACCATCGCCTGAAGCTAGCCGGATCAGGCAAATTGAAGTAAACCGTGAGTCCGGTTGCTTGACTAGCGCCTGAATCTAGCCGGATCAGGCAACTGGAGGAGAACGTACATCCAGTTGCCTGACTGTGGCAAGACACCAGCCGGATCAGGCAAATTAAGGCATGCCTCAAATAAGGCCTCCGTACGACAACTTGATCAGGCTCGGATCAAATATCAGGCCAGCCTGACAATATTTCTACTCGGGACGCTGTCCGACTGCTTGACCATCGCCTGAAGCTAGCCGGATCAGGCAAATTGAAGTAAGCCGTGAGTCCGGTTGCTTGACTAGCGCCTGAATCTAGCCGGATCAGGCAACTGGAGGAGAACGTACATCCAGTTGCCTGACTACGGCAAGAAACCAGCCGGATCAGGCAAATTAAAGCATGCCACAAATAAGGCCTCCGTACTACAACTTGATCAGGCCCGGATCAAATATCAGACAAGCCTGATAATATTTCTACTCGTGATGCCGTAATTTCAGTTCAGTTAAAGTTCCACGGTTTTCGAGATTTTGGGCTTTATGTTAGTTTATTCCACTCGGCACGATAATGGACGTTTTACGCACGCGAAGCGTACGTAAAGTTAGCTTGGGATTGATTTTATAAATCGTCTGCATGTTAATAGCCTCTGCGACAGGTACACAACAATGACTCGTTTTTTTTTTATTCTCAATAATGTGCTCTTGATCGCGACGAGTCTGTATTCACGAATCAGGGCTTTGGGAATTTGCATAACATGTATTTTTGGGCGACGAGAACGGGCATCAGCTGCTGCAGCAGGTTGAGCACCCGAGTCCAATGGTCAATAAATATACGATGTGGCATGATTTGTCATCGAATAGTTTGTCTTCATTTCATCGATGGACGTTTAGTCGTGTTAATTTTGCTTAGCACGCATTGGAAGGCTTCGTTGGAAGACCTGCCGTTGAAAAGACGATGCAAAATGTCGTTTCAGCACGATGAATGGTCAGCACATTTTTCATTAGGAACGAGACCTGATGTGAAGAAAAAAAAAATTGCTTATCGTCGAACCAGCAAATTATTCAAAGATACGAAAGAACGGATGATTGAAGCCGGTTCGTTGATTAATACTGATATGATAAGCAGAACGATGCAATCATTACGAGTCAATTTCCAAGTGTGCATTGTTGGGACGTTGAATAAGTTTCCGCTGTTTTCCAACAGATGGCGTTACCAGAATTGCGTGGGTGTAGGTTTGAGACGGTAACGCATCTATAAAGATGTAGGGGAAGCTGGGGCATAATGTGTCATCTTTTTTTTTTACGAATTTTTACTCCTACCAAAGTAGCCTAGAAAAGAAAAGGTCATAACCGTTTTTTATAGACCTTTGGGCGTAACGTAAAGCTACCGTGTTTTTTTTTGCAAAGAGATTAAAAATACCAAATAATGGGATCGAAAAAATGTTGCGGATTGGCTCATTGTGCTCCACGGGTGGGGTACGATGTGTCAGACAGGTGGGTACAGTGTGTCAGGTACTGCGAAACGTGGAGTATGTATGACTAAAGTGATAAAAAAAAGATCATTTTTCGCATTTTTACCTCAACGTCGTGGTCATGTTATGTGCCGACAACATTGGGAGTCGACTCATTGTGCCCCACAACTCGATGACACATTGTACCCCACTAGTGGAATATTTTATTATCGATGAAAATAACTATCAATTAAACTGCGAATAGAACAAACACAAATCGCTGAGTGCATTTAAAATAATAAAACTATCGATTAGGACCGAAAACCCGAGCCGCTACAGAAAGTAAGGTTATATTTGACGTTTTCCCGGCGAGCGAAATGTTTTTTTTTCCAGAACTCAAATTCATTTTTTATTTTTAATAATTCTTTGTGAGCTGCTATTGACTTTTTTTAGGCTTGAAGAAACTTAATACAAATCACGGTCCAACACAAAAAATTTCGGAATTTACGAGCTAGAAACCTCCGAGAAATTGCATGTGGCTCACAGTGCCCCGTGACACATTGCGCTTCTTCGGAGCGTCGTCACTATTTTGTTTCCTCTTTTTCGTCATGGTCATATTATTTGCCAACAACATTGGGATTCGACTCATTGTGCCCCACAACTCGATGACACATTGTACCCCACTAGTAGAATATTTTATTATCGATGAAAATAACTATCAATTAAACTGCGAATGGAACAAACACAAATCGCTGAGTGCATTTAAAATAATAAAACTATCGATTAGGACCGAAAACCCGAGCCGCTACAGAAAGTAAGGTTATATTTGACGTTTTCCCGGCGAGCGAAATGTTTTTTTTTTCCAGAACTCAAATTAATTTTTTATTTTTAATAATTCTTTGTGAGCTGCTATTGACTTTTTTTTAGGCTTGAAGAAACTTAATACAAATCACGGTCCAACACAAAAAATTTCGGAATTTACGAGCTAGAAACCTCCGAGAAATTGCATGTGGCTCACAGTGCCCCGTGACACATTGCGCTTCTTCGGAGCGTCGTCACTATTTTGTTTCCTCTTTTTCGTCATGGTCATATTATTTGCCAACAGCATTGGGAGTCGACTCATTGTGCCCTACAACTCGATGACACGTTGTACCCCACTAGTAGAATATTTTATTATCGATGAAAATAACTATTAATTAAACTACGAATGGAACAAACGCAAATCGCTGAGTGCATTTAAAATAATAAAACTATCGATTAGGACCGAAAACCCGAGCCGCTACAGAAAGTAAGGTTATATTTGACGTTTTCCCGGCGAGCGAAATGTTTTTTTTTCCAGAACTCAAATTCATTTTTTATTTTTAATAATTCTTTGTGAGCTGCTATTGACTTTTTTTTATGCTTGAAGAAACTTAATACAAATCACGGTCCAATACAAAAAATGTCGGAATTTACGAGCTAGAAACCTCCGAGAAATTGCATGTGGCTCACAGTGCCCCGTGACACATTGCGCTTCTTCGGAGCGTCGTCACTATTTTGTTTCCTCTTTTTCGTCATGGTCATATTATTTGCCAACAACATTGGGAGGCGACACATTGTGCCCCACAACTCGATGACACATTGTACCCCACTAGTAGAATATTTTATTATCGATGAAAATAACTATCAATTAAACTGCGAATGGAACAAACACAAATCGCTGAGTGCATTTAAAATAATAAAACTATCGATTAGGACCGAAAACCCGAGCCGCTACAGAAAGTAAGGTTATATTTGACGTTTTCCCGGCGAGCGAAATGTTTTTTTTTCCAGAACTCAAATTCATTTTTTATTTTTAATAATTCTTTGTGAGCCGCTATTGACTTTTTTTTAGGCTTGAAGAAACTTAATACAAATCACGGTCCAACACAAAAAAATTCGGAATTTACGAGCTAGAAACCTCCGAGAAATTGCATGTGGCTCACAGTGCCCCGTGACACATTGTGCCCCACCCAAAAGACGTATCGTTTTTTCCGCCGTGGAATTGAAATGCTGCAAGAAAAATGGGAAAAAAGTAGAGGCTAGCGATGGATATATTCAGTTACATGTTTTTTGTTTACTGATTTCTCAAAACAAAGCATTAATTGTCACGAAAAAACAAAAACAGCGAGAACTTATTCAACATTCCAATAACAACGGTGGCAATCACATTGAGAACGTTTTTCAGCTATCGAATAAGGCCATGAAAATTGGCATTCCATTTAAGGGGCCAGTCCACTTTGAAAATTTCAAAAAATTGATTTTTTTTTTTTTACTCTTTTCGAAAGTACATACATTCAGAAATATTGTGTCAATATTGTGTCAATATTGCCGATTGAGTTTAGGTAAGAGTTTTTCATAGTATAAACGTCAAACGCGTTGTTCTCGAAACAACGTTTTCAAAATCCAGCTCCATCGTATCTCTAAAACTAATAAACCGATTCTCTTGAAATTTGAACCACACATTGTAAACATGATTCGCAACAAGATGACCCTCGATGGTTTTGAAATTTTTATTTTTACTCTTTTTTTGTTGCGAAAAACTGCGAAAAAACGCGTTTTTATTTACTTTTTTCGTTTTTCATCTGCCATTTTTTTTATTTTTTGACAAAACTTTATATCCGAGGGTCATTTTGTAGCTGGTGTCATACTGAATCTAATGGACTTTGATTTCTTTGTTTCAGACAACATATATACACCGTACTTAATTACAGTCGGACTAGCGTTGTTCTCCATCTCTGTCGATGGTGTGCATTCAAGCCTCGATTGCAATATGCAATATCCGGTTAATTTGCAATTCTCGAAGCGTACGTTTTTAATGTTTGATCGGTTTAATCGACGAACGAGATAAACTGGGCACGAAAATCATCTCTAACGCTTCAATAAAAATGTTCTATTCTCCGATCGAGCATATTTGCTATCCGGACCGTGATAGTGATTGTGTTGCTCGCCAGGAAATTGTTGCGTTTATAAGTGATTATTGAATTTGTAGTATGTAAAATTTTGGATTTGTAACGAGGATGAACTTCCGAAAAGACCACACCTCCGAATAATTTAGAACTTCGTGTACTTATTATTTAGAACTTTGTGTACTTATGTATTTTGACTCGCTGACCACGAATATGATAGTGAAAATACCGGCAAATTTGATTTTCAAGGTCAAACCCAACCAAAACTATTTAAAAAAACGGTTTTTTTTTAGTTTTTCTCTTTTATTTCAATAAATGTTGATCGTAGAGGAAAATGTCTCTTACAAAAATTGTAACCCATCAAAAGATCGATAATTTATGTTCTATGCAAATTTTGTCTAAAATCATTATTTTCCAAGAAAAATTGGATAATACTCCGATAAGTATATTTCGCTAAACTCCATTAGTTTCGATATTATCTACTTACGCACTTTACTGCATATGGGCCCAAACAAACGGAAATAAAACAAACCCAAACAAACCCAAACCCAAAGAAACTCACGAAACAACGTTTTCAAAATCTAGCTCCATCGTATCTCTAAAACTAATAAACCGATTCTCTTGAAATTTGAACCACACATTGTAAACATGATTCGCAACAAGATGACCCTCGATGGTTTTAAAATTTTGATTTTTACTCTTTTTTTGTTGCGAAAAACTGCGAAAAAACGCGTTTTTTTTACTTTTTTCGTTTTTCATCTGCCATTTTTTTTATTTTTTGATAAAACTTTATATCCGAGGGTCATTTTGTAGCTGGTGTCATACTGAATCTAATGGACTTTGATTTTTTTGTTTCAGACAAGCCGTTGCCGCGTTGTGATGGAGCTACCTAGCCCACGTATTTTTCAGGCGTTACGTTAAACTATAGTTTTTGTACTTAAAAATGAATAAAAATGAAATAAATTTTTTTTTTCTATGTATTTCAAGACTTTATTTATCAAGCCCAACAACTTTTATATTCATATCTTTTATGAAATCTTTTTTTTACGAATTTTTACTCCTACCAAAGTAGTCTAGAAAAGAAAAGGTCCCCGAGTAGAAATCCTGCTCCGGCTACAAGAAAGGCCTGATCAGGCATCCTGATCTCTTTTTCATGCCTTGATCAGGATTTTTGATCAAGCCCTGATCATTTTTGTGACACTTTGCCTGACTTCGGTCTGATCAGGGTAAAAAATCAAGGCTTGATCAATGAAAAAGATCAAGGCCCGATCAGGATAGAACATCAAGGCTTGATCAGTGAAAAAAATCAAGGCATGACGAGGATAGAACGTCAAGACTTGATCAGTGAAAAAAATCAAGGCCTGACCAGGATAGAACATCAAGGCTTGATTACAGTGCAAAATAAAGGCCTGATCAGGATAGAAAATCAAAGCCTGATCAGCGTATAAAATAAAGGCCTGATCAGTGCAAAAAATCTAAGCCTGATTAGGGCTTCATTTTTCAAGGATTAATTGAATTGAAACATCATCGCCTAGTCAGGATGATGGAATGAACCTCTGCTGTGGATGTCCTATTTATTCCTGAAATAAAAAATATCACGCAAACGCAAAATAGAAAAAGACACAAATTACAAATAACGTTGATACTTTATTTTATAAACTAAATAGGAATCTTGTTTATCACAAATTTTTCTTATTACTCTACTTTATCACAATTATATTTTTCTTATTACTCTACTTTATCACATGTTTTGTGAGCCGTAAGTCCAGTTGCTTGACCATCGCCTGAAGCTAGCTGGATCAGGCGAATTGAGGCAAGCCGTAAGTCCACTTGATTGACCATAGCCTGAAGCTAGCTGGATCAGGCAACTGGACGAAACACTACATCCAGTTGCCTGACTATCACCTGACACCGACCGGATCAGGCAAATTGAGGCATACCTTAAGTAAGGCCTCCGTACTACAACGTGATCAGGCCCGGATCAAATATCAAGCCAGCCTGACAATATTTCTACTCGGGTCATAACCGGTTTTTTATAGACCTTTGGGCGTAAAGTAAAGCTACCGTGTTTTTTTTTTTTTTTTGCAAAGAGATTAAAAATACCAAATAATGGGATCGAAAAAATGTTGCGGATTGGCTCATTGTGCCCCACGGGTGGGGTACGATGTCTCCTCAAAAAAAAAATCGCGAAAATAGCCTTTTTTCGTGGCTCCAAAGTGGACTGGCCCCTTAAAAACGTGAATTTCACCTTGAATGTCTCGACGTGCCGTCACTCCGAAGAATCGCGCAATAACCTCTCTTCTGCCACTTTAAAACTATAAAATCATCCTTTTCCTGCACATTCCTGTGTCTGCCGAGCAACGTAATTTCCCAACGCGTGGTATCCGTGTCCCTGGGTGCTACGAAAGCCCTTATTTTTCCTCTTTTTCCCTCGAGACTTCAGCGCGTTGTTGAAGATCCGATTTCCATCGGATCTTTAACGTCGCTCAGAAGATCGACGTGGAATTCTCACGGACTTCCGAAAAACCGGATAAATCGAATGAGAAGCTCTTTCAACCTCATCGGTCAGAGCTTTTCGCAAGAACTACGAAATAATTATTAGGAAAGCCAAAATATTTTTTTTTTAACAAACGCGTGAAACACTATTGGCATTTGTGTTGAGTACTTGAGACTATTAGAATTATGACTGTGATACTATTAGAAAGGCTGGAATACCTAAGGCCACAGTGATGTGCGATTGCAGAATGAGGCGCGTTTACGTGCGTTCCTCCACCTTGCCGGTGAGTGAGAATTCTCTGCTTACGTACCCACCCGAATTCCGAGACTTTACATATACGCAAGCACTGGAATTCCTACGCAACCCACACACACACACCCACCCACACACACACACACACAGACACACACGTTTAAGACCCTGTTTTTTTTTAAATTTAATCGAAAGAGTTGACCTTGATTTACATGTCTGCAAAATTTTAAGTTAATTTACCATGTAGTTTGGGTGTAATTAATAAATAACTTTACATTGCTCTTATAGGGCATAAGGCTCAGATGACGCGCCAACTATCGAAATTTCAATATACACGAAAAATTAATCGTTTGAGGGCCAAAAAAAAACTTACCACTATAATGGTCGATATCTATAAAAGATATTTCACCAACGATTTTAGTCGATTTACCACAGGGTTTTTTGTTATTTCAATAATTAATGCGAGTCCGCGGCCTCTGTCCTTGTCATACACCGGATCTCTGCTCGCTAGCAGAAGTTACTAGGGGAAAAAAAACATGGCGGCGCAGTCGCGCGCGCGCGCTTTATTTGAATTTGGTCGAGTGTAACATTTCACGCAAGCTGAGAATATTCCATGAATATTGTCTAACACAAGCAAATGTAAAGCAAGTATGAAGTAAACAAGGAACAATTGGTTCATATATAATATATGTAACATATAAAATATATTATATCGACGGTAGTATGGAAGAGGGTGTTATCTCAAATTGTGATGGAAGAACGTGCTATCTCAAATTGTGATAGAAGAACGTGCTATCTCAAATTGTGATAGGAGAACGTGCTATCTCAAATTGTGATAGAAGAACGTGCTATCTCAAATTATGAGAGAAGAACGTGCTATCCCAAATTGTGATAGAAGAACGTGCTATCTCAAATTGTGATAGAAGAACGTGCTATCTCATATTATGAGAGAAGAACGTGCTCTCTCAAATCGTGATAGAGGAACGTGCTATCTCAAATTGTGATAGAAGAACGTGCTATCTCGAATTGTGATAGAAGAACGTGCTATCTCGATCAGTCAACATATTTTCAATGATACAGCACTGGTATTTGGGGCACCTCAGTATAAAGAGCATTTTTTCTGTTAGGTTATTTAATTTTCTAATATGATTTAGCTCGATAATAGAAGAAAGTTAAGATATGTTTGAATAAACAACTTTTTTTTAATCATCAATATATTTATTTATATTGATGATTAAAATAAAGTGTAACATTTCACGTAAGCAGAGAATATTCCATGAATATTGTCTAACACAAGCAAATGTAAAGCAAGTATGAAGTAAACAAGGAACAATTGGTTCATATATAATATATGTAACATATAAAATATATTATATCGACGGTAGTATGGAAGAGGGTGCTATCTCAAATTGTGATAGAAGAACGTGCTATCCCAAATTGTGATAGAAGAACGTGCTATCTCAAATTGTGATAGAAGAACGTGCTATCCCAAATTGTGATAGTAGAATGTGCTATCTCAAATTGTGATAGGAGAACGTGCTATCTCAAATTGTGATAGAAAAACGTGCTATCTCAAATTATGAGAGAAGAACGTGCTATCCCAGATTGTGATAGAAGAACGTGCTATCTCAAATTGTGATAGAATAACGTGCTATCTCATATTATGAGAGAAGAACGTGCTATCTCAAATCGTGATAGAAGATGGTGCTATCTCAAATTGTGATAGAAGAACGTGTGATCTCGAATTGTGATAGAAGAACGTGCTATCTCGATCAGTCAACATATTTTCAATGATACAGCACTGGTATTTGGGGCACCTCAGTATACAGAGCACTTTTTCTGTTAGGTTATTTAATTTTCTAATATGATTTAGCTCGATAATAGAAGAAAGTTAAGATATGTTTGAATAAAAAACTTTTTTTTAATCATCAATATATTTATTTATATTGATGATTAAAATAAAGTGTCACATTTCACGTAAGCAGAGAATATTCCATGAATATTGTCTAACACAAGCAAATGTAAAGCAAGTATGAAGTAAACAAGGAACAATTGGTTCATATATAATATATGTAACATATAAAATATATTATATCGACGGTAGTATGGAAGAGGGTGCTATCTCAAATTGTGATAGAAGAACGTGCTATCCCAAATTGTGATAGAAGAACGTGCTATCTCAAATTGTGATAGAAGAACGTGCTATCCCAAATTGTGATAGAAGAATGTGCTATCTCAAATTGTGATAGGAGAACGTGCTATCTCAAATTGTGATAGAAAAACGTGCTATCTCAAATTATGAGAGAAGAACGTGCTATCCCAGATTGTGATAGAAGAACGTGCTATCTCAAATTGTGATAGAATAACGTGCTATCTCATATTATGAGAGAAGAACGTGCTATCTCAAATCGTGATAGAAGAACGTGATATCTCAAATTGTGATAGAAGAACGTGCTACCTCGAATTGTGATAGAAGAACGTGCTATCTCGATCAGTCAACATATTTTCAATGATACAGCACTGGTATTTGGGGCACCTCAGTATACAGAGCACTTTTTCTGTTGGGTTATTTAATTTTCTAATATGATTTAGCTCGATAATAGAAGAAAGTTAAGATATGTTTGAATAAACAACTTTTTTTTAATCATCAATATATTTATTTATATTGATGATTAAAATAAAGTGTAACATTTCACGTAAGCAGAGAATATTCCATGAATATTGTCTAACACAAGCAAATGTAAAGCAAGTATGAAGTAAACAAGGAACAATTGGTTCATATATAATATATGTAACATATAAAATATATTATATCGACGGTAGTATGGAAGAGGGAGCTATCTCAAATTGTGATAGAAGAACGTGCTATCCCAAATTGTGATAGAAGAATGTGCTATCTCAAATTGTGATAGAAGAACGTGCTATCCCAAATTGTGATAGAAGAATGTGCTAACTCAAATTGTGATAGGAGAACGTGCTATCTCAAATTGTGATAGAAAAACGTGCTATCTCAAATTATGAGAGAAGAACGTGCTATCCCAAATTGTGATAGAAGAACGTGCTATCTCAAATTGTGATAGAATAACGTGCTATCTCATATTATGAGAGAAGAACGTGCTATCTCAAATCGTGATAGAAGATGGTGCTATCTCAAATTGTGATAGAAGAACGTGTGATCTCGAATTGTGATAGAAGAACGTGCTATCTCGATCAGTCAACATATTTTCAATGATACAGCACTGGTATTTGGGGCACCTCAGTATACAGAGCACTTTTTCTGTTAGGTTATTTAATTTTCTAATATGATTTAGCTCGATAATAGAAGAAAGTTAAGATATGTTTGAATAAAAAACTTTTTTTTAATCATCAATATATTTATTTATATTGATGATTAAAATAAAGTGTCACATTTCACGTAAGCAGCGAATATTCCATGAATATTGTCTAACACAAGCAAATGTAAAGCAAGTATGAAGTAAACAAGGAACAATTGGTTCATATATAATATATGTAACATATAAAATATATTATATCGACGGTAGTATGGAAGAGGGTGCTATCTCAAATTGTGATAGAAGAACGTGCTATCCCAAATTGTGATAGAAGAACGTGCTATCTCAAATTGTGATAGA
Organism: Ophion ventricosus; assembly: GCA_963932345.1. Classification (NCBI taxonomy): domain Eukaryota; kingdom Metazoa; phylum Arthropoda; class Insecta; order Hymenoptera; family Ichneumonidae; genus Ophion; species Ophion ventricosus. The sequence goes on along the minus strand of OZ010713.1, from coordinate 34,826,903 downwards.
AGAACGTGCTATCCCAAATTGTGATAGAAGAATGTGCTATCTCAAATTGTGATAGGAGAACGTGCTATCTCAAATTGTGATAGAAAAACGTGCTATCTCAAATTATGAGAGAAGAACGTGCTATCCCAGATTGTGATAGAAGAACGTGCTATCTCAAATTGTGATAGAATAACGTGCTATCTCATATTATGAGAGAAGAACGTGCTATCTCAAATCGTGATAGAAGAACGTGATATCTCAAATTGTGATAGAAGAACGTGCTACCTCGAATTGTGATAGAAGAACGTGCTATCTCGATCAGTCAACATATTTTCAATGATACAGCACTGGTATTTGGGGCACCTCAGTATACAGAGCACTTTTTCTGTTGGGTTATTTAATTTTCTAATATGATTTAGCTCGATAATAGAAGAAAGTTAAGATATGTTTGAATAAACAACTTTTTTTTAATCATCAATATATTTATTTATATTGATGATTAAAATTTTATGTTTCAGTTCACCAGTTATTTTTAAATTATAAGCTCAGATTAGTATCAGTGACCAAGCCACATTAGTGTTTCATTATCCTATATTGGAACTGCCATTTTTATTGTTCAATTTTGAACTGAGATTCGAATTCAACGACTCAAAAAACCCCTGCATATGGAGTTTCATCTTCATCAAGCTACTTTGAGCATTTTGGTCCGTCATATTGGATCCGCCATCTTGAATTTCCAAATTTTGAGTGCAGATTTGTAATCAGCGACCCCGAAAACTCCCGAGCAGAGTTGTGAAAATAGTAATTTTAAAATAATGCATTACTCATTACTTTAAATAATGTGTATTGGATAAGTTCTCCATTACAAATGAGAAAAGTAGTGTGTAATGGTTGCATGATCCATTACAAATTTAAAAAAGTAATGTGCAATGGTTGCATGATCCATTACAAATTTCAAAAAGTAATGTGTAATGGTTGCATGATCCATTACAAATTTCAAAAAGTAATGAGTAATGGATGCACGTTCCATTACAAATTTCAAAAAGTAATTTGTAATGGATGCATGTTCCATTACAAACTACAATTGATAAAAAGTAATTTGTAGTGGAGAATATTTCATTACAAATAGAAAAATTGCCGTGCTCACATTAGAAATTTGCACATTGCTATCTGATTATTTTATTTCGCTCATTGAAATTTGTTTTAAGTAAATTCGTTTTTCTTGTGATGGAATATTCTCCATTTGTGATGGAATATCCTCCACTACGAATTACCTTATTGTAATTGTATTTTGTAATGAAGCACTCATTAATCATACATTACTTTTTCAATTTGTAATGGAACATGCGTCCATTACAAATTACTTTTTGAAATTTGTAATGGATCATGCAACCATTACACATTACTTTTTGTAATTTGTAACGGAACATGCATTCATTGCACATTACTTTTCTTATTTGTAATGGTACACACATCCATTACACATTACTTTTGTCATTTGTAATGGAACATATGTCCGTTACACATTACTTTTGTAATTAGTAATGGAACGTATATCCATTACACATTACTTTTGTAATTTGTAATGGAACATATATCCATTACATATTACTTTTGTAATTTGTAATGTATACAGTAATGCATTATCAAAATAATGCATTATTCACAACTCTGCCCCCGAGTACCAACTTTTGCTTTCATCAAACAATTTTTGCATTTGTGGTCCGCCATATTGGATCCGCCATCTTGAATTTTCAAATTTTGAGTACAGATTTGTAATCAGCGATCCCGAAAACCCCCGAGTACAAAGTTTTGAGCTGATTGCACGTAAGGAAAAATGTATGCTTCAAAGGGTTAAAGTATCCTTCGGTGATTGTGCGTGATTATTATCAGAAAGATAAAAGTGAAAATGAATGAATGAATCTCCAACTTGATATTACGTGAAGAAAATTGTTTAAGTAATAAAGTGAAATTACTCGTTAGCTATTAACTCTAGGGCTAATAAAGGTCTATACGTTTTTTACTCAGAATTCGATACTCTATCATATTACGCTAAAAAAAATATAGCATTCCATTTGAAAAAATTAAGTTGACCTTCAAATCTTCGAAGCGCCTCCACCTATAAAAAAAAAATAAATGCACCACATAGCGTAGCCTTGTAAACCATGTAACTTTTGTATAAAACATTTTTTTTGTGCAACGCATATTTTGGTCGTAAAAGAGGTGCACACGTTGCGTGGGCCACCCTGTATATAAATACATGCACAAGACTGAACCGGTGAAAGTCTCATCGGCCGAGTCGTGAATCTGACGGTGAGCGCAGCAGCTCCAACGGCTCAGAATTCCTATAACGTTATCCCCGTCGTATACAATAAAATTGGGTTATACCTTATTACTGGCTACGCCATTCCTTCACGAGCCGAAAGAGCCAAACGGCAATGGCAAAAGAGAGACGAACAAACCTCGGTTTTAATGCCGTTTTCCCATAATATAAAGTCAGGAGAATTGTGAGTCTCGAGAATACTTCGTCATTTATAATATATATATATATATATATATATATATATGGGGCATTCCATACCAATTCGACCTGGGTCTGACCCTCGACCCCTCAAATCTGGTTCCCGATTTTTCCTATCATTACTCTCACTCTATCAAGCAATTACAATTTTTTTCAGATTTTTCAAAATAAATTTGAGCGCGTCATGAATTTTTGAATTTTTTTTTTGAACACCTCGATGGCCGTAATCGAAAAATCTGAAAAAATTCCCAAAAATACAGTGTCAGATATAAAAAATGTTGGTGTAAAATTCATAATGTCTGGGCTTTTGCTTCAACCCGTTTTTTAGCTTTTTGAGCAAAAAAAAATGAAAAAAATAAGAAGCAGAGGTCAATTTACTGTAGACGGTTGCTCGAAATTTTGTATGCATAGTACCAGATTTTTAAAAAAATTTCTCCGATTTTTCTAAAGTGTATTTTGTAATTTTCGAATTTTTTTTTTTATCATGGTTGACAAAAACCCTAATTAGGGATTTGGAAATGATGCGAATTGCACTAACAATAAGCGTAAGATGCCTGGTGAGGTTCGGTACACTCTAAACTACTATTGAACTACTACTGTAGACAGTAGCTTGAATATTTTTGATGATAGCGAACGGTTTTTGGAAATTTTTAAGGATTTTATAAAGCATTTTTTTCTGTAATATCATCGTAAAATCATGATTACTTAAAAGCGGTCATGAACAGTGATCGCTGTTAATTAAATAATTAAGAGCGGAAATAATTTTTAATTTAACAATCAATATCAATTTTAATCATCAATTCGCATGGTTTTATCTACGCTTTATTCCAGAAACTACAATGAAATCATCGTAGAGAGTAGTATTTCCATCACTGACAATCTGAGATGCGTCAACACATTTTTATATCACATGTGCCTTTAAAATAATTTTTGATATAATAAAAAGGTTCTGCAGACTTTTTTTTATTTTTTTTTCTTTATAATGTTGTGAATTTTAAAATAATTAATTAATTATTAATTAAGAGCGATCACTGTTCATGACCGCTTTTAATTAATCATGATTTTACGATATTACAGAAAAAAATGCTTTAAAAAATCCTTAAAAATTTCCAAAAACCGTTCGCTATCATCAAAAATATTCAAGCTACTGTCTACAGTAGTAGTTCAATAGTAGTTTAAAGTGTACCGAACCTCACCAGGCATCTTACGCTTATTGTTAGTGCAATTCGCATCATTTCCAAATCCCTAATTAGGGTTTTTGTCAACCATGATAAAAAAAAAAATTCGAAAATTACAAAATACACTTTAGAAAAATCGGAGAAATTTTTTTTTGAATCTGGTACTATGCATACAAAATTTCGAGCAACCGTCTACAGTAAATTGACCTCTGCTTCTTATTTTTTTCATTTTTTTTGCTCAAAAAGCTAAAAAACGGGTTGAAGCAAAAGCCCAGACATTATGAATTTTACACCAACATTTTTTATATCTGACACTGTATTTTTGGGAATTTTTTCAGATTTTTCGATTACGGCCATCGAGGTGGTCAAAAAAAAAATTCAAAAATTCATGACGCGCTCGAATTTATTTTGAAAAATCTGAAAAAAATTGTAATTGCTTGATAGAGTGAGAGTAATGATAGGAAAAATCGGGAACCAGATTTGAGGGGTCGAGGGTCAGACCCAGGTCGAATTGGTATGGAATGCCCCATATATACGTAAAGTACAAGTCTGAGATTTACCTCTACCGAGAAAAAAAAAGGATCCATTTTGCTCTGACTTCTTTACACGGGAGTTACGCACTTCCGCGAAATATAGGAAATATCGTGTCGAAAAAAACAATTACGTTCGAACATCTTCAGTCTCGAGCAAAAGGCATTTTCTTCTTGAAGGAAATAATAGAGTAATTATCATTTCCTGTAGTTCATTTTGTCAGTCTTCTCAGTCTTTTCATGTTCTGATTCCTTCGAGATATTTCTTTTTCCTCGCACTTTTCTCTCTTGGAGGAAATCGAAAGTAGACGAATCGTTTTGAGGTTAGCCTTCTCTATTTCTGAATCGGGCTACCGAACGAAATAAATAAATGAAGAAAATGCGGTTGATTGAAAAATGATATTAGGTGTAGTAAAAAGAAATGCATTATTTTTGCAATAGATGGCTCTAGTAATCTGTATCTCGCGTTGTATAAGTGCGAACGGATTACGCTAGATGGCGCTAGAAAGATAAGATTTCGTACTAAAATAAACATCTCAGACAGCTTTGTGATTGCTTGACTCAATATTTTTTGAGCGCTCGTCAAAGATGGCCACCGGCAAAGTGAAAATACGCCATATTTTACAGTTTTTCTTCGACAAAGGCGAAAACGCAAGCCAGGCGGCTGAAAATGTGAATAGTGTTTATGGTCCTGATGCTGTAACAGCCAATCACGCGCAATTTTCGTTTCGTCGTTTCCGTTCCGGTAATTTTCATGTCAAAGATGCACCACGCTCTGGAAGGCCAATTGTCGAAAATGTCGATAAAATCATGGAAATCGTCGAGTCCGAGCGTCATGTGAGCACTGTTTCGATTATCCAGGAGCTAAACATTGCACAAAAAAACCGTTTGGAACCACTTGAATAAGGCTGGATACAAAAAGAAGCTCGATTTACGGGTGCCACACGAGTCAACGCAAAAAAAAACCTCATGGACCGAATTTCCATCTGCGAATCGCTGCTGAATCGCAACAAAATCGACCCATTTCTGAAGCGGATGGTGACCGGTGATGAAAAGTGGATCACTTACGACAACGTCAAGCGAAAACGGTCGTGATCGAATCGCGGTGAGCCGGGGGCAAACGGTGGCCAAGCCAGGATTGACGGTCAGGAAGATTTTACTGTGTGTTTGGTGGGATTGGCAGGGAATCATCTACTATGAGCTGCTCCACTACGGCCAAACTCTTAATTCGGACATGTACTGTCAACAATTGGACCGTCCGAAGGAAGCAATCGCCCAGAAGCGGCCAGCTTTGGCCAATAGGAGAGGAATTGTGTTCCATCGGGACAACGCCAGGCCACACACATCGATAGTGACTCGCCAGAAGCTCCGGGAGCTTGGTTGGGAGGTTCTTATGCATCCATCTTATAGTCCGGATCTGGCACCAAGTGATTATCACCTGTTCCTGGCTATGGGGAAAGATTTTGCTTGTGAAAAATTCGCCTCAAGAGAAGCTTGTGAAAATCGACTGTCCCAGTTTTTTTTTTCGCCAATAGGGACGAGGGTTTCTATGAGAAAGGCATAATGAAATTACCTTCAAAGTGGCAACAAGTTATCGATCAAAACGATGCATAGACCTAAATCGGATCATTCCAACTATGCTAAATAAAGCCTTCAAGTTCATGAAAAAATAATGGATTTCTTTTTACTACACCTTATATTCTTTTTACTACACCTTAACATACCAATCCAAAGCGTTTCTTCGCTTGGAATTCGGCCACGCGTAGTCGATAAAAACGTAGTTACATACAGGCTCATTGGATTTCTTAAAGAAACCCGTGATAGAGAGAAAAAAAAAAGAAAATTCGTATTACTCGTGCCTATGAGAAAATAATAAACGAAGCTGTTAATCGATCTTCAATAACGGTATTTTGTGGTATTCAATGAAAAAACAAAAAAGTGTAAGTACGATAAAGAAAATATGTGGCCAAAAGAAAGTGCGCAGGCCTTGTGTCGACATAAAAAGGCCCAAGCTTTTCGCGACTTCAATACAAAATAAATAAACCCAATTTCCTTATTGAATTAAACGTATTTAATCCGATGAATTTATTGCATTTCGGGTAAGTCGGTACCCGAGCGAAAATTGAGTTCGGGCTTTGATAGGTCCCATCTTAATTTTCGCTAACGTTTATTAAGGCCCTAGTCTGGAAGGCTCACATGGGCCATCAGTGGCCGGTTACACTTTGCTACAGAGGGCCATTGAAGACAAAATAACCAGGGACTTTAAAGTTGCCTCAATGGTGCCTCATAACAAATTATTGCAGCCATATGCGTACGGGCGTGTGTGTGCACTGTGAAAAAGGAAATCTGTTATTTCAATACATCTGAGGCTTAGAATTCTGTCGTATATTTTGACAGGTTTGATCCCGCGTTGTTCCAATGAACGCACTGCATGCGTGTTGGTTCAAGGGATCACAGCTCGTCTATTAAACGCATAGTTTAATTATTATATTTTATCGATCTCGATGATTATTATGCCACAAATTCTTTAATTAAGTAATTTATACTGATTTGCTCCTATTAATAGCAAAGTTTATGAGTATTGGGGAAAATCGCTACTAGGGAATCTACAACTACATCCCTTAAAGCCTTTTACTTGGTCTCCGTACTTAGATCATAGTTTTAGTCAACCTACCTACTGGAAGGTAGTTGGAGAGTTGGAGATTTCGAGAGTTGGAAAGTTGGAGAGTCGGAGAGTAGTTGCAGAGTTGAAGAGTTGGAGTGTTGGAGAGTTGGAGAGTTGGAAAGTAGTTGGAGAGTTGGAGAGTTGGAGAGTTGGAAAGTACTTGGAGAGGTGGAGAGTTGAAGAGCTGGAGAGTAGTTGGAGAGTTGGAAAGTAGTTGGAGAGTTGGAGAGTTGAAAAGTAGTTGGAGAGTTGGAGAGGACTTGGAGAGTTGGAGAGTTGGAAAGTAGTTGGAGAGTTGCAGAGTTGGAGAGTTGGAGTACTTGGAGAGGTGGAGAGTTGGTGAGTTGGAGAGTAGTTGCAGAATTGGAGAGTTGGAAAGTAGTTGGAGAGTTGGAGAGTTGAAAAGTAGTTGAAGAGTTGGGGAGTTGGAGAGTTGGAGAGTTGGAGAGTAGTTGCAGAATTGGAGAGTTGAAAAGTAGTTGGAGAGTTGAAAAGTAGTTGAAGAGTTGGGGAGTTGGAGAGTTGGAGAGTTGGAAAGTAGTTGGAGAGTTGGAAAGTAGTTGGAGAGTTGGAGAGTTGGAAAGTAGTTGGAGAGTTGCAGAGTTGGAGAGTTGAAAAGTAGTTGGAGAGTTGGAGAGTACTTGGAGAATTGGAGAGCTGGAGAGTAGTTGGTGAGTTGGAGATTAGTTGGATAGTTGGAGAGTTAGGAGCTGGAGAGTTGGAGTGTAGTGAAGAGTTGGTGATTTGCAGAGTTGGAGAGTTGGAGTACTTGGAGAGGTGGAGAGTTGGTGAGTTGGAGAGTAGTTGCAGAATTGGAGAGTTGGAAAGTAGTTGGAGAGTTGGAGAGTTGAAAAGTAGTTGAAGAGTTGGGGAGTTGGAGAGTTGGAGAGTTGGAGAGTAGTTGCAGAATTGGAGAGTTGAAAAGTAGTTGGAGAGTTGAAAAGTAGTTGAAGAGTTGGGGAGTTGGAGAGTTGGAGAGTTGGAAAGTAGTTGGAGAGTTGGAGAGTTGGAGAGTTGGAGAGTTGGAGAGTTGGAGAGTTGGAGAGTTGGAAAGTAGTTGGAGAGTTGCAGAGTTGGAGAGTTGAAAAGTAGTTGGAGAGTTGGAGAGTACTTGGAGAATTGGAGAGCTGGAGAGTAGTTGGTGAGTTGGAGATTAGTTGGATAGTTGGAGAGTTAGGAGCTGGAGAGTTGGAGTGTAGTGAAGAGTTGGTGATTTGCAGAGTTGGAGAGTTGGAGTACTTGGAGAGGTGGAGAGTTGGTGAGTTGGAGAGTAGTTGCAGAATTGGAGAGTTGGAAAGTAGTTGGAGAGTTGGAGAGTTGAAAAGTAGTTGAAGAGTTGGGGAGTTGGAGAGTTGGAGAGTTGGAGAGTAGTTGCAGAATTGGAGAGTTGAAAAGTAGTTGGAGAGTTGAAAAGTAGTTGAAGAGTTGGGGAGTTGGAGAGTTGGAGAGTTGGAAAGTAGTTGGAGAGTTGGAAAGTAGTTGGAGAGTTGGAGAGTTGGAGAGTTGGAGAGTTGGAGAGTTGGAGAGTTGGAGAGTTGGAGAGTTGGAAAGTAGTTGGAGAGTTGCAGAGTTGGAGAGTTGAAAAGTAGTTGGAGAGTTGGAGAGTACTTGGAGAATTGGAGAGCTGGAGAGTAGTTGGTGAGTTGGAGATTAGTTGGATAGTTGGAGAGTTAGGAGCTGGAGAGTTGGAGTGTAGTGAAGAGTTGGTGATTTGCAGAGTTGGAGAGTTGGAGTACTTGGAGAGGTGGAGAGTTGGTGAGTTGGAGAGTAGTTGCAGAATTGGAGAGTTGGAAAGTAGTTGGAGAGTTGGAGAGTTGAAAAGTAGTTGAAGAGTTGGGGAGTTGGAGAGTTGGAGAGTTGGAGAGTAGTTGCAGAATTGGAGAGTTGAAAAGTAGTTGGAGAGTTGAAAAGTAGTTGAAGAGTTGGGGAGTTGGAGAGTTGGAGAGTTGGAAAGTAGTTGGAGAGTTGGAGAGTTGGAGAGTTGGAGAGTTGGAGAGTTGGAGAGTTGGAGAGTTGGAGAGTTGGAAAGTAGTTGGAGAGTTGCAGAGTTGGAGAGTTGAAAAGTAGTTGGAGAGTTGGAGAGTACTTGGAGAATTGGAGAGCTGGAGAGTAGTTGGTGAGTTGGAGATTAGTTGGATAGTTGGAGAGTTAGGAGCTGGAGAGTTGGAGTGTAGTGAAGAGTTGGTGATTTGCAGAGTTGGAGAGTTGGAGTACTTGGAGAGGTGGAGAGTTGGTGAGTTGGAGAGTAGTTGCAGAATTGGAGAGTTGGAAAGTAGTTGGAGAGTTGGAGAGTTGAAAAGTAGTTGAAGAGTTGGGGAGTTGGAGAGTTGGAGAGTTGGAGAGTAGTTGCAGAATTGGAGAGTTGAAAAGTAGTTGGAGAGTTGAAAAGTAGTTGAAGAGTTGGGGAGTTGGAGAGTTGGAGAGTTGGAAAGTAGTTGGAGAGTTGGAAAGTAGTTGGAGAGTTGGAGAGTTGGAGAGTTGGAGAGTTGGAGAGTTGGAGAGTTGGAAAGTAGTTGGGGAGTTGCAGAGTTGGAGAGTTGAAAAGTAGTTGGAGAGTTGGAGAGTACTTGGAGAATTGGAGAGCTGGAGAGTAGTTGGTGAGTTGGAGATTAGTTGGATAGTTGGAGAGTTAGGAGCTGGAGAGTTGGAGTGTAGTGAAGAGTTGGTGATTTGCAGAGTTGGAGAGTTGGAGTACTTGGAGAGGTGGAGAGTTGGTGAGTTGGAGAGTAGTTGCAGAATTGGAGAGTTCGAAAGTAGTTGGAGAGTTGGAGAGTTGAAAAGTAGTTGAAGAGTTGGGGAGTTGGAGAGTTGGAGAGTTGGAGAGTTGGAGAGTAGTTGCAGAATTGGAGAGTTGGAAAGTAGTTGGAGAGTTGAAAAGTAGTTGAAGAGTTGGGGAGTTGGAGAGTTGGAGAGTTGGAAAGTAGTTGGAGAGTTGGAAAGTAGTTGGAGAGTTGGAGAGTTGGAGAGTTGGAGAGTTGGAAAGTAGTTGGAGAGTTGTAGAGTTGGAGAGTTGAAAAGTAGTTGGAGAGTTGGAGAGTACTTGGAGAATTGGAGAGCTGGAGAGTAGTTGGTGAGTTGGAGATTAGTTGGATAGTTGGAGAGTTAGGAGCTGGAGAGTTGGAGTGTAGTGAAGAGTTGGTGATTTGCAGAGTTGGAGAGTTGGAGAGTAGCTGCAGAGTTGGAGAGTTGGAGAGTAGTTGCAGAGTTGGAGAGTTGGAGAGTAGTTCCAGAGTTGGAAACTTGGAGAGTAGTTGGAGAGTAGTTGCAGAGTAGTTGGAGAGTAGTTTCAGAGTTGGAGAGTTGGGCAGTTGGAGAGTACTTGGATAGTTGGAGAGCTGGAGAGTAGTTGAAGAGTTGGAGAGTCGTTGCAGTGTTGGAGAGTTGGAAAGTAGTTGGAGAGTTGAAAAGTAGTTGAAGAGTTGGAGAGTTGGTGAGCTGGAGAATAGTTGGAGAGTTGGAGAGTTGGAGAGTCGTTGCAGAGTTGGAGAGTTGAAAAGTAGTTGGAGAGTTGGAGAGTACTTGGAGAGTTGGTGAGTTGGAGAACTGGAGTGTAGTTGGAGAGTTGGAAAGTAGTTGGAGAGTTGGAGAGTATTTGGTGAGTTGGAAAGTAGTTGGTGAGTTGGAGAGTAGTTGGAGACCTGGAGAGTTGGAGAGTAGTGGAGAGTTGGAGATTTGGGGAGTTGGAGAGTTGGAGAGTAGTTGCAAACTTGGAGAGTTGGAAAGTAGTTGAAGATTTCGAGAGTTGGAGAGTTGAAAAGTAGTTGGAGAGTTGGAGAGCTGGAGAGTAGGTGAAGAGTTGGAGAGTAGTTGGAGAGTTGGAGAGTAGTTGGTGAGTTGGAGAGTTGGTGAGTTGATGAGTTGAAGAATTGGAGAGTTGGAGAGTTGGAGGGTTGGAGAGTTGAATAGTTAGAGAATTGGAGAATTGGGGAATTGGAGAGTTGGAAAGAGAGTGAGAGCAACTCATACTATTTACATGTGCCTCTTTATTATAACCCGAAAACTCCGATTACATTTTCAATGCCCCATAATACTTACACTTTGTGTAATATCTGTAGATTTTTTTACCGCCATGTGCTAGTTAAAGCAAAAAAATTGTCACAATCCTCCATCGGTCTCCCCTAACCTCGACTATAAAAAATTCTTCTCGCCTCAGGCAAAATATGGTCGAAGATACCATTTATCTCAGTGCAAGATTGAATTGTATCGATAAACGCAAAAATTTCAAGAAATATAATTACATCGATAAATACCGACGGATTAAAAAAAAACAAACAAACCCAAAACAAACCTCTTGGCATGCCACATGGTCCCGGCGTTCTCGAGCTATCGAGGAAGTCGAGATCGTACTTCCGGGCTCGTGGAAAAGTCAGTGCTACGTGACCGAGGCTTCCCTCGATCAATAGAAACGTCAGCATCGACCACAGTAATCTTCTTCGCTGTATCATCGTGTATCCGTTTGAATTCAAGCGTGTTCACGTGGCTTTACGTTCTCCACGAGAACAAGTAAAGAGAAAGAGAGAGATCGAGCCACCGCCTTTTTTCACGCTGTACCGTTAAACGCAAACCACAAATGGCGTGCCGATCGTTCCAATGCTCACGAATTAATTCACACACACACACACACACACACACGCGCGCGCACTTATTAATCGCACTGATACACCTGGATGATCCACGAACACAAGTGACAAATTTCTTTGATCGTCCTCCTTATCTTTTCGCGCTCATCGATCGTTTGAATATTTCACGTTTTTTCGGGATCCCGTGGAATTCTGTTAATTCACCGATTTTTTATATGTGTGTATATATATGGGGCATTCCATACCAATTCGACCTGGGTCTGACCCTCGACCCCTCAAATCTGGTTCCCGATTTTTCCTATCATTACTCTCAATCTATCAAGCAATTACAATTTTTTTCAGATTTTTCAAAATAAATTTGAGGGCGTCATGAATTTTTTAATTTTTTTTTTTTTGAACACCTCGATGGCCGTAAACGAAAAATTTGAAAAAATTCCCAAAAATACAGTGTCAGATATAAAAAATGTTGGTGTAAAATTCATAATGTCTGGGCTTTTGCTTCAATCCGTTTTTTAGCTTTTTGAGCAAAAAAAAAATGAAAAAAATAAGAAGCAGAGGTCAATTTACTGTAGACTGTTGCTCGAAATTTTGTATGCATAGTACCAGATTAAAAAAAAATTTCTCCGATTTTTCTAAAGTGTATTTTGTAATTTTCGAATTTTTTTTTTTTTTTATCACGGTTGACAAAAACCCTAATTAGGGATTTGGAAATGATGCGAATTGCACTAACAATAAGCGTAAGATGCCTGGTGAGGTTCGGTACACTTTAAACTACTATTGAACTACTACTGTAGACAGTAGCTTGAATATTTTTGATGATAGCGAACGGTTTTTGGAAATTTTTAAGGATTTTTTAAAGCATTTTTTTCTGTAATATCATCGTAAAATCATGATTAATTAAAAGCGGTCATGAACAGTGATCGCTCTTAATTAAATAATTAATTAATTAATTTAAAATCCACAACATTATAAAGAAATTTTTTTTTTAAAAAGTTTGCAGAACTTTTTTATTATATCAAAAATCATTTTAAAGGCACATGTGATATAAAAATGTGTTGACGCATCTCAGATTGTCAGTGATGGAAATACTACTCTCTACGATGATTTCATTGTAGTTTCTGGAATAAAGCGTAGATAAAACCATGCGAATTGATGAGTAAAATTGATATTGATTGTTAAATTTAAAATTATTTCCGCTCTTAATTATTTAATTAAGAGCGATCACTGTTCATGACCGCTTTCAATTAATCATGATTTTACGATGATATTACAGAAAAAAATGCTTTAAAAAATCCTTAAAAATTTCCAAAAACCGTACGCCATCATCAAAAATATTCAAGCTACTGTCTGCAGTAGTAGTTCAATAGTAGTTTAGAGTGTACCGAACCTCACCAGGCATCTTACGCTTATTGTTAGTGCAATTCGCATCATTTCCAAATCCCTAATTAGGGTTTTTGTCAACCATGATAAAAAAAAAAATTCGAAAATTACAAAATACACTTTAGAAAAATCGGAGAATTTTTTTTTTAATCTGGTACTATGCATACAAAATTTCGAGCAACAGTCTACAGTAAATTGACCTCTGCTTCTTATTTTTTTCATTTGTTTTTGCTCAAAAAGCTAAAAAACGGGTTGAAGCAAAAGCCCAGACATTATGAATTTTATACCAACATTTTTTATATCTGACACTGTATTTTTGGGAATTTTTTCAGATTTTTCGATTACGGCCATCGAGGTGTTGAAAAAAAAAAATTCAAAAATTCATCACGCGCTCAAATTTATTTTGAAAAATATGAAAAAAAATTATAATTGCTTGATAGAGTGAGAGTAATGATAGGAAAAATCGGGAACCAGATTTGAGGGGTCGAGGGTCAGACCCAGGTCGAATTGGTATGGAATGCCCCATATATAGTCTCTTTTTATTCCTTTTTTCGATCACTCGAAAGACACCGACCCTTCTTCACGCGAAGCGGAACCTGATTTCTAAATTCAAACAAAAACCAGTTTCGTGAAATCGTTGAATTTTTCCATTTCGTTGTAATTTATTCCGAAGACCGAGGAACGCGGATCTACAATATTAAGGAGCAATTTTTCGGCCGAATTTATGGATCAAGTTCTGGAAAATTTATTGACCCTTTCGATAGGTGGGTTAACGTGTTCGAGCAAATACCTTTTGGACGACTAATGTCGCGTGAATGAGAGAAAAATGTCTATTCAGAATGTTCTTATATGTACGAAAGATTTCTCGTTTGAGAAAAATTCTTTTTATATCAACTAGATACGTTTATTTGATTTTTTATTTGAATTAACTAGATTTTTGTTGAAATCAAATTTTTCGTATTGCAGTCCATTATTGAAATGATTTATTTTAAATATATTTCTTTATTTAAATCAAGATCTATTTAATATCGTCTGATAACTAAATATATTTTTTTTTATTCCTAATAAATCTGTGATTTTGTTTCATCTTGTGGTATAACTTTTTCTTAAATTTTTATTAAAAATGGAAAATTAACATTTGTAAATGTTAATTTATTATTAAATTAGCTATTTTTAAGGCTAAACATGTACGACATGACATTTTTTAATTTTTTTTATTTTTATTAAAAATGGATAATTAACATTTCTAAATATTAATTTAATATTAAATTAGATATTTTTAAGGATAAACATGTACGACATGGCATTTAAAAAAAAAAAAAAATTATTTTTATTAAAAATGGAAAATTGACATTTCTAAATGTTAATTTATTATTAAATTAGCTATTTGTAAAACTAAACGTGTACGACATGACATTTTTTAGATTTTGTTTAAATTTTTATTAAAAATGGAAAATTAACATTTGCAAATGTTAAAATTAACATTTGTAAATGTTAATTTATTATTAAATTAGCTTTTTGTAAGGCTGAACATGTACGACATGACATTTTTTAAAATGTCTCTTAAATTTTTATTAAAAATGGAAAATTAACATTTGTAAATGTTAATTTATTATTAAATTAGCTATTTGTAAAACTAAACATGTACGACATGACATTTTTTAAATTTTGTTTAAATTTTTATTAAAAATGGAAAATTAACATTTGCAAATGTTAATTTATTATTAAATTAGCTATTTCTAAGGCTAAACAT